>OX387386.1:4321896-4921896 GCA_947563715.1 Lycia hirtaria
TTGACTAATACCAAGCGTATGGATAGTTTTAAAAATTGCGTTTGGCTCCATACCAACTTTGTGTAATGCAATCACAGCGATTCGGTTCTCTTTATCACCCCACTCCATTTTAATATCGCAAAATATTGTACAATGTATTGGCGCCAAAATTAGAAAACTTAATGAACAATCGTATAAAAATGACAGATTTCAAATTCAAATGTAATATCTTTCTTATTTTTAACAGTAACAGTATTTATGGCCAGACTAAGTATAAATAAAAATTAAACATGTTTTTGCCACAATCCAGCCCCAGCTTAGCATAATGCTAGTTGTTAGCAACCAGCGCCGGTCTTCCGCTGGGACCGGAATTGCAATAATTGGAAATTCGGAATTGTGAAATTAGATTAGATGGAATGAATTGAATTGGGCTTTTGGAATGTCTACCACGAAACGATGGCGCTTTTTCATGTTTCTAACGGTCTGACAGTAAAAAGAGCCAGTGTGAATAGGGTCATACAGATCAGATGCAAACACACCACACCACACGAAATAAATCCGATAAAAACCGATAAGCTAGCTAGTGCTATATGTATACACACAAACCACCACACCAATATACCTACATAGGCTGACAATTCAGTTAATAATTATGGGACCAACTTGGGAACTTTCTCTATACATCAATTTAAGAAACATAAAAATTGGTTCACGAATGACGGAGTAATTCGTGTACATAAATAAAAAAATATATACGGTACGAATTGATAACCTCCTCCTTTTTCGAAGTCGGTTAAAATAGATTAAAACTTTAGAGATCGAATGTACAAAAATCAGACATTCTGAATACCTTTTACCTTACACTTAATTTCCACGATATTAATTTATTCGAAAACAGATTCAAGGTACAAAGTTCATTGTCGTTGATGGGAAATCTGAGACAATTATCATAACTACCCTGTGGTATTCAAATCAATTCCATTCAACTAAGGTCATACTTGTTAATAATACATTTATTAGGTGAATACGCGGTCCGAGATTGGATATCAACCTTCAAATGACTTTTATATTAATATTATTATTTTTTTCCCGACTGCCAAAGGAGGATGTTTTTCGTATGAGCGTATGTATGGACGACTTAATTCTTTGGCACATTCTAAAACGTTTTCGATGAATTTTAACATACCAAATGTCATTCGATTCGTTTCAGACTATTCACAACAAAACAATACCGAAGTACGACTATCCACAATATCAAGTCTAGTAGTAGTTTAGAATTTTATGGGAAGCACTGTCAGTTCATTAAACTCTGAATGATTTTATCTATGTTTAGACATAGATACACTTTCTGACCTAGATATTTTTTACGCCTTTAAATTAAATAAATAAATAAAATAAATATTTGTGGACATTTCACACAACAACTTAAATTAACTTATTGCCGAGAGTTACATATGCAGATGGTAAGCAACCACTATTTTGGACAACTCTGTTAGTGTATAGTAACAGAGTTGTCCATACATACGGCGTAATATTTATTTTCTATGTATTTCCTTCTGGGAGGGATACGGCACCACGCATTCTGTGCATTTTCCAGGGTACATCTTACAAAAAGTATATCGATCACAGTCGGCCTCACTCAGAACGAACGAGAGAAAACTTTTTTTTAATGCTATAATAGGTTTGCGCTTGACCGCTAACTAGCCAAAACTCTAATGCGATGTATCTATTAAAATCTATTCTCTACTTTTTGTCGATAATCAGATTTTTCGTAAGTCTATTCAGTGATTATGTATCTTTAAAAATGTTGGTATGCGCAAGTGAAACAGAATTTACCACCTACGTTGCCTAAATTGAGTTATCGTTATGACATGAGGCCCAAAATGCAAGAATAATTTTATTTTGCTACTTGTACAAACTAGAACTTTCCAACTTACTTATATATAAGTACATATATGTACTTATACTTATATCACAGATAAATTTGACTGGCCTTTTGGCTCAGTTGGTAGTATGTCTGCTTGCTAAGCTGTAGGTCGTGGGTTCGATCCCCACCCAGGGTAAACATTTGTGTGATGAGCATGGATGTTTGATTGTAGCGTCTGGGTGTTTCTATGTATCACATGTATATATTTACAAAAAAAAAGTATATATGTATTCTATCAGCCATCTAGTTCCATAGTACAAGCTTTGCTTAGTTTGGGCTAGATGGTGTTATGTGAAATGTGTGATATTTTTAAATATAGAATTAATTTGAAAAACAAACAGGGCAAGCTAAAAAAATACATGTATAATATTAGTATTCGCGGTGTTTTCTCCAATAGAATTCTGTTAAAACTTGCGATCTCTACTCCCATTATATCGCAGCTCATTATCTTCTAATCATATACTTTATTGTTTAATCGACTGAAACTTCGTCGGGTTCTGTTATTGCGCGCACCACTTACTTGTAGTTTACTAAGAAGTAAAATATGGTTATGTACGATATTTTACATAAAGAGTAAATAATTAAGCGCTTACATTATTACCCCGTTTATACTCGGCTCTTTTTGACAGGGGAGTGGGTAGCGCGACAAAATACAACAAAACAACCGTAGATGTGTATAAAATAAAAAATAAAAATTGTATTATTTTATTGAGATGAAAACGGAAAAATAGACAAATTACAATTATCTTACAATAATAATATATACTAATATATACAATAGATAATATTATCGGGTGCAGTGCAGGGCCTGAGTAATAATGGGGGGTAATAGACATAAATAATCCGAAACAAAATATCTACCACTGGTCAGTTGAGTTGTGGACTATAAAAGACGCAAATATATAGTTTTCAAGATGTTTGATTTGAATTTTGAATTTGATGACTTTGCTTTTTGCGAACAAACGATGGCTTATTGAAATAACCGGAAAATTGCAAGTCAAGATTTATATTTATTAAGACAAATACATACAAACTAAACAATATTTTGCCACAAATCAAGCCTTTTTTTTCACATACTTTCACAGTGGTGAAGTCGAGGTAAATGTCTAAAATTTACATGTATGTATCAATCTATCATTAGCATAAAAAAAATCTAGCACTAGAGTGAATAAAACAACGGATCGCGTCACAATTTCTACGAGTGCGTCGTATAGCCCATTTTCAGTAAAATTGTTGGACGACGGCGCGGCGCGCTTACTCTTGCATACAGTATGCGGTATGTATTATTTACCAAAGCGACTGGATTCGCCACTGATTCGACTTGCGATCGACGCCCGTCCGTCCGTTTCTGCCCACAGTGTTGTTTCATTCCTGACACCATTTTCACAGTAATTTTTAATTATTTTTTTTTTCATTTGTCGGATTGGTCATATTTGTCTACAGGCCCAATCCGCTAGAGATGAGTCTGCGTCATTATAATAACCTTGGGCCAATATTGCGACTTGATTGACTCAGAGAAAGAGGCCTAAACCCAGCAATAGAATAAGGATGTGGATGATCTCTATATTGTATATACAGTAATATATTTACATTCCTGTTTATTAAATGTTTTTATTTGAAACTTAGCACTCTATTATGAAAGTACTATACTTTTATACATTTTAGTCGCATGCGGTGAAGTGTCATTACTCTAAATTCTGTTAGAATGGGGGTATGTAACGCGTTTTTAGGTAGTTTCTGTACGCATTGTTCAACAACCAAAAATCAATATTTTTTACGATTGAACCTGTTTTATAAGGATCCAAAATCCCATTGACCTAGAACTATGAAATTTGGTAAAAAACATTGTCTTATAGTACACATAAATAAATCTGGAAACTGTATTTTTTTATTTAATCAATAAATATAGGGTCTTGTGTATAACTGTCCGTAGAACCTCTCGATCTCCTTTAAGACTTCTGCTTTCGTCAACTGACCTTGCCCAATAGAGATGTTTTTTGCGAACACTATGGAGCCTTTATTCCGCTCTATCGTCTCTTTAAAACGATCAGTATTAAAGGTACTGAAAAGGTACAAATGCTAAAAAAACATTGCACAAAGTACGAACATATTTTTCAGACAAAGATTTCCATTTGTAAATAATTCAAAGAATTTCCACTCGCAGTCTGCGAGAAGGTAATTGCCTCTGATGGCTGGGTAAGGACGACACTCGTTGGAGACAATGCGACGTTAAAGTAGGGGTGCACTGCGAGCGCCGCGCATCGCACTAATTGGATCTCTACAGTTACTTTAGATAAAAGGATTTATAATTTCAACAAACTTTCAACTAAGTGTACGGAGCTGGGGAAAATAGTATAGCAAAATTATGGAACGGATTTTGTTTTATGAATTGACCGATACGAAAAAATATAATAGCAGTATATATGTGTAATAAATGATTAATTTATTAAAGAAAGAACCCAAAAATATCACTGATTAATTGAATGATTTAACTTTATAGCCGTTTAAATCTACATTGAAATTGGTGAAACTCCATGCTTCCCCGCCCTCTTTGGTCGTGACCACAACATTAGAAGTTTTAAAGCTATTTCTCCTAACTTATTTGTATATTCTAACACTTCAACCATCCAAAACCCTGTGTGACAATGCACTGCGCTCATCACTGGCACACGTAAGCTATTTGATGTCAAATCTAGATATTCCTGTAAATTTCGCTAGAAACACCGCAAAACTTTAGTCCTGTCACACAGGAATTTTAGCAAGCACAACAGAAACATTATCATTGCCTCAACCTTGGCGTAAAGCGAAATTATTTCGACAATATAGTAAGGTTTCTGAATATATATCATGAGATAATGTCGTACTACGATGTATAAACCTTGAAAAATGTTAAATTAACTTAGTTTCCATTCGCAGCACGAGGCACTCGACAAACAATGTCACAGTCTGAAAGGAGCGTAGAAACCTTTTATATAACACTCCGACACAGGCCGAATAATAACGTGACATACCAAAGTATATCTGTGTATAATATTTACACCTTGTAGGTTTTCCCTCGGAGACAATTAATTTTGTTTTTACGTTTGTAGATACTTTTATATACACATAAGCGAATAGTACAAAAGGCGGTCTTATCGCTAACAGCGATCGCTACCAAACAACCTTGTCATCATTATCTAAATCTATATTAAAAGAGAAACAAATTCTAGTGTAACTTTTTTTTCGAAAGTATGTTGCCTGTATACAGGGACGAAAACGTGACGTGCTGTCAAATTATTAGAAAATCACGTTTTGTTTTCACATTTCTATTGACCCATGTCGAAACTTTTTTATTCTTTTTTCCCTCACGGGGTCTCACGGGACTCACGCGTTCCGCGCATTTGTCATTTTTTAAGTTGTGTCTTTTGTCTCGAGCCTTGAGTCCCGAGTCCCTAGTCCCGAGTCCCGAGACTTAAATCTCGAGTCCCTAGTTCCGAGACTTAAATCTCTAGTCGAGTCTTGAGTCCGGAATCTTTGATCCCAAGTCTTAAATCCCCCCGAATCTTGAGACTTGAATCCTGAGTCTTGAGTCTCGAGTCCTGAGTCCCAAGTCTTGCGTCTTAAGTCTTGACTATTTCTTTTTATTTGAAATGAAAATCAGTGCTTACTTCGGCTGAAAGACTTATTTAGACACCCGAAGTATTGGCGCACAAGCTTTCTTTCCTTTCGATCCTTGTGTAACAATCAAATAATTGTGCCATGTCAGATTTGTGGCGGACACAGTTTTTCTTATATTGTTATTTTTGTTATATTGTATGTATTTTTGGTGTTGTATCTTCCACAAATAAATTTATGTCTATGTCTATAATAAGCTTGATATGATGTTAAATTATGTTTTTCAAGGTTGTACTTACAGACATTATAACGGCTATTGATTAAGCTAACATTGGATCTTCTTGTATAACGAAATAAATGTTTTTTGACCACCAAATTGCTTAATGTTACCATTAGATGAGGCGGAGGATGGAGTACGTTCTAAATGATATAATTTCATACTTGACAATTTCAAGATTGTAGATGTCAATATGGGTTCAATGGGCAGGAAGTAACAATCCTGTGCAGTACACATCAAGAATGCGGATCTAAGTGGACGAATGTGATGTATGTTTTTTTTTATCATTTCAGTAGTAATTTTTAATAATAAATAAAAACGTTAACGTCACTGCCGTGTGTGACTTTTACAGGGAAATTCAGGCAAACAAAAAATCAAAACACGCCTTTGCCCTCAATACATCGCTCAGAACAAAAACATTGTAGTAGTTTCATCTGAGGAACAAAAGCCTGTGGAGCTGGACAAACAAAACATCTAGAGTCAGACCTACATAGACTCGCTATAGAAGTGGACAGTTGTGAAACTTCCTATTCACACGTCGCAGTGAAGAAAATCAAGCTGCCAACTGTGAAACTTGAAAGCGCGTGACAGTACGCGACAATAAGACGGATCCGAATACTCAGTTTAATTAATTTTGCCCCATATATTTTATGTATTGCAAGCAACACCACGAGTCATCTTTGGATGAGTGACCGAGAGTAGCATTCACAGCGGAGCATTGCAGTGATAGCACGTTGGCCGTCGCTGAACGTCGCTAAGCCATGCCAGATTAAAAATTCCGATTAGCTAGACTAGGGCTAGCCACTTGAAATAGTTTTTTTTTCCTTTTCATTTCATGATATATTTATTTATTTATAATACACAAGTATACAAATAAAAAAAAATACCCGACTGCAGAAGAGCCGATACCGATTTTTGTAGTCTAACTTATCATTTCATTACACTTGATATGATGTTCAATGTACGTTTTTTGTGGGAAAGTATGCACACAATCGCTTTAAAAGGTTATAAATGGGCATTTTAAATAATTTTAAAGTCTTCCCTTCTTTATGCATAGTCCGGTTTTGGTATTATCAAAGGTACATTCATTAGGTAATTACTGTAACTTTCAGAATCCACGAAACAAACTAGCGAAATACATAGTAACAAAATATACGCAAAGTTGTGAAGATATTTCTATTAGCGTAGGACGCCGTCTAAATTGAATCTGAATAACATTTTCGAATATGCGCCGTATGTTAATGGAGTTTTAGAGCTTACATTTTAGTTGGCATGCGAGTTTATGAAAATGAACGAACACTAATTAAACAGGATACAAAAAAATATGACTTTTCTTGATTCCAGATTGATTTTATATAATTACAAGGACAAGCCATTTTAAAATTGATATTTGAAGATCTTAATATGGCTTTGTAAATTTTGCATAAAACATTTAAACAAGAAAAGAGAGAATGATAAAATAAGTCATTAATCACTCTCACTCATTCACACTCACTCTTACTCACTCTTAATCACTCTCACTCACTCTTACTCACTCTAGTCACTAGTCTCTCACTAGTCACTCTTATGGAAAACGTTGAACTCACAAACATTTCCTACTTATTTACTCCTTATACACAGATAATTACGGTAAAGGAGCTAACACACTTAATAAATATACATAAATAAGCATTAAATTGGCAGATTCCCAAGATTGAAATTCTGCAGAAAGTCGAAATATAAAATATTATTATTTTTAAAACACTATTATTATTAACGGGATATTTACCGTGGTTCGCGTTAATTTTGAGCTCACGATATTTCGGCACAGTTACATGCACCATGTTCACGAGCTACTGAAAAATGCAGGTGGATGATATGGATAAAAGCAGACAAATCTGTCTACCCTCTTTCTTACCATAACGTGAACCACGGTAAATATCCCGTTAATAATAATAGTGTTTTAATGAATGACCGTGATAGTTTAAAAAAGTATTATTATTTTGTAAGTGAATTGGACTAAGTGGCAAAAAAAAATCTTCTTTATAACCGACTTCCAAAAAAAAAGAGGTTCTCAATTCGACTGTATTTTTTTATATTACGCGATTACTCCACCAATTCAGTACTTTGATTTTTATAACAAAATAACTGGAAAAATGACATCCAATCCAAGTAAACGAATTCAGTATTTTGCAGTGTTTTTTTTTTCAGTTTTAATAAACTATAATTATGATGTCTCATTAGTTCGTATAACAATAAAAAAACTCGAACGAGCGAGCGAGTGAGTGAAAATCAGGAAATCGTAGTTGCTATGAATGAAAACAAAAAAAATACTTGAAGGGTTACGATTTTCGGAAACTGAACATTTAGCGCAGTCATTCAAACTGAAACTTATTTGTTTATAGATAATCGTAAGAAGGTGCACACTAATTTCACATTAATTCATATTCATCTACTTTCATAGTACAAGCTTTGCTTAGTTTGCGCTAGATGGATGTTTGTGTGAATGTCCCAAAAATATTTATTTATTTAATTGTATGAAAATAAAACATTTCGTTGTTGGTTTTCGACACATGACAAAGTCTTCAGGGTTCCTGTTTTTACTAGTACTTACCTCAAAAATATTACTATCGACAAGACTTAAAAACGTCCGAACGCAATAAAGTTTAAAGCGGCAACCTTTAGACTACTTACACGATTAAAATAATTCAGATTTAAAAATGTTTCGAAGCGACTTAACGACGAAATAGAAAAAGACGAAGAAAGATATATTTCGATGCGGTAAAATAGGTGTCTCCAAAGTTCTCAATTCAATTAGGCTTTAGCGCAGCGATGTAGAGTTGAAATCAAAATCTTTAAATTGGGTAATTGTTGGTATATGAGTAAGTATATGTATATCGGTCAACTCAGGACAGTTTGTTTGTAAATTTTGTTCTAGACTTTGTGTCCATGTGACAATGACGTCATTGACTTACCTCAAGTCTTGTAAGAGAGCCTCTCCGTGCGATATGGTAGCGGCGCACGCGTCCAGGCTGGCGGCGCGATGTTGAGCGCACTGGTCGAGTGCGCGCCGCGCTGCTTCCGGCGTTTCGTCCGTTGCGCACACGCCGCCACCGCTCCGCAACGTTTCCAACCATTGGAGGAGCTGGGAGGAAACATACATATTCGTAAAGAGAAATATATAATATGTAAGTAAGTAAGTAAGTTCGTATAGACTGAGTGGCCAGCCCTATTGTCAGAGTTATTAAGCCGCCGAAAGCCGCCGACTTGGCTTGACGATTGCTGAACAACCGGGACCTACAATTTAACGTGTCATCCGACCCACGGTAGCGCTCAGAAAGAAATGCCACTCACGGTCACCCATCCGAAGACTGACCGGTCCGTCCGTTGCTTAACAACGCTACATATATAATACAATCCATTGATTAAAAATGTAAAAGTAAAAGAAAGGTTCAAATAAAATCCATTGTTGGATTAGAGTGGAAGGAAAATTACGAATCAAATCAGTTGATGGATTATAGTGGAAGAGTTGGAAATATGCCCATTGATAGATTAAAGTGGATGAAACGTTTTTTTTTTTTTCAAATCTGTTGATGGATTTAATGTTGAAGAAACATCAGTCACATCCATTGATGGATTAAAGTGAAAGAAAATTAGAACGATATAATTTGTTGGATTAAAGGGGAAGAAAAGAAAGTTGTGAGTAAAAGTGTTTTATACCTACGCGATTGCGTTGACGTAAACTATCAAATGAGTGAAATAAGAAAAACGCCATCTAGCGTTACTCATGCCGCATATTTAATTTCATACAAATCGTAGCATTAGTGAACGCGTTCAAAACAATAAAAAAAAGTTGCACATGATCCTCAGACGACATTATAGCTAGAAGGAAAATAATGGATGAAGTGAAGCAATCCAACGCTAATACACTACATCTAATATAATACCCCCAGGCGCCTTACGAACGTTATTTTCGAAATATGCGTTCGACGCGTCGTGGAAAAAAACATTCCGGATATAACGTAAGATGGGTAAAACGAGCAATTCTTGTATATTACATTTTTTTTTTTTTTTTTTATCAGCCCTGTTTGTACAAACTGTCCCACTGCTGGGAACGGGCCATCTTCTCATTGTGAGAAGGGTTAGGCCATAGTCTGCTACGCAGGCCAAGTGCGGGTTGGCAGACTTCACACATCTTCAAGATCATTGAGAACTCTCAGACATGTAGGTTTCCTCACGATGTTTTCCTTCACCGTTTGAAGTTGGCGGCAATCAACAATACGCACATAACTTCGAAAAGACAGAGGTGCGTGCCGTGGGATTCGAACTCAGGACCTGCGGATCGCAAGTCAGACGGTCTCACCACTAAGCTGCCGGGAACTTATATTATATTACATTAGAATTCTCATATTATACAATTCTTGTATGTATATTGTATATATAATTGGGAAAATTTGCTATGTGGGTAGATTCGGGGACGATAAATCGATCTAGTTATGTTTAATTTTTAGTGAACCCGGGTTTGCCCGTATTTTCAGTTACAAAAAATCGGTGAGGTACTATATATAAATATAAATATTTCAATATACTACACAGACCTCTTTCTCGTGCGTATAGAGTAACACGGCCAGGTCGAGCCTGCGCCGGCGCCGGTCCACCCTGGCTGCGAAGGCGGCGACATGCGCCTCTAACTCGCGAGCCACGCCCAGGACTTCCTCTGGATCGCACTCGCCCGAGCGTGCCAACTCCTCGGCGGCGCCTAAAAGCTTCTCCGCGTTCGTATAAGTATTCTGTCGACCATTAATATGTATTACAATGTGAATGAAATCTTTTACAGAATATACCTAAAAAATACCACGGCTTTATCGATTATTCAATTGTCAAAAGTGTGCCTTACATTCTAGGGGCCCATTGTGAGTTTCAAACATTACTAAAAGCAAACTACAGTATCTAACAGTGGTTTTCAAGTAATAAGGTTTGACCGCCAAGTCACCTGATATTAAGCGATGTCGCGATCCACGATTCTTACAATCCTCATTTGATTTGACGTTTGACTAGAATCAACCAAAAATGTACACTATAACTACTTCGTTCTACAGTTACCAAGAATACCGTAAAAAATGCTTTCCTCACGCACTGCGATATAAACACAGAATACATACCATGTATTTTGCGATTTACATATCACTGTCAAATATTTAGTAATCCACGATATATTTTACTAGAAATTGATAAAAATAAATAATATAATTAATGTTAGTGACAAGAATAACTTACTTGTGCGACATTTTCAAAATGTTCATGAGATTTCTGATAAACCCTAGCCTTATGGAGATTCCTTCCTATTCCAGTATTCTTCTGTAAAAACACTTCACCGTGGTTCGCCAACCAATCCAACACCTAAAACATATAACAAATTAGACAATATAGCAAGCAATCTAGCAGTAGCAAATCAGACGAACTCTGGTTTAGGCACAATTCGGACACTCTATATAACGGCGCGCAAATCAGTGACATATAAACAATTTGACGTCTATATATAATGCACACACATGTATGAAGTTAGGGTGGTCTGATAGCTCCTTGTTTGTGGTTTCAATTGCGATTCGAGCGCTTGGAATACGCAAAGCCAACCTTGACTGACAAATGAATGCGCCGTGCAGGCGAAGTTCGGCAAACGACAGGTCAAGCGCGGGGAGCGGATGAGGAATCTATTATATCTTATTTTTGCAAGTTGTATTATTATTATTACAAATCTAACGACAGGATCTAGGAGGTAATATAGAATTCACATACATACATACATACAAAAATGTATAAAAAATAGGCGTGATTTTATGTATGCATGAATATTTATTCAGTTCAATACAAACCTGTCGACAATCCTCCTTGTATAGGAGTAAGGCAAGCCGCTGATGCAGCTTCAGCCGCGCTTGATGGTAGCGAGCCTCGAGCGCTCGGTGGTGGCCCAGTATCTGGTGTATAACTGCTAGCACGTGGTTCGCGCCCGAGCTGTAGTCGGCCGCAGCGTCGCCTCCGCTACTTCCTGCGCTGCTCACCGTGCCGTCGTTCTGGAATACATAACGTTGATTTATTTCTGCATATTGTTTACGAACGGACTCTATTAGTAGTAAAAAGTAAGGATAAAAAAAAATTGTGTGCTTAAAACCACAGGGCACAGGTGAATTCTTCATCAAGGCCACGTTAATAATACGAAATAGTTGTATAGCAGAGACGCGTGACTATATTTCTCTTGCACCCTTAGTCGACTCGAGCCAACTTTACTCGAATGGACGTTTCAGAACCGTGGCTCAGTCTCATTCAATACCCACAATGTAACTTTATTTTGTGGTGTGGCTAAAGAAGTTTTCAATTCAAATCTCTGCTAAATATGAAGTAAGACCACCACCAGCACTTAAACCTTTCTATGAAAATGGGTAGGATAAAATATGAAAATGGGTAGGACGAGGTGACAGATAAAATAAAAATGCTAAATAAATATCGGAGTAATGGATCTAAAGGAAGAGAATGTCAAAATCTAAGATGGAATGATGACCATTGGAAAACACCAGGATTTCTATATAAATAGTTGCGCAGGACAGAGTCAGATGAAGTAGTTGAACGAGGTCTTCGCCAGGCAATCAAACTTAATGGAATTATTGTAGTTGTAAAACTGAAACTACCGACTTCAAAACACGCAAATTCGTATACTTCAATGACATACTTTTCAGTTATTTTGTTTTAAAATTAATACTAATGAACTAATTTATTAATAGACAATTGATTACAATTGTGTCTGATTAATAATAACGAGTTCTCAATTTATAGTATTGCAAAACTTTGACAAAGACAGACATTTTATACATACAAGTAGTCTAAATGTCAGTAAAATCGAATCATTTTCCACTTTTAATCTTTACTCACCATATCAGCGGGGTCCGTTTGATGACACACTTGAACTAGATGATCGAGTTGGTACAGTAATTTTTTACTCGTAGAATGGACCTATAACAAACATTAGGAATATGAGTAAAAAATACATGCGACTCCAATATAGATTACGATCTCGTTTTCATGAATTTGACCATGGTCCCATTGCTGCATAGAATGTGCACTCAGCCGTTATAAGCAGCACACTTCATACAACGCATGGCTATGGTATGGATATGGACGATATGGATGAAGTTGATTGATCCTCCTACATGTTGTAAACATAACAACAAAGCAAACGAGGCCAAACTTTACTATATTAGTACTTTACATCCGGGGAGTCCATGCTTTCATGTGTGGTAATATTAGTTCCCTCATACAGCGAATTTAATAATATTTAGAAGGCACATAAAAATTTTGGAAGACACTTGAAATGCTCATTGGCACACGTGTATGTATGTGTGATTACTCTGTGTCGTATCTCCGTATACGGCTGGGACACGTGTACGTATGTGTGACTACTGCGTGTGTCATACCTCCGTGTACGCCTGGCACATGTGTTCGTAGAGCTGCCTATGCCTCTGCGCGTGTTGCTCGAGCGCGCGCGGGTCGCTGCAGGGCGCGCCGCCTGCGCCGCTCGCCAGCTGCAGCGCGACGCCGCACTGGGCGCCCCACCCGCCCACGCACGACGCATACGCCTCCGCCTTGTGGTGGAACACCACGGACAGGGAGAGCACCGCGGAACGCTCCTCCAAACCTAACACATCAACACTTGATCAACATAATGATATTATCACACTTTCATTAACTGAAACTGTTACATTCAAAATGCGTAATTTTGTTTTAGGATCAAATTACTGGACCGATTATGTTAAAAAATTTATGGGACCAATCTGAAATACATATGTATTTTAAATATATCCTGCAGAGTAAGTTTCACTCAGTTTCCGTACTCCTATGCGTGACACATGAACGTGAACACTAACACCAGGACTATTCTTTTTTGTTAAATTAACAAGGTTTGATCTCGCATAGTAATTTTTCAAAAATTACTTACGCAAGCATGTCTCGCACTCCACCAATCGCACGCATAAATTTTTAGTATTATGTTGATTTACATCAAATTAAACCCCACAATTTTACCAATTTTGAGACTTCTATTATCGTTCATACAGCTATTTATGTGTAGGATTGATAGACAGACAGACAGACAGACACCATAGCCTCACCCTTAGTACGGAAATAGGATCCCGCACCCTTAGTACGCAAGCCTAAAAACAAATAATTTTTCAAATGACGAAGTTATGAAGCAACAAACATTAATAAAAAAACAAAATACAACCGAATTCAGAAACTCCTCCTTTTTGAAATGGGTTAAAAAGACACGATTGTATGTATAGATCAATGAAACAGAGCAAGACGTATGACAGCGCTTACATAGCTACCTAAAAACTTGGACCTGACAATATAAATCATTAAAATAACGTGGTTAGAGTTATGAGTGTGAGATTATTTTATTTTTGGGTAATCAAAGAATTTTGAATCCACATTGTGACATGACGTTCACGAGCATTCATGACAATAAACGTAAGTGTGTCTCAGTGAGTCCAAGGGACTCAGTATGGTAGGTTGAGCTTGCGTAACATGTCTTTCTTTGAAACTGTCATTGGTATAGACGGAAATCATTACCAGCTGCTAGCTGCTTGTAGGAGCGTTCAAGCCGAAGCGCAAGCGCAGTGATCTGCGACTCGGCGTAGTGCCGCTTGTCAGCGAGCCGGCGCGCCGCGGTCGTGACGCGCGCTACGCTCGGACGGCCGCCGCCTGTGCAAGCCGCAGCGAACCTGCCATCATTAAATGGAGTATGTGAAACATGTTTTTTAACCCTCGACCCAAAAGGAGGGTTTGACGTGTGTATCTAAACATCTGTGTGTCCGGCTATGGTTCGTAGTTTTATTTTTTTATTCATTATAGATCTACGATTGACCACCAACTCGCCTGATGTTAGCGACGTATTAGCGTGTATTCTTTGTATGAAAGATGATTTGATCGAGAAACTAAATATTATTACGCCTGCTGTAGTTTTAATATCTATAAATATTTTTTTTTAAGTTCTATCACAAAATAACTCTCCGCCTCCCGCCAATCTCAAATTTCTCGCCTGTTACTCGCCCTCGCCCTGCCGCCCTGCCGGTTGCCCCAGTTTGCCTGCACGGCACTAATATTACTTGCTGTCATTAACTGGATAAATGTGATCATATCATAAAAAATTCAAATAAATATATTACCTTGCGTGTTCTTCTTGCAGTCGTTTTGCCGCAGCGCAAGATCTGCCAATTTCTACGTACGTCGACAGAAACACAGTCCGATGGTTCACAATCCATTCCAGCATCTGTAATAGAAGAAAATTGACACAAAATTTTATAAACTAGACCAGATTGTTTTATATACTATAAACAATTTCGTTTCGGTGAAAGGGTGGGGGTAAAATAACATACAGATATGTCTTTTAATGCCAACTTAATACGGCATACATAATCCCTTCAGTTTCAATACAAGCCATAACACATACACACTTAATTAATAAGAGTAATTGTGGAATAAGCCTCCAGTAAGAGTCCTCTACAATAGGAAATAGTTTAATGAATTAATATTATTTATGGTTTTGGAGTTTTTATCAGTAGTAGGGTAAACCAGATAGCTATTGCCCACTTAAGGATTTGTAACACACTGACATAAAAAAAAGAAAAAAGTATTATAGGTAGCAACTTTTTAATACCCTATTCTTATAACCTAATAAACTCTTCTGTAGAGTGTTAACAGTTTTTAGTTATATCTTACATGGCATAGAAAATATTGCAATTAAATAAAAATAGTCTTAAAAGTACAGTAATTGCCCACAGCTTATAGTAATTGCCAACATCACAGCACAGTAATTGCCCAGTCTCTTGAAATTTTAAATTAAACTTTAACCCCAAATAAATATTCAAAACAAAACAATTCAACTTAAATCTAATAGGATAGGTCTTAACATATCAAAATAAATTGCGTTTAGCTTTATTAACAGCATCAAATAAGTCTTTTGCTGATGTTGAAAAGTCAGAATCACCAGAGACAGATTTATCAATTTTAAAACAACAATGGCACAAAAATAAATGTAAATCGAAGCTGTCAGGTATATGTTCCTTACGTTTTCATTTTTTATCACATTAAAATGACAAACTGCACAAGTAGGCTTTATTACACTAGGTTCTATTATAATATTGCTACAGTTATCTTTTTGGATGCTGGTAATTCTTTCTTCTCAATTGTACCTATTTCATTAGAATCCACAGTCCCACTATTAGTATTTATTCAGTAAGGAACTATCATTTTTTTTTTAATTATTTGCATTTATTTCTTTAGGCTTCTTGCTTGCATTTTCAGCCTTTTTTAACTTCTTCTCTTCTTTCACTTTTACCAAATTTTCTTTTTCTATTTGCTTTATAGGTAATGCTACTCGTACTTTAAAATTATGAGAGCTTATAGCATATGGATTTCGCTCAGATTGTCTCTTGCCTTTTCGTATAGGTGTTTCTGGGTAGGCTAAAATATATTCTCCTAGAGAACATGTCTTTTTTACGATTTTAGGACTCGGTAGCTGTGATAAAACTTTATAACTGAAACATTGTTGACCATAACAAACATTGCCCGGGCAATAACTATAGACACTGACATATGGCAATCACTAAAATAATGGTGGGCAATTGCTAAAAGTATACAGATTTCGGTTCAGTTATTGCCCACACCCAAAATAACCGTTAAAAACTATTTTTGAACATATATTTCCATTTAAAACTAAGAAAATACTATTAATTTCATAATAGCTAGGTAATTACACTTGAATAATGAAACAAACACGTATTAAAATAACGTTAAAATAAGTATATCCTTAAGAAAATTGTTTAAATAATTACCTGTTTGTGAAACACTTCCACCTGTCTTGACAAAATCCGCCATTAATGTTTTTTTTTCTTCAATGTTGCCAATTGTAAATTTTAAATTAACTATAAATTAATAATAGCACCATCTGGTACACTTTAATCGAACTAGGATGATACAAAATCAACACCAGACAAGGTTTTGCTTAATGCGGGCAATCATTATCGGTGGGCAATCACACTCTGGTTTACCCTATATTCGCACAAGCAGTGCAAAAATTGAATTAAAAAAACTGTATTTAAAATGCGAGAAAAAGACAAATAAGTAAAACGCAAGCGAATCTATTTTATTGGGTAACTGCACACCATCTTAGACTGAAACGGTCGTTTAACATCAGGCGAGCTATCGGTCAAATGCAGGCCTATTTATAATTTAAAAAAATACTCGATACCCTATATCACGCAATTACATATGGACTCGTCTCAATTGAACGTTAGAAGTGTAATAACGTACCTTCTCACAGTCCTGTTCGAATAGCCTCAACTGGAAGCACTGGTCGAGCTGCATCTTCTTGTGCTGCCAGAGTTTGTGCGCGTGCGCGTGCGCGGACCGCACGGCGGTGATCTGCGCGCGCACCGCGGCTGGCGATCCGCAATGGTACGCGGGCGAGTCGCTGCCGCTGCCGCTCGCTTCCGAGCACGCCGCCTCGGCTGCCTCGAGCCGTTGAAGGACACGCTCCCCTGGAATAAACACTTACAGCTGCAGGGTATTCATGAAACGGAAGACAAAAAGTCTTTCCAGCGTTTTATCCACCGAATTGAAGTATGAACTGGCATTGACATCTGATATAATAAATCCGAAAAGAATTTCACTTGCACACCAAGACTTCCATACTCCCGACATGCAGGACACAATGCATGAACATGACGCCAGGGCTAATTACTCAACAAAATGTGCTTTATATCTAAGAATATTTATAACTTCACATATTTTCTACAGTAGAAAGAACAAAGATCGTTTTAAAAAGGGTGTCTACAAGCACCTTTCCGGGTTAGCAAAGCAACAGTAATGTCAGTGATGTTGCAGTTGTCCATAGGCGACGGTTATCGCTTAACATCAGGCGAGCCGTCTGCCTTTTTGATTCACCTATTTTATAAAATAAAAAAGTAGTAATAGCTTACTATGGTAGGCGTTCACATACAATATCAAGTGGTAATAAGTGTTACAGACCTCTTTATCTGAAGAGATTTTGACACTATAATTTATTATATTTTATGTTTATGTCACATGACAATAACAAAAAAGTCAACTAAATATTCACTTGTAATTTTTCGTTTCTTTTCTTGTGGAATCAACAAGGTTTTATATCTCACAATTCACGCACAATAATTTCAAAAATTGTTTACGTAAGCTTGTCTCGCTCTTTACTTGTTTTAGTATTTGGAGATTTACATCAAAGTAAACTCTACAATTTTGCCAATTCTGAGATTGTATCTATTATCGTTCACAAGACACAGCAATTTAAGTGTAGGACAGACAGACAAACAGACACCGAAACCTCACGAATAGTCTGCCGCACCCTTAGTACTGAAACCTAAAAACCGTTTATCTACCGTACATGCTAGACTAGCTGGAAGAATACTAGTTTAAAATCTTTTATTTATTTAAGACCTGAAGTTTCGAATATTTTGCTGTGTCTATGATCACAGGTAAGGCTAGAAGTTGTGAAAATATTAATTACTACCGCCTATTATTTTATGCTAAACGCAACAGGTCTCAATCATCTGTGCTAGAACTAGAATTTTATTAATTTGAGGGCCGGGTCCCATAAAGGTAACACCTGCCAACCGTTTTCAATAAAAAACAAAAAAAAAACATTAAAACACGTAAAATATTTGATTTATCCTAGTCTCCATTTTCAATACCGTCTCAGCCAAAAGAAGTACACTGCTGGATATAGGCCTCCCATGGAATTGAAAACCTCCTCCTTTTTTGAAGTTGGTTACTTATTACTATAAATTTGTCTCAGATTCATACCAGTCTTTTCAGGCTCGCAATGTCCAAAACAATCGAAACACATTATTGAAGCGATACTCCACAACACGTTTTCACCGCGAAATACATAACGCGAAACTAAACTGTAAATTGCACTGAACCAAAGTGAGATTATACAACTTTACAGTGCCAGCGAACGGCCGGCGGTTCATTGCGGTTGAATGGTCGTAAACATTTTCCACTATAATTACCTATATAAAAATAAATCATAACTGAAGCATGAAAGACAGGAATTAGAAAACGTAGACAGAAGTGTCACCTACCAGTCTAAAATGGCGGCGAAGCAGCTGTTGAATATTTAATTTGTTGAAGAAAGTTGAATGATATTTTTTTAATGTTTTCAGTAGAGTAATGAACGAGATTCGAGTAGCGAACAAGCATTTTATAGGCATGCGACTGAAGTATCGCCTCTTATGAGCATCACAAATTATGAAGTGCCATTTAAGCGCACCGCGACAGTAATTTCTCTACTCTTTTTGCCGACCGAAAAAGAGACACATTTATATATCTTTGTAATCTTGTTACTTTTTGGGTCTGCAGGGCACCCTATGACCACTGGCCGTGAACGCATTAACAATTAATATTGAGACTTTATGTATACAGCTTTAGAGTCTAATTTTCAAACTTTAGCATGTTTGGATTCCACGGCTGAGAGTTTTAGTGAATACCTCTATGAGCGTAGACTGAAGATTAGATGACACTTCAAACTTTCGTTTAAAAAAAGGAAGGGAAACCAATAGCTGCGTAAGTCATTTACATTATATAAAAACTAGAAAGCGAAATTAATACAAAATCTATAGACTACGTCCCGTCCATCAGTTTTGTAATCTTTTCATGGATTATTGAGCACATCCTCCTATTGCGTTGCTTGCGTTTACTTTCCGGATTGATTTATTTAACAATACAAGGTCGATCAACTATTACATATTCTTACGTTACATTGTGTTACAGAGGTGAATCCAATTAGAAATATTTCTTTTGCATGTTGCATAAAGCTACGAAATATTTGTATGATAACGATTATTCTAATATTATAAAGGCGACTTTTTGACGACTAAACGTTTATGAAATTTGGTACAGTTATAGCCGAGACCCTAGAGACATAGGCTACAATTTATCATCATCATCATCATCATTGCCGTTTTTCATCAACACGCGGGTGAAACCGCGGGGCACAGCTAGTTTTAATTACTTTTATTCAGATATAAAATTATAGAAAATATTTTTGATCAATATTTTTTTGGCTTCATAAGGAATACTAGTATAAATCATTAACAATAGTTGTTTTTTTATTAAGTATATAATAAAAAAACAACTATTGTATATAATTTTTCATAACCACACGGGACAAAAGTAAAAGTACATTTTCTGTGACAACAATTTCCTTTTCGATATAGTTCCCGTTACGTAAAAAGAACGCTCAGCGACAGTGGAGGGAATGTGTATATGCATGGGCAAGGGCGTCGCCAAAGGGGGAGAAAGGGGGGGCCCCCTGGGCCATGGGCTGGCGACGCCCTTGTGCATGGGTACAACCACGTTCTAAAGTTCTGGCCTTTTCTAGTACTTACGTACTAGGCTATTGTTATTATAACTACTTAGTACTTTGGAGCATGCCGAAATTAAGAATAAATATAGTTTACTTGAACATTATTATTGCTTAGATCTTAAAATAGTTTGTAGCAAGAAAATTTACGGTATGACTTTAGTTTAGAACCAGTAGAGTTGAGATTTCATATTTTTTTCATAGATAGGTCTTATCCCAGGTAAGCTTCGTGTAGTCTTTTCCGTCGAATCCCAATACTTTAGACCTCGACCGTTTTTATCGTATGAATAGTCTCGTAGTTATGAGCGACTAGTCAGTATTTTTGACATAAGAAAGTTTGACTGGCTATCATTTAACAAGTGAATAGATGTTTTACCGTCACAATTCTAGTAGCAAAATGAACATTAAGACAGTATGAACTTAATCAGTATGTAATAGGCTATAAATTTTACTCAAACTAGTATTTCTATTCAAATTTGATAGATAGTGCCGACATCAACTAGATCCTAAGGTTACATCATTGCGTAGCCGCGCTATCCATAATTTCGAGACCCATACTACTGGATACTATTTGCCTACAAAATTTCGTGAAACAAAGTACAATACATGTGTAATGGGGCATTACGACCGGCCAGCCGACCGACTAGGTCGGTGTATCTTAGGTGTTCAGATCATATCTTAAGCCGACAGAGATAGACATACTGTTGTTTATCTCCAACTCTTTTCTCAGTATGCGTCATATATCATCATAACAACGTAGAAGATTTCAAGGCTAGAGCGATTATATCTTCTAGATCGACGTGTTTCATCCTCGATCATAGCATCCGTATTCCTTAGGCGAGTTCGCCAAACGTAAATCTATTTCATATAAGAAAAAATTAGAGGATAAAACGGAGACTCTTCACAATCTAAGTATATGGACTCACCCTGTGCTTCGAGTTCGTCCACAGGCACTTTGGCCAGTCGTTTGCTGATGTCTGCATGCGCATCGATGGCCCGCCTCGCGCCCGTGACGTCATCTGCGAAATCTGCGCGCGCGACGTCTTCTTGGAGATCGTCGAGACGGTCTAGTAGTTCGCCGGCTTGCCACATCAACTCTTCTAAAGCCTGAATTAGAGAACGTTAATAAATTAGAATTAGCAATCATTAGAATCAAAGAAATAGGTTTCATGTCTAAACAAAACTCTCTATCTAAATATTTATTTTATAATTACGTATAGTATAGACAATGCATTTGGTTACAACTCTGGGATCTATGTAACTATGAGATAGAAAATAGTAAGTACAACTACCATGCAACACAATATAATATTTTGTAATGGTACTGAATATCTATTACGCAAAAAAAAAAAATAGCAACACAACTTTTTTGTTTTTAAACGTTTTTGTTTTTAATGTAAATCAGAATAAAATGCTAACTCACCAATCTTAGATCTATCCACTGTGAGTGATCATATTGCAGGGTACCATCTAAATCGGCAGTGAGTTGCGAGGTATCTATTACTTTTGGCAGTGCTTCCAAGCTTATCATCGTTGTCTGAAAACAGAAAAATATACAAGCTGCATTATGAGGTTTTAGACGAGACTTAGAAATTATTCTATATCATATTAATTACATTTGACAAGAAAGGCACCTTCCGAATTCATGCAAGACTAGAGGTTTAGCCTGAGTATTGATATATAAGATAGGAGTGTATATAGAAAACAAGAACAGAATGACTAGTTCTATGTTCTTCACACCAACTGGCCTAGCATGGGAGGTAGATAAAACAACTTTTGTCTCTGTTATGTCAGTTGTCAATATCAGTACTATAGTCAGTAGCCTATGTCTTATTCCAGGCCATAAGCTATTTCCATTTTGAATTTCATTCAAATCCGTTCAGTAATTTCAGAGTGAAGAAGTATCTAACACACAAATACGCTCACTAACTTTCTCATCTACATATAAATTAGACATATTTTTATATTAGTAAGAATTCACTTAATAATTTTTAGATACTAGTTTTTATTATTGAAATAGATGTTCTTTATTATTGTAATAAATAAATGTTGGTGGAAAGCAAAGCTTGTACTATGGGAACCAGATGGCTAATAGAAAACATATATACCTTTTTTTGCAAATACATAATTATGTACATATGATACATATAAACACCCTGACGCAGAACAAATATTCATGCTCAGAAGATCAGCAGAAACTTTGTCCTGGGTGGAGATCGAACCCACAACCAACAGCTCAAAAGGCAAACATACCACCACTGACCCATGAAGCCTGTCAGAATAATTATAGTTTAAAAAACTGAAACAACCGACTGAAACGATTTTGTTAATATCACTAAAAATAAAAAATATGTACAACCAAATTGAGAACCTCCTTTTTTCGCAGCTGGTTAAAAATAGGTATATACCTCAAATTTATATTTATGTGCTCCTATAGTAGTGCGTTGCTTCTGCCAGAAGTTGTCCGGCTTGACAACCAGAGCCTGGTGGACGGATGAGGGGAAGTGCTCCTGGAGGACCTTCAGGATCGGCTTTATGGCGGCCCACGCCGACCCCCGCATGTCGATCAGTATGGTGAAGCCGAGGGACCGCACTGACTCACTGAAAACCAATGTTAACAATGAGGCACATGCATGCGAGATATATTTCAATTCTAAGCCATATGCACTAGGACTTATAGATTATGTTAATCTTTGGATGAATATGATCTGTAAAGAAATAATGGGGGTTTCTTTCTGCCTCGTTTAAATCACATCTCAGCACAATCACTCTCACATATGTAAGTTGGTATGCGTGTGTGAGTACTAAATACTTTACCTAATAATATGTACACAAGAGTGAGCAGGAGGATGACATGTCATGACGTCATGATTGCTTTCTCTTTTCACTTCTTTCGTCACTGTTTTTGCGTATGGTGCACAAAAAACGCTATAGCTACATAATTCATCATAATTCATCCGATTTTAATATTTTTACACAAATAAATTAAATCACCAATTACTACAAATCTGCATTGTATTAAATAAAGTGCGTGAAAATAAATAAATAAATATTGGTGCACATTTTCATACAGTATCATATTGTTTTACAGTTTATAATATATATTATCATATTGTTTCATACATGTATCATAGTATCTTGCTGCAGAAAGAAAAATAAAGTTTCTAAGTTTTCATTAAAAAAAGTTACAGCCGAATATATCGTAAAAAACGCACATTTTACTCACAAGGGAATCAAACCTATGGGGTACTTCCCGTTGACCTTCCCTGAACTATGAAATTTGGAAAGAAGCATTGTGTTAGAGTACACATATAGGAAAAAAACCGAAAACTGGATATTTTTAAATTAATCACGAAAAAATAGTGTCTTTAAGCAAGGAATGGGGGTCCAAATTTTAAAGTTCTTCAACCCTATCCAGTGGGGTATCAGAAAGACCTTAATTAGTATAAGTTAAAACAGGTTTTTAAATATTTTTACGATGTATATTTTTCGGCATAAGAAGGAAAATATAAAAAAAAATATGTTTTCCCCCTTTTATCTACTAGTTTATACGGAACCCTCTGTGGGCAAGTCTGACTCGCACTTGTCCGGTTTTTTTTTAAATTACTATGCCGGTAAAACCACTCGGTGCAGCTACTATACGATAAGTTCGTTAAAAGTTAATTTCGTTTTAATGAGAATCGCAAAAATCCAAGAAACCATTTAGAAATACGTAGGTATAATTCATCAAGGCAACACGTCACTTATAGAGCATTGTTCCGTATAGATACGTTGATTTGATCACCCATTGTTTGCCGTTTCCAGCTTGCTAGTAATTACTTCAACATTGGTGACTATTGATATGACATATGACAGTAAGAGCCATAGTACACTGGCGTTTTAAAACGTTATCTCGAAACGAATGAAGACGACAATCTATGATGAATGAGCATGAGTTGTGTGACTATACTAAATACCGAACCATTAAAAAGCCACGCTTACATGAATATCGAATATCATCGCTTAACATCAGGCGAGTTGGTGGTCTATCTTGTATAAAAAATACATGTATTAATGAGACATTTGGCATAATTTATTTCGAAAATTATCTACAGATTACCTAGAACATTCTTTTTATAATTAAAATTAATATATCTATTTTTTTCGTTAATTTATTTATTTTCCTCCAGAAGAGAAATCAAAACGAAAATACCAAGGGGTGAAAGCCCACAAATAGCCTCCAAGAAACCGAAATGCAAAGGAAAGTCCACTATCCTCCAAGAAGCCCTAATACCAGCGATTCGAGAATCGAACCTAGGAACTCACTACTCGCGAATTAAAATTTTGAAATTCGAAACTCCGAATACATATATATATCTAGATATATACTGATCTTTTGGTAATATATACAATGTTGTATGCAACTTACAAATAATTTATTCATTTTAACTGTCATGCTCTCCCATTTCTTTGAAATAGCATTCAAGTTAATCAATAGTCAATTAATCTCATTAACAGTTGCATAAATAGCTATTTTCTCGAAAAAAAAATAATGAAATGAGACACTGTGACGTAGCCTTAAGAAATATGAGAAGGCAAACAATGCGGTCGAGGAGAATAAGACGCGTCAATTGGTACTTACCATTGAGACAAACTCATTACAGTTGATATAGTTGTACTGGGATTATTAATTGAAGCAATTTGATACAGAAATCCTTCAAAAATTTGTAGCTGAATAAATTAGATAAGATAGAATTTAATTTCTGTATTTAATCAACTCATGGTGGCCGAGGCAAGGTAAGCGGAGTGTGAGACGTCCGGCTGCAAGATAGGTCGATGATATAATAACAATCGCGGGTCGAACCTGGACTCGATTGACACAGGACCTAGGAAGATGGCAAGACAAGAGAGAGGCCTATACCCAGCAGTGGGATAGAGAACGCTGTGGATGATGATGATGATGATGATTTAATCAACTGCTGGGAAGAGACTAGGTGTATGTACATATGTCTGTCTGCATCCTTTTTTTCCCTTAATAGTTAGAAGACTTAAGGGATCTCAAAACACACATCGGACAGTCCATAAGGTCTTAAAAATCAGTGGATATATATATGTACGGATGTTGATAACACAAACACATGTATAAAGTTAGGTCGTCATCTGTTGCTTGTGACGCCAATAGGGATTCGACCGCTTGAAACCCGCAATGTTTGCCTCGGTTAAGAAATTAATGTGTCTTGCAGGCCAACTCCTTCAAACGACAAGGCAAGCGGGGGAGCGGGTGAGGAACCCGAGATTGGCGGGAGGCGGAAAGAGTCCCTTTTGCATGTAATATACTAATAATAATAATAATAATAACGGCTTCGTAGGGGGGGTGAAGTTATTTCTCACCTGTTGTACATGGATGACCTCAAACTTTTTGCACCGAAACGACAAGACTTAATGACGTTGTTAAAAACAACAGAGGTTTTTAGCAATGCCATTAAGATGGAGTTTGGTGTAGACAAGTGTGCGGTCGTTCAGGTAGAGCGAGGGAAAGTTGTAAATTCTCCGAATTTGCAACTTTCTGAGACAATGACTCTCAGGTCCCTCTCCGAAGCCGACACCTACAAATACCTTGGTATGTCAGAGTCGTTGGGTATTGCGGTAGAGGATATTAAAAAATCGGTGAAGGAGCGTTTCTTTTGCCGCCTGTCAAAAGTTCTTAACAGTCTTTTGTCTGGCGGCAATAAGTCACGCGCCTTCAACGGTTGGGTGATGCCTCTATTGTCATACTCCTTTGGCATACTAAGGTGGACTCAAACTGAGCTGGACACCCTGGATAGAAGGGTCCGTCAGCAACTGACATCACATCGCATGCTACACCCACGCTCGTCTGTTATGAGATTGTACATTCCGCGGAAGTGGGGGGGTCGTGGCTTTTTAAATGCCAAGAACCTTCATAACCGTGAGGTGTGCAGTCTCAGGGATTATTTCCGCAACAACGAATGTGGGATTCATTACGATGTAATGGCAGTTGACAAGGGCCTGACGCCTCTCTCCTTGGCAAAAGAGAACTGGCGCAAACCAACGGTGCTCAGCATGGAAGATCGTAGGGACGTATGGAAGGGCAAGGAACTACACGGGAGGTTCTACCGGGCCTTAACAGGACCCGATGTAGACCTTCTTGCGTCGGTGAACTGGTTACGCTTCGGTGACCTCTTTGGTGAAACTGAAGGGTTTGCTTGTGCGATTGCAGATGAAGTTATCAAGACGAACAACTATCGGAAATATATCATGAAAGACGGTACGGTCGACATTTGTCGGGCATGCCACCGTCCCGGAGAGTCTCTCCGACATATTATTTCCGGTTGTTCGCATCTTGCTAACAGCGAGTATTTGCACAGGCACAATCAAGTAGCCAGGATCATCCACCAGCAACTTGCTCTTCAATACGGCCTTGTTGAGTCCGAGGTGCCGTACTATCAGTACGCACCAGCGCCGGTTCTTGAGAATGGCCGTGCTTTGCTCTATTGGGACCGTTCTATTATCACGGATAGGACTATTGTTGCCAATAAGCCTGATATTGTGATTGTAGATCGTTCATGTTGTACATACTTTTTCATTTCAAAATAAGAATCTGTTTTTAAACTGTTTATTCTTATGTTCTTTTTATTATTTACTTCAAAATAAAATTTACACGCGTGCAGTCGCATAAAAATGTTTCTTTATATTTTCTTCCTTCCTATTTAATTCTACATTCGTTATCAGCACGAACTCCAGTAGATAAATCTATTAAAAGAAGATTTATTACGGAAAACTATATATTTGAGTTTAAATTGAGAAGAAATAAAAAGATGGCCGGTACGTCAAATATTAGTTCAATACCTCTTCTAAAAAGCAGAGATGGATATCCTACCTGGAAATTTAAGATGCGTATGCTATTGATTCACGAGGAATTATGGGTAACTATAATAGGATATCCAGAAGGCGATAAAACGTCCCAGGAGTTGCGGAATAAAAATGATCAAAAGGCATTGTCAAAAATTTGTCTTACCATTGACGGTTCTGCAATTACACACGTGAGAACTGCGTCAAGTGCAAAAGAAGCATGGGATGCGTTATGTTCGGCGTATGAGGACAAAAGCCTTGGAAGAAAACTTTCGTTGGAGAGGAAGTTGTACAGGTATTCATTAAATGATTTTGACAACTTGGAGCTGTATTTGACTGCAATAACAACGACTGCTCAGGATCTTGCCGATATCGGCAAGAGAATAGAGGACAGCTCTTTAGCTGCAATTATGTTAGGTGGCTTGACACCTAGGTTCGAGCCCTTAATAATGGCGCTAGAACATTGTAATGTAGAAGTTACTTCAGAGATGGTAAAAAATAAACTCTTGAGTGAAATGATCCGTGGAGATGGAAAAGTAGATGTAGACGCAGCTTTTGCATCATCCAAGAGAGTAGTGACTTGCTACAGATGTGGAAAAAGGGGGCATAAAAGTCCAAATTGTCGTCTTAATAAAAAGAATGAGACAACGTCAGGTAAAACCATGATGGTTAATCATACCACAGGAGATGGTGCTGCTAGTGAAAATCGCAGTATGTCGTCGCAAGCAGTTACTGAAGTAACTAGCACCACTTTATCAGCACCATGTAAAGTAAATACTGATAAATGGATTATAGATTCCGGAGCTACTGCACACATGACTTCAAGAGGTGATTGGCTTCAGAATTACAAGAAAATCAGTGAAGGACGTGTTACTGTTGCTAACGGTGAAGATTTGGTAGCTTTAGGTTGCGGTGAAGTTCCAATTTATACTAATTCTATAGTCAACAAAATTAGTGATGTTTTACATGTGCCTGAACTGAACAGTAATCTACTTTCAGTTAAAAAGGTAGTAGAAAAGGATCTAGTGGTAGTTTTTGATAAATCTGGTTGTAATTTTTACAAGACAGGTAATGTCTCTTTTGATAATGAACCTTTAGTGCGAGGTATTTGTTGTGATGGACTGTATAATTTAGACTGTACTGTAAATCTGCCGCAATATGTTTCAGCTTATGATGTGCACTCCGATAAGTCCAGGTTTCAGCTTTGGCATAAGCGACTTGGACACCTTTGCCGTATTGGGATGGACCTTCTTAGAAAAGGTCTTGCTGATGGTGTAGAGTACACAGACAACGAGGTAGACAAAGAGTCTTGTATACCTTGTATCGAGGGTAAGCAGGCGAGAAAGCCATTCAAAAGGCTCAAGCCAAGAGTTAAGTGATGATTTCGAAGATGCAGATGAAGATATTGATGAAACAGAGACTCAGACGGTTCCCTCAAATGAACCAACTGTTTCAGCGAGAAGGTATCCAGACCGAGAACGTAAGCCTCCCGATTATTACTCGTATAGTACACGTGTAGATGAGATACTTTCTGACGATCCAAAGTCCTATCATGAAGCTATTAATTGCGATGATAGAGATAAATGGATAACAGCAATGAAGGAGGAGTATAATGCTTTACTCCAAAAACACACTTGGGTTTTGGTCGATAAGCCTAGTCACAAGACTTGTATTCCTTGCAAGTGGGTTTATAAACTTAAACGAGATGCCGATGGTAACATAATCAAATATAAAGCGAGATTAGTTGCTAAAGGCTATCGACAAATAGAAGGTGTAGACTACAAGGAGACGTTTGCTCCTGTGGTGAGACACTCTTCTTTTAGAACACTTTTGGCCTTAGCGGTCCAGGAGGGATATAAAGTAAGACATATGGATGTTGACACGGCGTTTCTCAATGGCGAATTAGAGGAAGAAGTCTACATGATGCAGCCTCAAGGTTTTGTTCAAGACAAGGAGGAAGGGAAAGTCTGTTTATTGCAAAAATCCTTGTATGGCTTGAAACAGGCATCTAGGGCCTGGAACATGAAACTAAAACAAATTTTGACAGGTTTGGGTTATACTCAAACTCCTTCGGAGGCTTGTGTCTACACAAAAAAAGATTTCAGATGAAAACTCTTTGATATTAGGAGTGTATGTCGATGACATTGTCATTCTTTACAGAGACGATGTCACAATTGACAACTTCAAGAAACAATTTGAAAAATTTTTCAGTTGCAAAGATCTTGGAATAATTAAATTTTTCACTGGAATTAATATAGATTGCTCTGAAAACAATATAAAGATCTCGCAAAGATCGTATATTGAAGAATTGTTAAAAAAATACAATATGAGAGATTGTAAGCCGGTAGAGACGCCTCTCGCTCAAAAGAAACTCGTCCCTGGAACTGGTGAGAGCAATTACCCCTATCAGGCCCTTGTGGGTTCGCTGTTGTGGTTAGCAGAGGTCTCTAGAGCGGATCTCGCATATGCGGTGAGTTACCTTAGCCAATTTAATAAAAGTAATGATGCGACGCATTGGAATGCAGCAAAAAGATGTCTTCGCTATTTGAGTGGGACTAAAAATGCTGGCATTACTTATAAAAGGAACACAGAACTAAAGGAGAAAGACAGAAAGTTAAGAATTTACAGTGATTCAGATTTTGCGAACTGTCAAGAAAGTCGACGTTCTCATACGGGTTTTTACGTGGAGCTGGCAGGAGGAGCCGTATCCTGGGAGTCTAGGAAACAATCAACAGTGGCACTATCCTCAGCCGAGGCAGAGTATATGGCACTGTCTTCTGCTACAAAAGAGGCTTGTTTTTTGAAAAGATTTATCAGTGAAGTAACTGGTAAGTCACCAACTGTTGATATTTTTACAGACAGTCAAAGTGCTCAAGCATTAGCACTGAATCCAGTCCACCATAATCGTACTAAGCACATTGATGTAAAATATCACTTTATTAGGGAAAAAGTGGGAACGAAGGTTATTGATTTAAAATATATGCCTTCCCAAAAGTTACCAGCAGACGTCCTAACGAAACCTTTAGGACGAATCAAGTTTAACAAATGTGTACAACAGATAGGCATATATTAAATTATTTATTTTCTTGCAGTGAGTAGCAGATTATTTTATTTTAAAGTAAAGGAGGAGATGTTGTACATACTTTTTCATTTCAAAATAAGAATCTGTTTTTAAACTGTTTATTCTTATGTTCTTTTTATTATTTACTTCAAAATAAAATTTACACGCGTGCAGTCGCATAAAAATGTTTCTTTATATTTTCTTCCTTCCTATTTAATTCTACAGTTCCCAACGCCGGGCAGTGCTCGTTGACGTCACCATCCCACATGATGAGAATCTCGTGAAGGCTGAGAAGGACAAGCTCAGCAAGTACCTTGACTTGGCTCACGAGATAACCGCCATGTGGGATGTTGACTCGACGACCATTGTTCCGATAGTCGTATCGGCAAACGGTTTAATAGCGAAGAGCCTTGACCAACATCTTAAGAGGCTCTCGCTTGATGGTTGGGTCAAGGGTCGAATGCAGAAGGCAGTTATCTTGGACACGGCACGCATTGTCAGGAGGTTCCTCACTCTGTAGCCTCCACCGCCAGCAGCTTGGGCCCTGGCCCGTTGCCGGTGGCAATCTAGGTGTAGGTTTTTATAATGTTTTTAATGTGATTTTATAAAAATATTGTAAAAATTTATACTTAAGAAAATAAATAAATACATGAATAATAATAATAATAATATATATCTTTATACTAAGTGTCTTCTGTGGTGTAAGTCAAATCATTCTATAATATTAACCTACACTAAGTAATCAAAAAACAGTAATTATATAGTATACTTGATTAGCATACGCGAGTATACTAATTAAGTATTGCAGTGAGCGCCTATAGCCATCTAGTGCAATGCGTTCCGGATTAGCATGACCACAGGGAACCTGGTAACCAGATGTTTGAGAACCAGATATCATTGGAAACCAGGTCTGATCGCTCATTTGTTAGCAGTCCTCCACTAATTAATCAGGTGGAAGGCAGTACTCACATGGGTATATTAATTAAGTATTGGTGCAAACACCTATAGTCAATATGTTCCAGATAAACAGGACCACACGGAACCTGGTACCTACATGTTTGATACCCAAGTATTATTGGAAGCCAGGTTTGATCGCTCGTCTGCTAGCAGTCCTCCACTAAGTAACCAACGAGCAGTACTCACGTGGGTATACTAATCAAGTATTGCAGCAAGCGCCTGTAGTCATCTGGTGCGACGCGGTCCCGCCTCGAATTGGCCGGGAACCAGATGATGGGGCCGCCGCGCCGGTCGCGTCCACCGGTCAGCGCCGCCACCCGCTCCTGAAGCAGTGGCAGCACGTCCAGGGCGCGCGCCGACGCCTCCATCCTGGACGACTGTCACCTGCCCGACGTGATTAGCCTGTAAACAACATTACATATATTTAAACAAATAATAATTATTCATAAAAAAATTGAAACAGCCGAATTTAAAATACGCAATTTCGTTTACTTGGATGACATATTTTTCAGTTATATCGTTTTAAAAACCAAACTCCTGAATCCATTTTGATAAAATTTCTATGGGATGACCTCCAAGATATAACAAACAAAAAAAAATCATAAACATTGGCTAAGTAATCGCGTAACAAACATACACAAAAAATATAGTCAAACTGAAAACCTCCTCCGTTTTGGAGTCGGTTAAAAAAATATCTAAATACAACTACACAACCCTCAGCCTCTTCAAAGTAGTATGACTAATCTTCTTCTCTTTGTTTTTCACAAGTTTGAAATTATGAACTCACTTCCTTGAGAATGAATATGTAATTTTTAAGAATGTAAGAATGTTGTACTGTACATGACCATTGGGCTCTGCAGAGGAGTATCTTCCTCTCTTTCTTAGTTTTTCATAAGTTTGAAATTATGAACTCACTTCCTTGAGGAGGAATATGTAATTTTTAAGAATGTTGTACTGTATATGACCATTGGGCTCTGCAGAGGAGTATCTTCCTCTCTTTCTTAGTTTTTCACAAGTTTGAAATTATTAACTCTCTTTTTTAGTAGGAATAAGTTTTTAAGAGAAGAGTGTTGAAATGTTGAAAGTGTGACATGTAAGTTGAACAGTAAAATTATCATGAAAATAATTTAGTTATGTAGTAAATAAGTAGCCAAGACCGTGTCGAGACACACGTATAATAGGGTTCCGCAACTAGCACCGTAATTTCAAAGAAAACTACTTGCCAAGTATTTTTTTGTTTAGACTACTTTGCAAAAAAGGTCAATGACCTCAGTACTATAATGAATATGTCACAATAACAACAACAACAATGTCTTCAACAATGTCTCAAAGAACAGTCCATTAATCCGGATGTGCCGCACACATGATGATCTGAGTGATATCAGAGACATATTTTCATGTAGTTTTCCGTCCTTTAAATTTGAAATCAATAAGCTAGTTATTTAAATTGTTCCTTTATATTTTATTGCTCATACATGTTGCCACGAATATTCACTTAACACTTGTTGTCAAATTTATCTTTATATAAGCTGTGTACTGTTGTAAATGGATTTTAGGTTCACAATGTTTTACCGGTTGAGCTTAATGTATATTATATAGCCTATTATCTGTAACTGTACCTATTTCAATAAAATAAAATAAAAATAGATCTGAAAAGGTCGCAGTGACCAGCCGGGGCTGCCAGAGCCCATGGCCCCCTAATGATCGATGACTATAATGAATTAAGCGTTTTTTATATTATCTCTATATCTTGAAAAGTTGTAATCACAGTGTTCAAAACAATTTTCATTGAAAGTATTTAATATGGTCTACTATTATGATTAGTCATGAATTTCTAGGTCCAATAGTTTATAAATACAGAGGGAGATAGACATATATAGTCATTTTTTTCGCCGATGGCGTGGGTTGTATCTCACACACGTCACATAAAAAAATATATATTGAACCATAGTCTCATTTCAAGAGACCTATTCAATGATACAACGATTGGGTGGAGTTAAAAAAAATGGTTTGTTGCCCCTGCTACTACCAATCTTACTACTAGTAGTAACACCGGTAATTGACTTACCCTTCTAACTACTTTAGTTGAAAGTTATTAGAACAGCAATTTTTTTATGTCTAGTACTTTTACTTTCATGTTTTTGAATATTATACTATGGGAATTTGTAGCAGTTCACAAAACACATCTACATGCCAAATTTCGTTTATGTAGGACTGAGACTCTCTGGGTCAAGTGATTGTGACAGACAGACAGACGGACATAGCAAAATTATAAAGGTACCTCATAGTTACTACAGTACAGTTACACAGTATGAAAAATTTAAGTTTAATTTTATTAAGGATTGCGAATTTTGATATACATGAGTTTTTTTTTTGTGTCATTACATAAAGAGAAAAGAAGTTCTTCAGTGGAGCATGTTTGTCAAAAGATATCTAATTTAATTGAAACAAATTTTAATGGATTATTCGCATATATTTTACATAACTTTTTTACCTGACGTTTTGAACACTTTGCAGCGTCCCTGGTCACAGGTCAGACTATATGAGTTGTCTTTTTTGTTATGAAAATATTAATTACTACCGCCTACTATTTTTATGGGCAGCGTTCGGGAAACTTAAAAGCGTCTTCTCGTCTAATATACCCCAGTCCCTCAAGTCGAAAGTTTACAACCAGTGTGTGTTACCAGTGATGACATATGGCACTGAAACGTGGTCCCTAACTATGGGCCTTATAAGGAAGCTCAAGGTCGCGAAACGAGCTATGGAGAGGGCTATGCTCGGAGTCTCTCTACGAGATCGAATCATAAATGAAGAGATACGTAGACAGGAGTCACCGATATAGCACAGCAGATTAGCAAGTTGAAGTGGCAGTGGGCTGGGCACATAGCACGTAGAACTGATGGCCGATGGGGCCGAAAGGTTCTCGAGTGGAGACCACGTACCGGCAAGCGCAGCGTAGGAAGACCAGCCACGAGATGGACAGATGACCTCATACAAGTGGCGGGAAGACGCTAGAATCAAGCCGCTTCCAGTCGGTCTTTTTGGAAATCCATGGGGGAGGCCTATGTCTAGCAGTGGAATTCTTATGGCTGAGATGATGATGATGACTATTTTTATGCAAATCATTCCCTGTAGATGGTAGTAATTAATATTTTCATAGCAAAAAAGACAACTGTCATCTTGTTTCACCTTTGACAATGGATGCTGCAAAGTGTTCGAAATGTCAGGCCATAAAATTATGTAAAATATATGTGATTAATCCATTAAAATTTGTTTCATTACAATGAGTAACAATGGCGTAAACTATTTAAAGAGTAAACAAACTTATGGAAAATCAACTTGAACCATAGTTTTTATTCTTATCTGATACAACATTTTAAGCGATTCTGCATCAATAAGTTTCATCACTTTTGTAAGTTAGTCTTTTTGATTATGATGAATTTAAATATATATTTTCTGGGTAAGCATGCTCCACCTTACTCAATGTGAGCATTTCCTAAATAAAAATAACCACCGTTTTATTTGAACAATTGGAAATTCTAGGATAGAAAAAGAAAATAATTCCTTTACAGTGAGAGTTCTTAGATTGTAAGGCAGATTTAGGTAATTTATATTCTGATATTCTTATCATCAAGTCAGTTAATGTAACATGGCAACATTCAATATTGAGACATTACCAGGTCAGACACACACTGCAGTTTACATATTATACTGCAAGTTAAATCATTTATTATACTTGCTGGCTCGACTGAATGCGCCAGTACTTTGCCTTGCACTAGCAGATATATAGTTCTACATGATAGAAAGAGATGCATTTTGTGTCTGTAGGTTAATATTACAGCACACATTTAGCACATGTGTAAGCTGAATTGCGTTTTATTGCGTCATAGCAAAAATTACTATTTATTAAATGTTTTTGTGGAGAGAATCTTCTTTACCATTAAATATTCTGTATCCAATGGGCATTAGGCATATTGATAAACTATGTAGAAAATCTAAACAGAAATAAATCCTACAAATTATGAGTTTCACTCTCACACAGAGGCTTCCATACTCCCATGCAACATATGAACACAGAAAATAGGACTAATTAGCAAAATGTGGTATAAAATATGAATATATATAATTTCACATATTTTCTTTACAGTATAAATATTCTGAAATGGTAGGTATATCTAAAAAAATATTGATAAAAAAGCCATCTAGTGTGTCTTTGATAAAACAAGATGACTGTGCGGTATATGCCATTACATACCTACCTAAAGGAAAAATATTATATCAACATAAGCACCATCTAGCATCACTTGTTTATGTCTTACAATAAAGTGAATTAATTTGTTTCATTTTTAAAATTACAAAAACTGATATTTACTAGTGTTGGTTATTTAATTATCATTTGTAGGTTTACATCAAAGAAGACACTAATAATAATTTTTAGACTCATATCTATTACCATTCGAAAGACACAGCAGTGTAAGTCTAGGACAGACAGACAGACACCATAGCCTCACAAATAGACTTCAACACCCTTAGATTTCCATACCTATAACCAAATGGAAAAATATTAGGCTTATCTGTATCACTTGAGTATTATGTTATCTGTATAGTACTCATATTATGATATAATCATATTCACTTTATTAGCTATAGATATGAGGAAGGAATGTACATACAAACAAATGATAATTGTTTGTAAACAATAACATGTGACCAATTCAATCATTTGTTTATAAAATGTCCTTTTGCTAGGTGCATGCCATCTTCCCCTGACTTATCTTGGTGCATTGGAATTAGAACCCAGGACTTGCAGATAGCAAGTCATACTAACTTTTTTTTTTTTTAAATAACCACTAATGAATATTCTAAAGTTCTCATTGTCACCAGTACTATCTGTATCTTTCAATAAAGTAGGCCATGTCATTTGAAAAATATATAAGACGAGAATAAAATTGGTGGATAAATAATTTATTTATAATCCACACTATGGTTTCTTTCAGGCAAAGACTGACACTTATACATATATATTATGATATTTTGACAATAACTTGGCTAGATTTGTAATTTTTTCTTTCAAATTATTTTATATAAGAATACAATTCTCGCCACTCATGATTTCAAATAAAAAATGTGTATCAAAATTGAATCATAATTTAGCCCAAAAACAGCCATCACAATTTTTTTAGGTAGATATGAGGTTAGTTAAGGTTTTCAGATCTATTTATTCTAAGTCATGTTGTGTTTTAAAAAAAAAGCCTTGTAGATTAATTTACCTTCATACCAAATATCACTCTGGCAATGTAATATATATAGGTTATTCTAAATTTTTGAAAGAAATTTATTGGTAGTTAATAAAAACATTTCTTGAATACATTGTAAAGAGTTTATATAATTCTGTATCTTACTGATAATATTGTTTTTTTTTTTTTCACTTAAAACATTTATCTTATATTTACATACCAAAAACATAAGAATATTAATGTAGAACTTGATAGCCTTACATTTCAAGTAAGTTTGATGTTTAGTTTCTCAAATTTGGTAGCACATAAAAAAATTGCACTTTATAGCAATTTGTTATATAATAAATGAAATTTTATAAAGTAGTAGATCAGAATTAAAACAAGTATTTCCTAAAAAAAACTATTCCTCTACGATAGCAGATGAAAACCTGACATGTGGCAAAAATCAGCTATTAATGCAGTCATAATATACTAGTGTTGAGTATAGTGTAAACAATATAGTATATATTATGAGTTTTGAGTGAGTTTGGATATGAGTCATGTCTACAGTGAGGTTTACTGGAGGAAGATTGTGTTTATGAAAGCTATTAATGCAAATTACTTTATTATTTGTAAAGGTACTGCATTGTTTCTCATTACTAATTATTACAGAACATTTTCTAGACTGTTTACATCAAGTTCTTTACTTACTATTACTACACATAATAAATTATTGTAACCTCTCAAGATGTTTGAAATAATGTAAATTTGTGCAAAAACTTTTTAGAGTGTATTCTCTAATTTACTTACTCCTGTTCATATCTTCTTCACATGACACAAACAAAGAGTATTTCGATGTAGTGAAATAAATCAGTATCGCTACTGAAGTTCTAAAAAGCATTACTTAAATAGAGAATCAATGCGAACACAATGAATACACGAGAAATCACGTCCCTTCTTTGTACAGGTAACGACCAACGCCAAGGGCTGGCCTGTTGTATTGTAACAAAAAGAATGCGAAGTAGCACATGAGGCGAACGAAACACGATTCTCACAATAACCCCAGCTGAAAGATAACACGCACAGGCGTTTAAAAATTATGCCTAAATAAACGCTGATGCGATATTCTTCTAAATAGAGCTGTTAAAGAGCTATGTCACAACAAATAACCTCAGCCCGTTTGAACTAACCGTGATGACTCAAGGATGTCAATAATTAGTCAGGTATAAAAGGTTCGGCACGCATTATTGTCACTGTTAATATTTCCACTAAAATACTGTTATAAAATATATTCATTACTGTCTCAAAGCTTGCTAAAAACACAAAAACTGAATAAAATGACAAACTGAGAAACGGACCACCACAATGGCGCGCCAGGGTTGCTAAGCTCTAAAAAAACCGGTAATACCAGTAAAAACCGCAGAGTTTCCGGTATAGTATGACTAAAATCGATTATATTTTTATCGAATGAAGTCCATCTATCCGATTTCTTGCTTGTGGTGGGATAAGTAATGATCAGAAAATAGAAAATATTTGTTGTATGAACTATGTACATTGACGTTCTAATAATTAATAGGTATAACAACAGTTTTGTCCTTTACGAACAACAATATACAATAACAATAACCGATACCCAATAAGGTCTCGGTTTAGGTTTTAGGTCTGTTCGGATCATTGAAAGTGTTTGGACAAATAGCTGAAGTAGAATTTAAGGGATCTTCTATACTTAAATGGTAGGTAGGTAAAGTAAAAATATTAATTCAGTTTAATTTGATTTAATTCAGTTAGAGCATAATCCATCTTACTTATAAAATAAACGCATATAGTTAGAATCTTGTTCACTGAATAAAGACTTATCACTTTCTGTCATATGGGAACCTGACACATGCGAAAACGGAACAAAATACTGTTTAACTAAAATTATAATTAGCTTATACTAGAGACTCTAAGATGAGATAATACTTTTATTAGTAAACTCACTCATGAGTACTGATAAGCGGAATGTAGTTACGAAATTGAATTTTGTGTCGCAGGAGAGCATGATTCAGTGCCCTGTATGTACCCTGGTCCGGTATTTTAAGAAAGACCTCAAAATTCACTAAACAAGATGCCAGCTCAAATCCTCACAAATTCTTTCTTCTAGGCACCGTTTTCTGAGGTAATTTCATCTACTTAGTAGCAGTTTTTGAGCGCTGCTACGCTTTCCAAACCTTTTTGGGAGGTTTTGAGCTCTTTCAAAAATTCTTTTCCGCTATTAAAAAGGAACCCGCGTGGTGCGCGTGATTCGGTAGCATATTCTTGAGCATCTGCTATTAGGAACGCTATTTCTAAAAATTCTAATGAGGCCCTAAGAACATTTACTCAATTTTCCATATAGTGTGCTTTACGTCAATTTCGATCCGTCCGACAAAAAATCCCTTACTACAAGAGTAAAGGAAAACTGAGTAAAGTACAAAGTATTGGAAGACAACCTTTTAGACCTTAGTAATATTATTCCGCCTAAAAAACGGAATAATCAATATTCAAAAACATCAGATGATTCGACAACTATCAAAGTAGTTAGTAGAAAATAAAATAAAATTACTATTAGATAAATTAGATTATTATTTGTTGTTATAGCGGCTACAGAAATATACGGATACGGATATAGCGGCTACAAAAATATAATATATAATAAACTATCACGGTTCATGAGATAGATACAGATATTTTATTGCCAATCCATATTATAAGTAGGTATAAACAAATAAGCACTAGTATCTTATGGACCCTGTCGGGCGCAGCAACATAGAAGAGAGGAGGACCGCTGTTATTTACAAAGATTCAGCGTTAATACACTTCGGAACAAAACATTATTAAAAAAAATGGTTGTCTGTAAAGTCGGTTTACGGACGATAGTTTAAAGTGACAACGTCATAACAAAACATTGATGAAATGATGATAATGAATAACGGGATAATGAGCGTAACGTAACGGGACAATGAGTCATACTTATTCGTGCGTGCAGCCGGCGTTCGTCGATTTATTAGACGTTGTCACGTCAAAAAAATTGGTTGTCTGTAAAGTCAGTTTACGGACGATAGTTTAACGTGACAATATACGTCCGCGCGTGAGCTCCGAGGAATGATAATTGAAGCAATGCGGAGTCGCGGACGGTCGGGTGCGGCGCACACCCGCCCGCTTCCTCAGCCACTCTTCATTTTATCAATGTTTTGTTATGACGTTGTCACGTTAAACTATCGTCCGTAAACCGACTTTACAGATTTACAATTTTTATAAATGAAAACGACGAAGTTTGTTTTTTCTCTCTGCAGCAAGAAACAATGGATCTGCGTTAGTATAAGGTTTTAATTTCAACTCGATACCTTCACGCGTTCCCGAGATACAGGTCTTGACTGATGGACAGACGGTCAGACGGACAGAAAGACAACAATGTGATCCTATAAGGGTTCCGTTTTTTCCTTTTGATGTACGGAACCCTAAATATGAAGAAAAATAAAAGCAAATATCTCAATAACTGCACCGATTTTGATGAAACTTTGTATGTAATAGTCATTGATTGTTATATTCTTTCAAACCGCAATACAAGTTGCGCTAGTAAATTTCCTTTAAGGTTGATTCCCGTACAAATAAGATTCACGTTCGATGCAACTTTAACGTATCCGATTGCGAAACGTTCCAAGCGCAATCCTATTCTTTAAGAATTGGGCTATTAGAACTATGTATCTCATGGTATGGATTTCATTCTGGAAGTAGTGGATAATCTAGGTGTCTTCAGATCGCGAGTGAATAGGTTTCTTCTAGGCAAGCGCGCTCCATCGTAGACCGTAACTGTCGCTTAACACCAGGTGAAATGACGGACAAGCGCAAGTATATCGTCGAATAAAAAAAAAGTCGATGTGGTACACCCATTTTTTTCAACCACTAAATTACGCCGATGTCAAAATGATCAAGATAGGAGGAGGCAACCTAGAATCTAGCGCCGGCCATTTGCAGGCAAAACCAACCCACTCTTCCATCCTTCCAAACCATCTCTTCTCCAAAAAAAAATAGTGTAAAGAAGATTCGATAAGAAAAAAAAAAAGGAAAATTGGCTCTTACAAGAAATACTCAGGATTTGTTCAGGCAACCCAATGACATATCAGAGGCAAACATAAATATCAAAGACTTATAGGGCCACGAATTCTGTGATAAATATATTCAGGAAGCCTATTCATCAAGTAAGCATCAGAAATGGTTTTCATTCTGTTAGTTTCGGTAGTTAGGTAAGAACGTCACGGAAACATGTTGTCGTTTCATTTTATTTGTCTAAACTTGTGTTATTTTGAATTTAAATGCTATAATATAGTGGTGTTTTATTAAGTATTTTGATCAAGTGCGTGAGTGTGGGCAAGTGAAATAAAGTGTCTATTCATGCTGTTGGCAAAACTCCATAGAAGCTTCCAGAAAAGTCGCCGCCACTTTACTGAAGCACGACTCAAATTCGAAAATGACTGTATACGTGACTTAGATTGTGACTATAATACGACTTCTTTTATTCAAGTAACTTGAAGAAATAATACTTGACACTGGCAAATGCTATAAGCAGGTCCAAATTGAATTTAAATAAAACCGTCTAAGTGCGAGTCGGACTCACGCACGAAGGGTTCCATACCATTATCTATAAAAACGGCAAAAAATCATGTTTGTTGTATGGGAGCCCCCCTTAAATATTAATTTTATTTTAATTTGGTTATTTATTTTTAAAGTGAATAATATAACTCAATAGTGAATATTTCAAGCGTCTACCCGTTGCCGTGATCAATATCGAGCAAAAACGAGCAAACATATCACGTTTGTTGTATGGGAGCCCCTAAAATATTTATTTTATTCTGTTTTTTATTATTTGTTGTTAAACAAGCTACAGAAATACATCATGTGTGAAAATTTCAACCCTCTAACTTTAACGATTCAAGAGATACAGCCTGGTGACAGACGGACGGACGGACGGACAGACAGCGAAGTCTTAGTAATAGGGTCCCGTTTTTACCTTTTGAGTATGGAACCCTAAAAAAAAGGATCTCAACCAAAATCCTGTCAAATGTCATTCAAATTGATATTATTGATGCAATAGGATGATTTTATCGTCGTATCAGTCGAAGACAGCCACTATTGCAAACACCCAGGTTTTCAGGAGAAGGTTTTTTCTGATTATCTCTAAAACTTCTTAGACAAGGTATGTTATTTTTTTGCATTCAAAATCAGCTGCTTATTATATCACTTATTAAAGTGATATAATAAGCAGCTGATTATATATTTTTTTATATTTTTTACATCAATTTTTATACATATTTTGTCCCTTAGGGCTGTATTGCGCGGAGTTTTATTACGTTCCGGTGAGTTTAATCGCCATTAGGGCTCTTTTCCGCGTCACAATCAAATGCGCGCTTGAACGTAATAGACTTTATGACCTTTCTCGGCCTCTACAGTAGGATAGGGGTTTTTTGCAAACAAAATTAGTCTTACAAAGTGGTTATATTTTCTCATAATAATGTGGAAATATGATTTTATTACTCGTGTAGTGATGACAAATTGTGTCAAAACCATGTTGAAAAGTACAATGTGTCTGTTTTCGGGTCCACAGCTATCTCTGTACTAAATTTCATATTGATCGATTCAGCCGTTTGACTGTGAAATGGTAACAAACAGATAGGCAGAGGGAGAGAGAGAGAGATAGATATTTGTCAAGATACAAATAATACTCTATTGTTCATCTGGATAATCAATCCATCAAAATTGGTATAATTATTATAGTGTTAACTCCGAATTCAATCAAAAAGTACATAATAAAAACCGATCAAGGTCAGTTTTTGTGGGTTACGTTTCGTGTTTCTTGATGACCTTACTCCGAATGTGGGTGAGGTACGTTAGAATATCTTCTCCAGAGAAACGGTTTCAGTGAAATCCGTATTGTCGGTCACCGAGAAGTTCATTGTATTCTAGATACATCAAGAGACTGTTATTGAGGATAAATTCCATTGTTTTGCAGATAATATACGTAATCGAGATAGGCCTGTAGCACCTAGCAGGTCAGCATGACTACCATTTTTAAGCACAAGTTGGATGTTGGCAAGCTTCCACGATTCCAGCGCTGAAGCAGTTTCAAAATTAAGCAATAGGTGCTTCAGTATATAAGTCAACTCGGATGCGTAAGTCCTTAGAACTATAGCTGGAATATCATCAGAGTCATTGGTTTAATTTGTTTACGCGTATTTGTTAGCGCTTAGTGAACCTCCGTTTGCTGGATACAAAATCAGACATGAATCCGTGCTACCAGGCGGAGTAAGAGGTGTCGTGCTACCAGCGTCTAAGTGTGGAGATTCTGCAAAAAAGAAGGTTAATACTTTGCGATTTTCTTCTGCGGCTGAAGTTTGCTTCTTCCTCTGCTAAATAAATTACTCCAGACCAGTGAAAAGCATTTTTTTATTTTTTTTATTCAAAAATAGGCTTGAACTTGACCGTCAACTCACCTGATGTTAAGTGACAGTTACGGTCTACGATGGAGCGCACTTGCCTAGAAGAAACCTATTCACTCGCGATTTGAAGACACCTAGATTATATCCAGTCGGAAAGACCCATTCAGGAAGCGCATTCCACAGTTTGGCAGTACGTACAATGAAATTGGAGCCAAAGCGCTTCGTACGTGTTTTCGGAATATCAACCATATGATGTCGCTTTTTCATGCTTCTTGCAGTACGATAGAAAAATGGGCATGGGGGAATGAGATTATGCAAAGCAGACGCACACTCACCGAAATGTATACGAAAAAAAACCGACAAACTAGCTACTTTGCGACGATGCTCCAGACTTTGAAGCTTAGTCCGGACAAGGTAATCGTCACAAATGGTCAATGGTCTCTAACGCCTCGAGCTGGTACTTAGCAGATCCGTCCCAAAGGTGCGAACAGTACTCCATGCACGACCGAACTTGTGCTTGGTATAGCGTAAGCAGCTGTTCCGGCGTGAAGTATCGACGCACCTTCGAAAGGATACCCAGCTTTCTGGCAGCTAATTGAGCCTTAGACTCAATATAGGAGCCAAAGTTAAGGGTGGACGTCAGTGTTACGCCTAAGAGCTCGAGATGGTCCTTAATCGGTATCGCAACATCCCGGAAAGTAGGAGCCAGCTGGAATGGGCTCCTTTTTGCAGAGAATAGACACGCCTGCGTTTTAGTAGCATTGAATTTGACTAGGTTGGCATCGCCCCACTCGGAGACTGCCTTAAAAGCCAAATTCAAGCGCTCGACCATTGCCTCTCTAAGAGCTTGGGTTTGAGGTACACTGGCTCGCGCACTGGATATGTAACTCTCAACAACGGTGCTGTCGTCTGCGTACCCAAAAATACCGGGTTTTAGCAGACCATTAATATGCAGCAAGAAAAGCGTAGCAGCAAGCACAGACACCTGGGGAACACCAGCATTGATATTCGGTTAGACGAGCAGCCATCAATGACTACTCGTAGCAACCGGTTCCGCAGGAAGTCCGATATCCAAGCAATAAAACCGGCGGGCAGTCCATATGAAGGAAGCTTGCTGATAAGGCTGTCATGCCAGACCCTGTCAAAAGCCTTCGAGATGTCAAGGGAAACGGCGATTTCCCCGTGCTTCTCTATGGCTTCACTCCAGATGTGGGTGACGTACGCTAAAAGATCTCCAGTAGACCGATTTCACCGAAACCCGTATTGACGATCACTGAAAAGATCATTGGATTCAAGGTACGTCAAGAGCCTGTTATTGAGGATACGTTCCATTGTCTTGCAGAGAATGGACGTAACCGAGATAGGCCTGTAGTTAGCAGTGTCAGCACGACTACCTTTTTTGGGCACAGGTTGCACGTTAGCAACCTTCCACGATTTCGGCACTTGTCCAGTTTCAAAAGAGAGGCGAAAGAGGCGCGTCAGTACTGGAGTCAACTCAGGCGCACAAGTCCTCAGAAAGATGGCTGGAATACCATCAGGGCCACTGGCTTTGTTCACGTCAAGACTGCGTAGCGTTTTGCGAACCTCCGTTTGGCGAATACGAAAATCAGGCAAGGTTGCCGTGCTAGCAGGTGGAGTTGGAGGTATCGCACTACCAGCGTCAAGACGTGAGGAATCCGCAAAAAGAGAGGCAAACATGTTTGCTTTCTCTACCGCGTTATGAGCTAGTGTCCCGTCAGGATTCAACAGGGGAGGAAACGAGGGGCGGCAGAAGTTCGCTTCAACAGACTTAGCTAGGGACCAAAACGCTTTACTACCCGCAGGGTATGAAGCAAGTTTGTTCCCTATCCGACTAATGTGCTCAAAGCGAGCCTTCTGTAGAACTTTTTTGCAGGACTTGGCAGCCCTGTTTAACGTTTTCTTTTTCAGTAGAACGTCTTTAGCCTTACGGTGACGAGCATCAACCCAAGCCAGGTAAGCCTCGTGCTTTAGCGCTTCCGCACTTCTGCGATGGGGACCAAACCATGGGCGAGCTTTGCCAGACAATGGTACGTCAGAGAATGGGATGTAATACTCCATACCCGTACGCAACACATCGGTCACAGCATCCGTACAGGTCGAAGGATCGCTGGAAGAAAAACACACAGACTGCCAAGAATAAGAAGCAAAGAAAGCTCGCATCTCATCCCAATCTGCTGACTTGTATCGCCACACTCGCCGGCTGCCTCTAAGGCTGGGATCGGCTGGAGAGTAGACAATACAGATTTCACCAGACAATGGTCAGAGTTTCCCAGCGGCGAAGAAATCGACACCGAGTAACGGTCTGGATCCGTTGTCAGCAGTAAGTCCAAACAATAAGGCGTGTGCGACTCAACGTCGGGTACCCGTGTTGCCCCTTGGACCAACTGGGTGAGATCTAACGCTAAAGCAAGCTTTCGCGTCTCTAACCCAGCGTGGTTAGTGTCCCGGTATGGGTACAGCCACTCTTTGTGGTGGCTATTAAAGCCCCCCAGTAACACTAGTTGGGCTGAAGGATACCTTTATTGAGCCGAATCCGCCGCCTCGCCAAGATATTCAATGAGCCTGATTGTCTCCTGGTCTCCGCTGTGCGAGCGATAGACACAAGCATAGATAATTTTTTCTATGCCTGTGTCTACCAGCACCCAAAGCACTGAAAATCTAGGGTCTTCAAGATTACGGAGACGGCGACAGCAGACGTCATCACGGGCGTACAGGCATACACCAGCACGAGGCTTGAAATTATGCTCCAGAGTGTACCCAGGGAACGACAGGTACGCCACATCCGAAGGTACCGCTATCTGCGTCTCCGCCAAGAACAAGAGTGATGGCTTTTCGGTCTCTAGGTGGTAGTGGACCGACACGAGATTAGAGTGCAGCCATGGGCGTACCCAGCTTCTGGTCTAGGGGGGGGCAAGTCAGATTTTTTAGGTCAGATCGTCCGCGGCTGTTTTGTTATACACACTACACAAAAACACCTACATGAAACATAGCGGGAAGGGGGGAGGGGGGGAATGGTGTAACAATTTTGTTGGTTAGTAATAAAACATAGGTAATAAATAGCGCGAGCGAAGCGAGTGCGAAATTTTTTGTAATGTTTTATAGTAATATGCTTTATTATTCATATTAGTGAGCCCACAGTACTTCTATATTAAATTAGAAAAACGCGAAAATTGAAAAGGTTATTTAAATTAAATCTTGGAAGTAATTTGATTCATTGATCGTGTTAGCGTGAAAATTACAATGTTAAAAAATTATAAATATAACCATTTGAATTTATTATTCCTGATAAAATTTAAACTCATGACTTTATAGAAAATTACAAACATACCTACAAGATACGCGCTACTTTCTTGTCAATTTTTGCTTAGTGATTATTTTTTGTGAATTATTTGATTGTATTAGCAAGTTCACAGCACTTTAATAATTAATACAAATAAACAAGTATATATATTAAAATAAAAACTAAATACCCGACGTGTAACTTACGATTTTGTTACGCTTAATATGTTGTCGAGTCACAGAACCGCTGTAAAAACTATAAATGCGCATTATTTAGAATAATTCTAGTTTAGGCTTTCCGTTTAGGCTTGTAGGCGATCTTATAGAAACATACCCACATACATACATACATTTACTCGGATAAAGTTAACCCTCTTTCTTATGCGGTCGGATAAAAATAACAGGAAATAAACAGGCGCGAGCGAAGCGAGCGGTAAAATTTTTGAAACTTTTTTCAAATTTTAATTGTGTTTTTAAAGTAATATGCTTTATTTCTCATATAAGTGAGCCCACAGTATTTCTATGTTCAAGTAGTAAAAACGCGAGTGAAGTGAGCGCGAAAATTTAGAAGGTTTTTAAAATTAAATCTTGTAAATAATTTGATTCATTTATCTTGTTAGTGTGTCCTAGATTTTGTGGCCCAGATGAACCAAACAAGTATTTAAAGAAAAAAATTAAATATCCGACAGGGATAAGAACGACTTTTACGTTATCAAAAATTATAAATACAGCCATTTGAATTGAGTGCAAATTTATTATTCCTAATTAAAAAACATGACTTTATAGAAAATTACAAACATACGTTTTTATGACAAAGTACCGCTGTAAAAGACTATAAAGGCGCATAATTTAGAATAATTCTAGTGAAATCACTTATTTATTACGAAAAAGCTCGTAAGAGTTTTACGACACCTGGCACATCAGAATCGGTCGAGCCGTTTAGGCTTGTAGGCGATCATATAGAAATATACCCATGTACATACATAGACTTGAAAATCATAACCCTCCTTCTTACTCAGTCGGCTAAAAATAATAGGAAATAATCAGGCGCGAGCGAAGCGAGCGCGAATTTTCTCGAAACTTTTTATCAAATTTTAGGTATTTATGCTGATTTGCTGTTAATGTTGTCACAGTACTGACATGGCTCAAAATACAAAGGATATTAAATAACTTTGAACGATCGGCGAAAATATTTGCTTAACGGTTGATTGGCCCAATATTGTTGGCGGCTTGCTGTCCTTGGAAGACGCAGCTCTCAAGATTCAAAGCCTTAGCATAACATATCAAATAAAATAAATGCTACTCGCTCGCAACTCCCTACCGCCAAGAATACGAATGCTCAGCTATATTCGGTAATCTTCGTCCGCCATCGTCGCCGCGGCGGTGGCTGGCGACTGTAGCGCTTGCTGACTGCGCGGTTTTTTTATGGCAATAATAATTGAACCGTGCAGTTTGCCAGTGTCTACTGCGCGGTTTATTTAAAATTTAGCACATAAGGCCCCGTTTGAACTTTGATTAGTAATTAGGCGAGTTCATACATTTTCTGCGAGACATCCAGGGGGGGGGGGCAGCTGCCCCCCCCCCTGCCCCCCCCTGGGTACGCCCATGAGTGCAGCCCTCGTATGTTTGATAGGTGCACTTGAATTGAAAGGGCGTGCAACCGCTGTATAACCTGTTTCCTTTTGTTCCTGTTTTTCATAATTTTGTAATTGGCGAGAGAATTGGTGGAAAAAACGCCAGTGGAATGAGGCTTCACGCTGCTAGCCAGGAGACACACGTGGCAACGACACACTGAAAGGGAACCAGTCTGGAGACTGCGGGGACGCCCGAGCCCCCCCAGAGATGTCCATCGGGCCCTTTCGTCCGGTCGCCGACCGGCACGATGGCTCAACCCGGGATTTTTCGCGAGTTGGCAGGGCAGCCTTTCGTGAGTGGCTAGTTCACTACTTGGGCCCCCTACTAACTGCGGTCGGCCAGCGGTAACCGTGCCTCGGATCCCGCTACCCTCCATGACTGGCTACCCAATGTGTCGTTGCAGCTTGCGGCAGAACGGTCTCACAGCAGTAAAGCAACTATTCCGACCCGTTTTCCCTAACGGCGTCACTGGACATCATGCCGGAACACGGCTAGGCCGCTTGGCGGCATGTCTTTGTCCGGTGGGTGGTGACTAGCCTCGGCCGAAGCCTACCACCAGTATAGTGTCACCTGATTGGCACCAGCCAGGGATCACGTATGGGGTTTAGATGTTAAGGGGTGCTTTCCCCACGGACGAGGGTGACTCAATCGCCAAAAATAAAATATAAATTGTGTTTTAAAACGTAACTTAAACGATAATATAAAAAGATACGGAACACTAACTGTTATTTATTGCTAAGCAATTTAGGTGCTTAGACAGTTTGGCTACATTATAAAATAGAATAAAATAAAGAATAAGAATACATAGTTCCATTTTCATAAATTTCTTATTAAAATTTTCGAGTAAAACAACCCGTAATACATCCGTACATTCAATGAATCCGCCCAAGAAAGACGGCGATGTGCTTACAACCCCGTATACCGGCTGTCCCGCGGCAATTTTGACGTGGAATAGGGGCGCACAGGCGATAGTGGCCGTTTTAGACGAGAAAAATCGGCCACAGTGGCGTTAGTAGCTCTTTTCGTCGTACAATATTTTAATGTGGCTCTGCAAAAAATTTAATTAGTATTTTTTTTTATCAAATTAAGAATATTTTTAATATCTGTGAATGTGAATAGATGCGTATGCGTTACAAGATCCTAAATGCAAAATGCAATAAAAAATTGGTTGTATGTAAAGTCGATTTACTGATGATAGCTTAACGTGACAACATACGTCCGAGCTCGAGCTCCGAGGAATGATAATTGAAGCGACCGTCGGGCGTGGCACACACTCGCCCGCTTCCTTAGCCACCACGTGCGGTTGTAACGGGACAACGAGCTTAACGTAACGGGACAATAAGTCATACGTTTTTGTGCATGCAGCCGGTGTGCATCGATTTATGAGACGTTGGCACGTCAAAAACAAAAAGCCCTTACAACCAGTGTGGCTCTTTTCCACGGACAGGGCGGTATAATGAAGATAACAATGCCAACCAGCCTAAACTTTACCATCTTGAACTTTTTTATCCCAGTTCCGCCATCCTGATTAATTCCATATTGTCACCCGTATTCTGAACCCATTCGGTTTCGGAATCGATTCGATTTGTTATTGGAATAAATATATCGATTAGTATTTTCGTAATATGCCGCTTATGTAGTGGTCACGTTTTACTATACAACACTAGCTTCCGACATTTAACGTCAGATTACTGTCAGTCAGTCAGTTTGTTTATTGATTTTTCTTTGAATCACAGTTCGCGCAATATTCGGGGAAGCTGTTTCTGTATTATCACTAATTCATTTAAATTTGTGAAAATCCTTAAAATGATTTCTGGAGCCTAGTAGGTATCGAAAAAAACTCAACGTTTTATTTATGAAGTTTGTTTAAGTATCGGTTTTTGTGATTAACTAGCTATAATCGCTTAGCAGAACTCTATTATTTTTCTACTCTTAAATTAGCGATTTTTTCTGTGTTGTGTACTCATAATAGTTTAAAATATCGTAAAATAAGGTTGATGACAAGCGCGGTTAACCTAACAAGACCTTAATTTTTGAATATTTAATGGTTTTAAATAAATTATTAACTCTTTACGTAGATTTACATGCAATGGCTTTTGAACTTATTGTATTTTAGCAGTTTTTATCGAATGAGTTCAGTCTCGGTCGGTTAATATTTGTAGGTTCTAATTGCTTAGTGAAGTAGTCACTTCAATTCAGGATGTAATTTCAGAATTTGTATGATGAATTCGAAAATGGAAGTTCCTGAACTGAGATGTATGGACCCGGAGAACTACCGCAAGTGCTTTCGGGCTCTTTGCTGGAGTGGCACGAGGTAAGTAACATGCTATATCTGTGTAATTGTGTAAAGCAAATGCTCTTTCAGAAAGGTTGGTGCAAACGATCTGATTATAATCTCGATTATTTTTTAAAACAAAAAATCATCGAGATTATAATCAGATTATATATGTACTAAACTAGCTCTATAATATTACTACACTATGCGAACTTCTAGTAGGCTGGGAAGCTAATATAAAACTAGCTTATGATGCAAAGTTACTAATTTTGAGTTAGAGAACCATATAAGAAAGGCAAGCATGGTCTTGAATGTATCAGTAAAAAATAAATTGCAGGAAATTAGAACGGCCATATAAGCGAAGAGGCAAGAAAGACAGGCTCCGACGTCCTAGATCAGTCAATCCATTAGCTGTATGCTATGCTCCAGCATTACTCAATAATCCATCTCAGTTCTCTGTATATGCGACTGTCCGTAAATCTATTCTGGCGAGGTGGAGACATCTGTATGGTGCACCGTCAGAATATTCGGATGATAGTGACAATGAAGAGTCACATCCTCAGTTACCAACCACTAAGGTTCCTAAGGTAATTACTTAAAGATATTTTTACATTTAAAACAATAAGCTGAACATAACAAAAGCAATGCATTTTACTACTACTACTGAGATTTACAGAATTCTACAAATGGATATCAAAGAGATCTCCATCATCATTATCACAGCCACAAGAAGTCCGCTGTTGGACATGAGTCTCCCTCATGAATTTCCAAAAAGACCAGTTGGAAGCGGCCTGCATCCGGCGTTTTCCTGCCAATTGTATGAGGTTTTCTGTCCACCTTTTGCCTGGTTTTCCTATTCTGTGATTGCCGGTTCGTAGGCTCACACTCGAGAACTTTTCAGCCCCACTGGCCATCAGTGCTATGTGCCCTGCCCACTGCCACTTCATCTTGCTAATCGTCTGTGCTATATCGGTGACTTTCATAGATCTATGGATTTCTTCGTTTCTCATACTATCTCGCAGAGGGACCTTAAACATAGCCCTGTCCATAGTTCGTTGCGTGACTTTGGGCTCAACACAGTTTGGTATAATTAAGGTCGCAGTCCATTTATCGACTCCGTACTAGACCCTGGACACGAGGCGCCTTCGCTTCTACTTGCAGTCTGTGCTCAGTCATTCAGGCTTCCGCGAGCTGAACGTCAGACTAAGGCGCGGGGCTACACGCCCTGTTATTATATTACTTTCTTTTCGTTCCTTTCCAACCTAAGGTTACCTGGAAGGGATCGCTATTAGCGATAAGGCCGTCAATTGTTACACTAGTCTTATATTTCTCACTTATTGTCATTTTATAGTGTGTACAATAAAGAGTATGTAAGATTTAATATGTTTTTGGGGTTATTTAGTTTATTTTCAATTAGAAATTATTGCTATCGCTCTAAATGAAGGGGATAGCCAAAGTCAAATTGCAGGGGGTATTGGGCGAGCTTCTGCGCATTTCCTGTGATTGGCTTTATCGTTGTCAACGAGGTGGTCGATCGTAAGCCGAGCGTCGTCATTGAGAGTATGAGCCGTGGGCCATATGCGTCTAACTAGCAGAGTTGATATCTATTGAAGGACGCGCCTTACACTGTTTTTACTTACGAATCATTTTCTTTTATTTATTTATCATAATTACAAAGTTTAAAATAACATCTGAAACACCTTAACACCTGAAAACCACAAATTGTGGAGGTGCTCATTCACTGCAATAAACACCTACTCACTAACAAAACCTATTCAATAAAAAATCAACCTACCTACATATTTCAAAAATCTGTGCTACACAGTATAAATTCGTTTCTTATATTATGCATGGTGGTGGGGTGCGGATGCGCTGTTTAGTTGAATACTTTAATGTTCTGTGTTTAGTTGCGTAGATGATATGTGGACTACGACCTTTATGCTCAGCGGTTTCAACTTGTGGTGGTGAAAATTAAAGCGTTTTTCGGAGTTGAAAACTCAATCTCTGAGGAATGCAGTACACTCACAATCTGTACAGGCCCCGTCACGAATAGAAAGCGCTGACTTTGAAATCACAGAAGCCTTTTTTTTCCCTGGTCGGTTTGGTGAGGGGAGTGACGCATGACGTACCGTAGAGTTATATGATAAAATGAGTGACAACCCCCCCTTCCGCCTCACGCCTCTTTTCGCTGCGCGTATATTTTCCCTAACATTTTTGCTGACCGCTTTTATTCGTGACGGGATTCAAATAGCGCGGAGTCAGCACTGCGATGTCACGGCGAGCTCGCTGCGAATACGTTTGCAAATCGCCTTCTCAACCCAACATAGGTTCCGTCACGAATAAGAAGCGCTCGGCGAAATTAGTCAGGATTTTCACGAATCGGCGCGATAAAGGGGGGAGGGAAGGTGGTTACCATATAACCCTGTGGCGCGTCATTCCCCCTCCAAAGAGACCGAAAATGGTCCGAGACTTCTGCGCATTCTTTTTCAGCAAATTTTATTCGTGTCGGGACCTATATCGCAAATTGCTAGTGTGAAATTGCTCTATAAGGTGTGCTGCGCGGTTTTTTGGCAGCAATATTGACGCGTTTTTAGTATAACAGGAGAAAACTGTTTTCTACTCCTATGTATTATCCGATTTCAATAATTTTTATTACATGGTTGGAACCACTAATGGCTATTGCCTCTACATTTTTAATTTTGAACTTAGGAATTTATTATTGAATATTTTATTTTATCATTAAAATTTTATTATTTATTACAAAATTATTGAACAAAACAGTGTTCTCCTATTTACTATTACTAATTACTATGTACTATTTACAACGCTGATGTCGGTCGCACGCCGGAAGTAGGATGTGTTTTATAAAATCTCTGCACTGCGACCGACGATCCGCGTTCCATGGATCCATGGAGCTTCCAATTTATTATACCTAATGCTCGCGGATATAATAACGCTGCGTGGCCGGCGCCGGGGCGGCGGTATAAAAGATATTGGATACTCTTACACAGGTGTCTGTGTATCTATTTATGTTAAAACAAGTGTACATATTTCCATTTAGGTGACAGGTGTAGGATTGCGCACTGTATTCGAATTGCTGGGAAATGAGCGATATCATAACGTCCAATTGTGTGAGAATGCTCTCTCAGCCTTGCTTGACATTCTGCAAGGGTTCGCTCCTGAAGAACTGGCGCAAGAATCTCCCGAGGTGAGCAGTTAACATTTATAAAATTATATATCAAAACAAAAACAAAATATCCGACTGCAGCAAGTATGCAGCGGTATTTGCAGTCTAACTTACGATTTTGTTACGCTTGATACGCTATCGAGTGTACGTTTTTGTGAGAAAGTGTAATGCGTAAAATCGCCGTAAAAGATTAGAAATGCGCATCCGATCTAGTAAAATCGCTTGTTTATTAAATAACTTTTTTTTGCGAGATATATATATTATTATTACAAAAAAAATATATAGCATATGACACTCAACAAGCAAAGTCGAATCTAACGACACCTCGCACATCATAATCGGTCAAGCCGTTTAGGCCGTAGGCTGTCACTTAGAAACATACATACCAACATACATATGCACATACAAACAACGCAGTCGGGTAAAAAATAATGGCACGATGACATCAGCAGTGGTACTTCTTATTTTGACTTAATATTGCGCCCGTAATATAAAATTCCTTTTCAGATAATGTCCAACCTCCGTAAGATACTCAAAGAGTATGCTCAAGATGAACGAGCTGATCCTAGACTGATTGCTTTGGGAGTGTCGTGTTTGGCCTCTTTGGCGGTGGCGAAAGGCGAAGTCGAGCTTATTTTGGATGCAGTGGCAACACTCATTGTGATAGACAAGAAAGAATTTGCTACGCAATTAGTAAAGGTAAGGCTTTTCCAAATTAGTTGAGCGCCTATCTAGATAAATATTTTTCTGTAATAAATGAAAAGGAATACAGACAAAGCCGTGTCTATTTAAAGCGTTATTACAATATGGCATATAATGTAAGGGGCCGGCCACAAGCCTACGGCGTGGTACCGTCACCGTCATCCAAAGCTGGTGTGATGTACACCGTCACACTGCAAATTGGGTAGAAAATACGGTGCGGCGTCTGTGTCAAGTCGGTCGGTTTTGGTAAGACGTTATCGCCGTTTTGGGCGTTGACACTGGGATTTTCACGCGGTTCTCGTGTCTCTACATTTGTGCCACGAAGTTCCGCGAACAGGCGCGTAGGCGTGAACGTGAAAGTTAGATGATTTTCGCAGGGCTCGCGCACATTTAAGGCTGATCCCGTTTGTTCGCCCTCAGTTCCACATAAGTTCTCTATGCGAACAGTCTATTGAAATACACAGCACCTTTTTTTTTAAGCCCTGTTTGTACAAACTATCTCAATGCTGGGCGCGGCCCATCTTCTCACTATGAGAAGGGTAAGGCCACAGTCTACCACGCTGGCCAAGTGCGGGTTGGCAGACTGCATACATCTTCAAGATCATTGAGAACTCTCAGACATGCAGGTTTCCTCACGATGTTTTTCCTTCACCGTTCTGAAGTTGGCGGCAATCAACAATACGCACATAACTTCGAAAAGACAGAGGTGCGTGCCGTGGGATTTGAACCCAGGGCCTGCGGATCACAAGTCAGACGGTCTCCCGACTAGGCTGCCGGAAACAAAGTCCGGATGTCGTATTTATCTTATAAGAGGCCGCCATTTCGAACAGCGGACGGTAGGTAGACCAACATTAAAAACAGTGATCTGAAACTGCTTAAAATAGATCAGTCCAATGGCTCTCGCGGTAAGACCACTTACTGAACGAACAGCCTGTATCTTTCTCTACCTTAACAAAGCGTTTGTTGCAGATACCACTTAACATAGTTACCCTCCAACGAAGCGTGCACTCTGTGATACTCGGCCCACCGTCTCGAAATCGGTGGCTAACGTATGGCGTCCCCCTGCAATCTCTAGTTACTAGCTTCCCAGTAGACCTGCCTTCAGAGCTAGCCGCCTGGTCGGGAGAGCTCATCGTCAGGGCGCTGGTCTCCGACGGATGCTATCTCTATGTGTATACATCGCGAGGGTTGCTGAAGATCGGGTCTGGATATGGGAGCTCGATAAAGCAGCACGTGTATTTGTATGATCCGTACTTCTTTCCCAGCGATAGGCATGGATGGCTCGGCGTGTGTAATGTAAGTTGTGAATTTTATTTTGTTTTAATGAAGTGAAAACTTCTTCAGGCGCGCTGAGTACTTAATTTTCTGGGTATTTATGGAATGAGACTGAGCCATCATGCTCGGATATGTAACGCTAGTTCGGGTAAAGTTAGCTCGAGTCGACTAAGGGAGCAAGAGAGATATAGTCAACGCGTCACTGTTATACTGCTATTTTGTATTATTAACGTCGCCTAGTGAAGTTTTCACTTCTGTCGTGTAGTATTAAGCACACACAATTTTATTATAGATTATCGATTTTTAACACAATCAAAAGGATTGTCGTCATGTAGCGCTGGATCACGACTTGGAAGAATACGGCATATTTTTGTTCAGTTCTTGGACATGTTAATGTAAAATTACTTCTTACTGACCACGTACTGTTTCATTTCTAATCTGTTGGACCTAGAAATTCATGATTAACCATAATAGTAGATCATATTAAATACTTTCAAAGAAAATTATTTTTAACAATCTGTGATTATAATTTTTCCACATATAGCGATAAATATGTAATACACTTAAGTCATTATAGTACTGAGGTCATTGACTTTTTAGTCAAGTAATTTTCATTACAGCATAAGCTACGGAACCCTACTATACGCGTGTTACGACACGGTTTTGGCTACTTATTAAAAAAAAAAACTAAAAATGTTAATTGCTTGGTGTAGCGAATCTTTGTTACATGATTGAATGAAACATTGTTTTAATCTCTTTTATAAAAAAAAAAAATTTAATTAAATTTTAAAGGCAAAATTTTTGGCGTCAGCCATCACAACCTTATAATACTCAAAAACTTGATTACTTGTATTTTTAGGATTCCTTACCTCAAAAGGAAAAACACAGAACCCTTATAGGATCACTTTGTTGTTCTCTTGCAGCTGTGAAAATTTAACTTCTTAGTTATCATAAAAAAGTTACAGCCGTTTATGTCGCAAAAAAATCGCATATTTCGACACTCACATGGGAATCAAAACATACAGGGGTCCAAAATACCGTTGATTTTTTTGAAAATTTGGCAAGAAGCATTGTCTATTGTCAAGTATGTATACATAAAGGAAAAAAAATCATAAACTGTACATTTTTTATTTAATCACAAAAATATGGTCGTTATGCAATAATGATGCAAATTTTAAAGTTAGTTAACCGTATCATGTGGGGTACCATATGAAAGAGCTTCATTAGCATAGACTAAAGGAGGTTTTCATTTACTTTTATGATGTGTAATTTCCATATTATGACAAAAATGTAAAAAAAGCATATAATATTCCCTTTTTATCAAAGACTAGCTTCGCCCTAAGGTTTTAACATCTTTGTTCCCGGTTTCGTGGGATTTCGGGGAGAAAAAAGCTATATTAATTAAAAACAAAAAACTTCAACTTCAAGACTCGATTTCCGAACTATTTATCATACCTACTAGTTTGCACGGAACCCTCGGTGGCTGAGTTTGACTCGCTTTAATGTTTTTTTTATTACTCAGATCCCACTGTTGGGCAAACATTCCCTGCATTTTCAAGGACTTGAAGACGAGCATGAGCATGCATAACAGTTTTAAGTTTAAAACGCAGTGTTACTTAATTTAATTAATTGTTAATCTTTAGTTATTTAACTAGAATTAAATATATAGACTAGAGACTAAAGTTCGTTTTGTTTTTTCAGGATAAACTGTTTCTAAGACAGGGTAGGAAATCGACTGAAATCTATGTGCTGGACAAAGATGCTTTTACTGTTTTAAACCTGCTAAAACTGGATCCTGGCAAGCCGGCCCCGATTGAGCCTAAAACGGCTGTGTTTACGGACGGTCACCAACTCGGGATGGTCATGCTCACTGACTATGTAAGTAAATACTTGGAGTGCTTTTCATGAAAAAAACAAAAACCCCACGGCAAAATATAATGATGAATCTTTTAATATAAATACTTGTGTAACTACAAGAAAATAATGTATAAACCACAGATATAAACTATAATTTCTATCTCATTGGGGTTATTCAGAATTCCTTATATCAATACCATATGACAATAACGAAAAATATTTGATTGCTTACTGACTTTTAAACATAATCGAATTATTTGACTGGCCTCGTGGCTCAGTTGGTAGTATGTCTGCTTTCTGAGCTGTAGGTCGTGGGTTCGATCCCCACCCAGGGCAAACATTTGTGTCATGAGCATGGATGTTTGTTATGTGTCTGGGTGTCTCTATGTATTATATATATATATTTACAAAAAAAAAAGTATATATGTATTCTATCAGCCATCTAGTTCCATAGTACAAGCTTTGCTTAGTTTGGGCTAGATGGTGTTGTGTGAAATGTCCACAAATATTTATGATTTATTTATTTATTTATATGTAATATATTTAAACGAGCAATTCTTGTATATATCGAAGACCAAACGTTGAACTGGGCCGAGCGATTTAGCTAGGTTTCATTTTTAGTGAACCTGGGTTTGTCCGTATTTGCAGTCATAAAAAATCCGAACGGAGTTCGACCGCTCAGGTAATATCTAGTTCATTAGTGCTTTATTTGTTGTAGGATAACCTAACCATACGATTGTACGACGTGGACAAAATCCCAGAACGTCTACCTGACATCGTGATGGTGAAACCACGTAAAGAGCTAACTGTGCCTCTGATGCGGCGAAGGACCCTTGCGTTCGGTCGGGCTACCTTCGAAGATGGCATAGCGCGGAGAGGACTGGACCCTGACGCCCCAGCGGCTATGCAGCTCGATGATAACGAAGACGACCCCCTTACGAACATCTGTGGCGGGCAGGATTTCGGCCTATTGACCACCGCTTCGGGAAAGGTGATAAAAAAATATTACCTCTTGTTTATAAACACGTCGCTACTTAAGGGCGTCGCCATCCCAGGGCCCAGCAGGGGGGGGGGAGGGGGGGGGGGTGGCAAGTTAATATTATGGAGGATGAGAAAAATATGAATTGTAGGTACAGGTATTGCACGGCCTTAGGACTTTGGTTGCTTTGCAGTTGGCTACATTTTTTAAATCTCTAGGGGGGGGGGGGGCAGCTGCCTCCTCTGCCCTTCCCCCCCTTGGCGACGCCCTTGTAGCTACTCGCTATGCGGTAGTAGTTATTTATATTGGGCGAACTCTTATTGCACATTCGCTAATTAAACGGGTTTTTTCAACAGATTATATGTATATTGCTAGTATGAAACTTCTTTCAAAATGCCGCAGAAGAAAATGCTTTCTTAGAAGGCCGAAGTAATATCATTGTGTAGAATGTATGTATGTCAATGGTTTATATTATGTATAATATTTCATACCTGCGACTTTGTGTTCTAAGTCTAATATATAACTAGGTCCTATACAGACACCGACCTCTACAAATTTTCCAGTTTTGATTGTTTTTTTTATGTAATTTCTCCTTTTTCAGTTCATTGGATTGTTTTCAAGTCGGTTTATTTTGTTAAAATTACTTTTATTTATTATTTTTTAATGGCATTTACTCGTTTTGCTTGAACCTAAAAAAATCTTTAGCAAACTTCACTGGGTAAGTTCGTTCAATTTTAAAACACATTTCACTACTATTGTAACACCTAATTTTTGGGTTATAACCCAAGTATGCCAGATCCTTTTACATAGTATTAGTGAACCTACCAAATTTCGTTCAAATTCTCCCAGTAGTTTGTTCATAGTTGTTCATAATTAAATAGTCCATATATTAAAAACTACTGAACCATTTTGATAAAACTTTTTTTTTATACAAGATAGATCTACGATTGACCACCATCTCGCCTGATGTTAAGCGACGGTGTGGCCGAGGATGGAGCTCGTCGATCTAGAAGATATCTATTCACTCTAGCCTTGAAAGTTCCAAGATTATAGGTCTCAGGAAACAGAGATGGAGAGACTTATAATAACTCATAAGTCGAAAAATACTTTATTCAATAAAAAAAGTTTTTTTGTAATACAACTTCTAGTTTCTACGTAATACGTGGACAATACATACACTTATAAAATTTGGCACACATTTTGAAAAGCTGGTATATACCAACATACACAAATCTGACAATATTACATATGAGTACATACAGGTTGAATTGATAACCTTTTTCGTTAAAAAGAGTCGGTTAAAAAGAGGATTAATTCGTTATCTCGTCGATTTGTAGTGGGTGGATTCGATTTAGATATAACAATGTTTCCTTTCGAAAATAATATTGTATTTTTCGCGATTAATTTTATTGGTATTTAGGGTCCCGTGTCTCAATGAAAAGGAGTAAAAATATGAATAAATGTAATTATATACAATGTGTTACTAAGAATAAAGAAAGCAAATGGTCATATCATATTGCGACAACAAATAGATAAAAAACCGGACAATTGCGAATCAGACTCGCCCACCGAGGGTTCCGTACAAACTAAATAAAAGAACTACCGGCCGAAGCTAGTCATTGATAAATGGGGGATTATTTTTTTACATTTTTGGTCCTAATCCGATAGACAGACGGACAGACGGATAACAAAGTGATCCTATAAGGATCCCGTTTTTTTCTCTTGAGGCACGTAACCCTAAAAATGGACAGAAGTAGTAGAATATTATACTAAAAATGGGAAAAGATGGAGAAGATTACCTCGGGACAGAGACAAGTGGATAAACTATAGGGGAGGCATATCTCAAAGAACAACCAGATCAACAAACTGGTCGCGAGTACCTAATTACATTACAATTTTCTTTAATGTACATTTATAATTTACATTTAAAATTTTATTCTACTGCGTTCAATGAATAAACACTTTTATTATTATCTCGCAATAAAAAGGAACCCTTATAAGAACTGATCGTTGTCTGTCCGTCGTTTAGTAGTATACACGCATGTACACACTAGGGAGTGGAAATCGGTGACTCATTAAAGGTGTGACGGCATAAAAGAGCGTCATGCCATTTCACTGCAAACGTTTGTTTACAGTTTTAGTGCTAAAGCGCGCTAGTAGAAGTTTCACGCCAATAAGTGATCAAAGAAATACGACTATTTTTGCCGTATATGCCATATCATAAACTCGCAGACAAAAAACAGTACTTATAATGGGGTAATATGTAAAGAAAAATGTAACATATGATGATTGATGAAATTATTTTTTCGATATTATGTCTCTAAACCCTATTTATTTACGTTGGGCTCTTAAAATGATGATATGCAAACACATAATAACACTAAACATTTTTTAACACTAAACATTTTTTAGGGTTCCTTAGTAACTACGAACGGTACCCTTATAAATTCACAAAATTGAGTCAGGTGCTACGTGCACAACGACTGCTAGAAAAGCGAAGGGGCACAGCTTCGCTTTTCTTCGCTTTCGGGTTAAATCTCAGGAGATATTTCTTGTTGTTCGCAATTTCGATAGAAATACAGCTATTTATTTTTTACCAGAACACTATAACACTTGCACACTACTGCTTGGCGGTTGAATAACTGGCAAACTGCAAAAAAGTTCTACAATTAAACATATAGCAACATGGGTCTTGTACATGCCTCTGTAGGCTACTTTCCTACACATATCGAATTTCTATGCAAATAAATTATTATTATACATACACACTATACATTACTATTTAGATATATAATATTTCCATATTTATTTATTTACAACAATATTTACATTCTAAATAATAACACTTACATTAACTAAATATTTATCAGTTGGTCGCTTTCGATAATTACACCGCGCATCGACCCATACTACCCCATCACTATATTTTGCACGCCTATTGAGAGTGTTGCCCGGCGAGCGCGGCGGATGGAATGTGAACTAGCCACATTGGTACCTCCACGCGTCTCACGCGCATGTATTGTTTACGTTTCCAACCGATGTAAGATTTAAACGCTGTGATTGAATATAGACAAGTTTCACCAATCCAGTGTATCACTCCCATCATTTTATAAGTGTTTGGAAATAAATGTATTTGTATTTGCATCACCACAACCCAATTACCATAACTCAATGCGTGTCTCATTTAGATTTTTCTTCAATCATTGTTTACGCCTGGAAGTTGCTTGTGCTTATTTCTTTTATTGTTCTTAGGTGTACTACACAGGCAAAGGTGGAAGTCTTGGTTTCAAGCTGGCCCCCCCATACAGCGGTCGATGGACTATGATCAAGGAGACCCTATTCAATAAAAACGACACACCAAATCTGAAAAAGTTTAAAGTTGTGCAGGTATGTTAGATTGGTTAATTTTCCAGAATAAGTTAGTCAGTTTAGTTTGACCCACCCCAAGCTTTGCCTTAAACAATGCTCAGAGTTATATCTCACTGGTTGTTACGGTGTTTTGTGAATTGATTTGATCCAGTCCGTATGGCGTATTTGAATACATCGGTAACTTGGTAAGCATTCCCTTTATGTGCGTAATACCCTTGTAGGATGGTGACCCCAAGTAATTTGATGAAGTACTTATGTACTTAAATACTTACAAAGTTTGTGAATTAGGAATGGGCTGTCGCCCTTCTGAATTTTGCCGGACTATTGTTTTAGACACATTTATTTTCTATACATTTAAATAATTTTAGCGTCCTGTATGTGTCTGATGCAATTATTACGCGCGACTAACGCACGATCGATACCGCCATTTTCGTACTAATTATAAATTGGCAGTGTAGGACGGATACGTGTCAACCACATTGGTAAAGGATCTTTAGTATACTGGTTCTAAAGTACGCAGGTGGTAAGGATCATAAGCTTCGTTTGAATAGAAAATAAATTCTTTGAGGTGCTTATCCACCCACACGAAAGTCTGGGTAAACAAAATACTTAAAGAAAATATGGTGGAATTCTCCCACTTGCAGCTTTATTTTCAATCTACTTTTAGATTCCATTGTTACAGTTTCTTTGAAGCAGACATTTGTGTTGTGTTTGCCCTCAACTTGTTCAATCATTCAACTAAATCGATGCATACAATGATATAATAAGATTCATAAGACCGCAAACTATAAAGGATGCTTTAAATACTACAGTGCATCAAAAATTTGGAATAACATACCACCCTCTTCGTATAAAAAGCAGTAATGTAAGATTTAAAAGAAAATACAGTAAAATACTCTTACAACAGCAAAAATATTATGTTGAAGCATCCTTTAAGCGTATGATGTAACACACACACACACACACTCTACCACACGCACCCTTCTCCCCACACACAGCATACACTGTAACAATCGGACCCCATTATTTATTTATTATTGCCCATTTTCTCATATTTATAAACATATGTGAATGTTTCAAATTTGTTTTGAATACTCCCAATAAGTCTTTTATTAGGTTCACTTATTGAAAAGTAAAATATATGGTATTCCTTTGCAAAAAAAGTAGTTGGTCATATTTCTAAAATTAAGAAAAAGAAAATCATAACATTTATTTGGGTTAAAATTAACATTCGGAAAATTGAGTGAAATTTAGGATTTATTAGGATTGTTTATTTAAATTTATACATGGGTCTGAGTCCGGACCTTTGAAAGGCATTAGTGGGGCTGGAACCAACATTGAGAGGCCCTTTTACAAATGTGTAATAAAAAATACAGGTTGGGTATATGGATGGACTATGAATGGGTTATTGTACAATATGTAGTTTGACAGATCTTGGCAATTGTGATGGAATTTTAGTGACTTAAAAACTAGGCTAAAGGCTGACGCTCTCACACAGCAGGTAAGATGAAGTACCTCTGGGTGAGAGCACCAGGATGAGAAAACGGCACCTGCCAATTCCGCCTCATCATGCAAAAATACCTTAGATTATTATTATATATTAGGATTTATTTTGAGGAAAGTTTAGTATTGGTTTTAAAATTATTCTTTCTAACGAATAAAAAAATAAAAACAGGATGTCCGATTTTAGGATCCTTATTCATATTGTGTAACGTAATAATAGTTCGGGTAAATGACACTGATGCCTAACAACAAACAAATGTATTTTGGATTATAGATAGGTTACTATGGCTGGCATACATCCAGCAGTGGACTGTGGCTGAAATGGTGATAGTAACAAAGTATCGCTCTTCTAGATTGCGGTGGGTCACGAAGGAGTGCACGCGATCCTTGTGCTCGACAATGGCACCGCTTTGTTCACGGGCATCGCGCGTCGCGGGGAAGATGGCGACAACAGCAAGCACCGCCGCGCGCCCAAGCCTACCAAGCCTAAGAAGATATTCAGGGTAAGTATCTAGAAATGGTTTCTGAATAATTATAGTTGAATAAATAGAAACAACCGACTTTATAATGTGCAGATTCGTTTACTTGGGTGATATTTTTCCAGAAAATTGTTTTAATAACAAAACTACTGAACCGATTTGATGACAATGGGACCAATATGAAAGTATATAAAAGTTTTCAACAAAAAAGAAAATAATTTTCTAAATCGATTTTGAAATCACAGTGTTATACCAACATAAAAGAAACATATTACGACCTAGTGGAGAACCTAGAAAGGGGCGAGTTATACTCTTTGGTCTTCTGTATCACTTGCCGCAGCGTGTGGATGTGGTCTATGGTACTATATGTTATGTACTTAATGATCACTTAATCAAATTTGTTGTCGCAGTGCGCTAGGAAATTGCACAAATTTTCCATTGCTTATATTGCACCCTTTGTAATTACCGCGGACGCCTAAATAAAAGCATCCAATGCACGGTCTATGCCTGGAGTAAATTCAATGTACGCATCAAGAGCTTTGATTTACTTTTTTAACCGACTTCGAAAAAGGAGGAGGTTATCAATTCGTACCGTATATATGTATATATATTTTTTATGTAGGTATGACCACGAATTACTCCGTCATTCGTGAACCAATTTTTATGTTTCTTAAATTGATGTATAGAGAAAGCTCCCAAGTTGGTCCCATAATTATTTTAGAAACATTGCTTTATTACTTTTTGAATAATCTCTAAAAGTAAACATATTTTTATTGTATTTCTGAGTGAGTGCGTCAGATTATAGAGTCGCAGAGTTCCACTGACACGTTTTTCTTTGCAAAAGTATCAAATGTTTAGTTTTTTCGTATAAACATCTGCACATTTTCTAATCTGCGACGACGAAGCATTTGACATTTAGTGACAAATGTCATTCTTGAAAAAAAAAAACGAGCGGGTGAATAGAGGTCTTTTAAACAGTTTACAATCGTGAGGGATTTATTGAGCTTGAAAAGTAAAACCTACTTACTCCTAATCCAATGTGTGTATGGAGAAAATATAGTTACTTCAACGCTTGAGCGCTTTGCTTAATTATTATCCTTACATATATGTATTACAAGTAAACGAAATAACGTACTTTGAAGTCGGTTGTGTCACTTTTAAACTTTAAAATTATTTCTCTATGGCAACTAAATATATATAAATAATATAAATAAATATTTTTGGACATTTCACACAACACCATCTAGCCCAAACTAAGCAAAGCTTGTACTATGGCACTAGATGGCTGATAGAATACATATATACTTTTTTATTGTAAATATATTCATACTAGCCGTTACCCGCGACTTCGTACGTGTGAGCAAACACATCCGCTGTGTCCAACTTAACTGCCGACCCAATCTTTGTGTCGAGTATGTGGTCAATCGTAGATCTATTTAAATGAAAAATGAACTCCTGTTCCTTTTTCGCCCCGCTCCTAACCTGCTCCCGTTTAGCTCCTGTCCCGAACCCACCTCGCTTCTACTCTGCACTTACTCTGCTCCTACCTCACATATATTCCACATCCACCTTGCTCCCGTCGCACTCCCGTTTTGCTGTCATCCACTCCCACTCCAGTCCTGTCCCGCTTCTGTCCTATTCCCACCTCGGTCTCACTCTACTACCTTACCTTCACTTCTCTTCCTCCTTCCTCGCACTCATAGCGTATATACCTAGCTCCTCTCCAACTTCGCCTCCACCGCACTTTCGTCTCGCTCCCATCCAACTCCCATTCCGCTCCCAACTCTCTCCCAAACCACTAAACCACTCACGTCCCACACCCACTTAGATCCTTTTTTTTTTTTATCAGCCCTTTTTGTACAAACTGTCCCACTGCTGGGAACGGGCCATCTTCGCATTGTGAGAAGGGTTAGGCCATAGTCTGCGACGCTGGCCAAGTGCGGGTTGGCAGACTTCACACATCTTCAAGATCATTGAGAACTCTCAGACATGTAGGTTTCCTCACGATGTTTTCCTTCACCGTTTTGAAGTTGGCGGCAATCAACAATACGCACATAACTTCGAAAAGACAGAGGTGCGTGCCGTGGGATTCGAACCCAGGACCTGCGGATCGCAAGTCAGACGGTCTCACCACTAGGCTGCCGGAAACTCCTTAGATCCTTTGCCATACTCCTATCTCACTCCATCCCCCGCTCCATTCCGTTCCTGCCCACACTCATTCTGCTCTGCTGCACGTCGCACTTGTCCCATTCCTACCCCACACCTACCGTATTTCTATTCCGCTGCCACCTTGTTTTCACTCCCCTTCCCATCCTATATTCACTGCATTTCTGCTTTACATGTGCCCTATTCCCGCCCACCTTGCTCCCTTCGCACGTTCGTTCCCAACCCAAGTCCCATTCCGCTCTGGATACTTTTCACTTCATTCCCACTCCATTAAAGTCTCGCACTGATGATTCAAATCTAGCTTCTGTCTCACTTCTACCTCGCTCCCGACGCACTACCATCTCGCTTCCACCCGACTTTCGTTCCGCTCTTTTTCCATCCCATTAACGTGAAAATCGTGCGTATTTCATAGAATAATTCGACTCTAATTTGACCACCTTAATTCATCTCTGCCGTAAAATATTTGTTGATTTATATTATTCATTAAAAGTTGTGGTACTTTCGTGGAAAATTTCAATCGCCTGCAGACCTCCTTAATTCGTCCCTTTTGCAAAAATTTTGTTACAGTTGTAATTTGTGTTTATTTCTTATTCCAAATACTTAATTTAAAGGTCCTAACACTAAAATCAAGGTTGTTTCATACAAACTTTCGACATAGTCGCATAGCGACTTAAGCCCCAAAATAAATACAGATTAAAAAACCCTTTTAAACACCTCAATTAATCCCTGTTTCTAAAATATAAAAGATTATATGAAAGTTCCAGGGTTGAATGCTAGGGCGGGAGTGGGGAAGGAGAGCTGGCGAGAGTGAGGCATTAGTGTGATGGATGAGAGTGTCACGGGAGCGGGATGAGAACGGGATAAATAAAGCCAGGTGGATGAGAATGCGGTGCGGGAGCGAGGCGTGAGCGATGCGAGAGTGAATGGGATTACAGCGGGAGGTGTGCGATTACGGTGCGAGGGGGTGAGTGCGGAGCAGGATTGAAGTGGGAGTGAAAAGGGAGCAACAAACCTGAGCGGGAAGCAAGGTGGGAGTGAAACAGAAGCGGAACAGGAGTCAGGTGGGAGTGGGGTGGGAACGAGGTAAGAGCGGGAGAAAATCAAGGTGTGAACGGAGCGAGGCGGTAATGGGACAAGAGCGGAACGGAACGGGGTGGGAGCGAGGTGAAAGCGGAACGAGAACAAAGTGGGAGTGGGACAGGTGCGAGGCAGAATCACGAGTGAGTGTAGGGTGGAAATGGTGAGAGATATCTGAAATTGGGAAGAGTAGAACAGTAACAGTTTGAGAGCCGAGGGAGCAGGATAGGAGCGATATTTGGGCGAGAAAGGGATGGGAGTTTTCATTCAAATACATAAATCTACGTTTGACCACTGACTCGACATTAATAGATTGGGTCAGAAGTTTGGTTGAAGCAGGACGGCGGTGCGGCGAGATTGAGCTAGGAGCGGAACACGAGCAGGGCAGATGTGGTGCATTAGCTTGGCGGGGGTGCATTGAGTGCGGATAGGAGCGTGACATAAATGATTTTCTTACGCGTACGAAGTCGCGGCGGGCAGCTAGTTTTACATATATTTACTTTTAGCCTTCATCTTTTAATTACTATATGTGATATGGGTCTGTTGCCTGCAACTTATAATTTATTTTTATTTGTTTATTTATTGTAGCAGTACGCATCATAAACGTTTAGTTAAAGTGTTTCGTTAGGTTTTTAACTTTCGAGATATAGCGATAAATATGTAAATCATTATATGTATAATATATAGTATGTCCTTTATAGTTTGTCCATATTCATCTGTCGTTCCGTCTGTACATCCGTCTGTCTGATACATATTATGATGTGCAACAACCGAAAATCTCACTGGTCGTGGAGAATAGATATAAAAGAATACCTGTATATATAAATATAGGTTTTATTTTAGATCTGTATGATATATTCTCTTTTGCGATTTTTCTATACAAATTTATTTCTGAATACAAGTACAATACCTAAGCTCTTTATTCAGTATATCTTTTCAGAGCAACCTTACATTTAATCCGATTATAGGTAGTTTACGGTATAAAAGGGAGAAATACTGATACCTCCTATCATTTCGCGTTCGCATCTCGTGGCAAACTGACGTGGGAAACTTCTTATCGCTCTCCTTTAGTACAAATAAAAAAAAAACAAGTTATACTCAAAAAAATAAACGCCATTCCATAATATTTTTTTTCCCGACTAAACTTTTATAAATTCTCTAGTTCTTGCCGCGGAAAATTATAAAATCATAAAAACATTCACGGCAGATACTTGTTGCCGAAAACATTCAAAATTCAATTTTCGTGGTTGTTACTTTCGAGATTACGTGGTTTCAGCGAAAATCAGTTTCGCTGGTATAAATATTAATATTAAAATAATTATATACATATAAATAATTAAATTAATATTTGTGTTCTTAAATCATGTCGTTTGATATAGTAAAATTAAAGTGGATGAAATACCTATCTGGCACATAGCTCAGTACGTAAATCTAGGCACTATCGGGGCTTTATCGATTAGGTTAGAGATTTCAGCGCGCAAGTGCAGGGGCTCATATCGGTGTTAGAGGAGCAGCCTGCATTCCCGGGCTGCAATCGGAAGCAGAGGTCGTCGTATAGGGAGTAGAGTTGGATCCGTGAATTAAAAGTAGAGTCGAAAATTTACGGTTGCCGGTTAATATGTCTATCTGCAACACATCTCATGCGAGTTTTAGTGCAAATAGAAGAATCGCTGTGTTAAAAAGTTAGTGTTTTTGTGATTGTACATTTTAGTGTATTTCTTTGTTGTGTGTGTTATATGTAAATGAAACAGGTGTGTGTTTGTTTGAGTAAAATTTTGATTGTATGTATTTAAAGTTGTGAAGTGCGTGAAAGTGTAGATTCGGGTAAAATTTTAGTGTTTGGTTTCGGGCTGTATGTATAATTATGTTGATACAAGTGTAGATTGGACAAATGTGTTTTCGATCAAGTGAAATATTGGTTTCCATTGGTTCTGGTTTTGAAATGTGTTTGATAGTTATTTTTTCTTTGTATTTTGTATTTTTATAGTTTAGTGTGCTAAAAGTGTGCGTTGAACAAATGTGTTGTGAATTAAATATTAATTTGTTGGTCTACAATTATTTTTTTATCATCTAGATTTCGTGTTAAGTGTGTTATAAGTGTATATTAGAAAAATGTGTTTTCGATCGAGTTAATATTCTGTTTTTTAACCGACTTCCAAAAAGAAGGAGGTTATCAATTCGATTGTATGTTTTTATATTTTTTTTTCCTTAAGGTACAAATACTTCAGAGGTGGTTCCATAAAAAAAATATCAAAATCGGTTCAGTACTTTGGTTTGTATAACAAAATAACGCCCAAGTAAACAAAATTGCGTAATTTGATGTCGTTTTTTTTTTCAGTTTTTTTAAACTATAATTATTTGCTTTTAAAGTTTTCTAAAAGTGTAAATATCTGGAATAAATGGTTTCGTTTTGTTTTTCGAGTTAAATTTTAATTTTCATGTTATCGAAAAATAAATATGTCTATTCGACTTAAAATTGTTTTTTTTTGTTTGAACTTGTTACAGTCACTTGGGATTCTTTATGATTGTTTGTTAGGTTGAATATAATGAATTTGTTTTTTCTCAAACTCTGTCCGAGCTTGATTGTCATTTTTCTTAACTTACATGGGTATTAAATTATTATTTGCTGATTTACATCTAAGTGAACCCTATTACCTTGCCTCGGCCACTCGGCCAGTGGCCGAGGCAAGGTAAGCGGAGTGTGGGACGTCCGGCTGCAAGATGGGTCGATGATATAATAACAATCGCGGGTCGAACCTGGACTCGATTGACACAGGACCGAGGAAGATGGCAAGACAAGAGAGAGGCCTATACTCAGCAGTGGGATAGAGAAGGCTGTGGATGATGATGATGATGATGATGAACCCTATTAATCTTGCCAATTTTGAGACTTGTATCTATTAGCGTTCGAAAGATACAGCTGTTTAAGTGTAGAACAGACAGATACCGTAGCATCACGAATAGGCTCCCGCACCCTTAGTACGGAAGCCCAAAAACGAACGAAAATCTTAAAAAAAAATTCGTTCATTCTTAAATTTAATTGGTTTAGTGGTCGCTTGATAATTGCTTCCAATATACCCCTTAAGGATTGGCTCATCGCGCACAGCTATCTCTCTCACGCAATACAACCTTAACCTTAACAACAACCTTAACATATAAAATCATTGAATAGGGATATTAGGAAAGTGAGAGGCGAATTTGTTTATTTAGGATAAATATTTAAAAACAAGTTCTTCTTCGATATCTTTTAAATTGGCTGAGGAATTGGAAAATATATGGAAACTTTTTACATTGTTCCTGTTGTCCCCCACTGGGGGACACGGAACTGGGGGACAACGGGAATAATCGCATTCAATTCCGTCGCAAGTACATATAAATGATATCTGATAAAAAAAATGTTTGTCTTATCTAAATAAACAAATTCGCCTCTAACTTTTCTAATATCCCTACTCAAAAAACACATACATAAACAAACATTAATACATTAATTCTAGAAATGACCTAAATAACTAAAGATATAAATAAAATACATATTACAGATAAAAAACAGAACTCAGTTCACAGTCCCAAGGCAACGTTCCCAAAAGGCTGGCGACATGATTGATTGACTTGACTTGATTGATTGATTGACTTCCCTACTCAATGATTTTATATGTTTAAAAATGTTGTGATGCGCGAGAGAGATAGCTGCGCGCTTCAATAGTGATATTTTAATTATATATACATACATCTTATATATATATACATCTCCTAACAGGCGGAAGGACATTATGTGGTGTACGCAGCTTGTAATTACGGCTCCACGGCGCTTGTCTCTAGGCAGGGGGCTCTTCTTATGTTTGGAAAAGACACCCAGCACTGCGATTCCAACGGCGTCGTGCAAGGCTTGAAGGGCGAGAAAGTTGTTCAGGTTAGTTGAAAAATAATAATAGCTTGACAATTTTTTTAAATTGTATATTTTATACTATATATAAATGTATAAGTTTATGCCGCGACTAGATATATTACATGCCAAATTATTTATCAGTAATAAAGAAAAAATATATCGAGTAAAAAAGAAAAGAAAATATGCCCGCGAAATATTCCGTCCCTGTTCGTTCTTGATATAAAGAATCCCCATAAGTAAAAAGAACGCTGGCTTTTACCTGCGCACTGAGTGGTCAAATTGGTGGTGTGAAGGGGGCGCGACGGGGGAACGCTCAGCCGGCCGCACGCTATTGGTTGAATTGGTTCGTCACTCGAACCTTGTTTCCCGCGCTGAGTTTTTGCTTCGTTTGCTCCCAAAGTACAGTCGCAGACACAACGTTATCTGCACGACGATGGTTTTAAACGTTTTTTTTTCTTGGAAAGTATAGAGATTCGACGGTTTTTTTTACACGAAGCTTACCTAGGATAAGACCTGTCTATGAAAGAAAATAATTAAGTCAACTCGATTGGTTCTAAACTAAAAACATACCGTAAATTTTCTTGCTACAAACTCTTTTATATTTTAAGATGGAAACAAAAAATAATGTCAAGAAAATATTATCTGTTTTTAATTCCTACATATTCCAAAGTACTAAGTAGATAGTAATATATCTGTTGTTACACTGAAATTACAAAACAACAAGCTAGTACTTACTAAGAGGCTAGAACTTTAGAACGTGATTGCCTAGACACATCCCTGCCACTGTCGCTCAGCGTTCTTTTTACGTAACGAGAACTATAACAATGGTCAGTCTTTTCATCAGGCAAGAGCCGGAACGGGAGTCTCCACAGCGATCTCGGATTCGATAAGTTGTAAATTATATTTTTGTTTTTGAATATTTCTAGTCTATTCTTAACTTCTATTTGTCTGTGTTATTTCTTATCACCACATCACCTAACATCAGCAGGCTTAGACAAGGGGCAAATGTTTCTATTTCTACAAACGCTTACGCTTCGAAATGCTAAGAATGAAATCAGACCTTTTGAAGTGGGTCAAAATCAAGTCCAAAGGAGTCGGTTACAAACAAACGTGCATACATGTGAATCTAATAAAAGCGTGCTAAAAATATAATTCTGGGCTTACAATGAATTATGATTTACAATGACGTAAGAAATACTTCGTGGGAATATAAAATATGTAAACTCTATATTATACTCCGTTTAAGGTGGCGCTTGGTAAAGCGCATGCCGTTGTACTGACCAGTCTGGGGCTGGTTTATACTCTCGGCATCAACAACAAGGGACAGTGTGGTCGCGAGTTCGGATACACCAAAGAAAGTAAGTTTTTTTTTATAAATTTATTTAATGTAAGATAAGTTAGGTGTGTCTCTGCGAGATCGAATCAGAAATTAAGAAATCCGTAGACGTACGACATCACCGATATAGCACAGCAGATGAGCAAGTTGAAGTGGCTGTGCGCGAGGCACATAAAAAGTAGAATTGTTGGCGATGGGGCCGGAAAGTTCTCGAGTAGAGACCACGCACTGGCAACCACAGCGTAGGAAGACCAGCGACGACATACACAGATACATCATACAAGTGGCAGGAAGACGTTCGCTTGATATTCTAATCGATCTTTTTGGAAATCCATGGGGGGGAGGCCAAAGTCCAGTAGTGGACTTTTTATGGCTGAGATAATGAATCTAGGTGTTTAATAACTTGGATTGTCGTCCATCACTATGCTATACCGACCGATCTTAGCTCACAATAATTCGAGCTCTTGTATTGAAAGTATAGCGGCTTGGTTGCTCTTAAGCTGCTGAATTGTTTATACTAACTATTACCGTCTTACTTATAAACGCTGGCTAAGCACATTTTAGCTAACAGTGTTTTGTTCCGTTTTCGCACGTGACTGTTCCCGTCTGACATAAAGTGACTAGTCCTTATTCAGTGAATAAGATTTTAACTTGCGTTTGTAAGTAAGACGGTTAGATTGTTCTGAATGCACTCGGGTACGATATAAATATCTAGGCCGGGTCTGCTGCTGAGTCAGTTTCCTCTGCGTTTTATCAATAAACTCCGCAGTAACCTTACTCGAATGTTCAAATGTTATACTTATAGTTTTACGCCGCAATAGTAGAATTTTGTCATAATTATAAAGACAAATACGTATATTGCTTTCGAATGAAGCTGTCAGACGTAGACATCCGTTTATTATTATAACAAAATATAACATAGTTATTACGTTATGTCAACGTCACAATATACACCATTCTATGTAATCTCAAACATAGGAACATTTTAGAAACTATCCGTCTTTCTTATAAACGTGTGTTAAAATTTTATTCACTGAATTAAGGACTTGTCACTTTCTATCAGACGGAAACTATCACGCGCGTAAACGGAACAAAACACTGTTTAATTAAAATGCGCTTATTCAGCGTTTATATGACGGCAAGTGTGGTAGGTGTTCATTCTATCGTCTTCTTTGTAGAGCATTACCCTCGTCCGCAAATCGGAGACGAGAGCAAAGAGATCCGCATCTGTCTCGACGGCCACACCTGGATTACAGACTACTGCCGTGTTTGTGTTCAATGCAGGGAGTGCACGGGCTTTGCGGGCGCTTGTCACCTCTCTACCATACCGGATAGAGTACCCGGCGAGTAAGTAATAATAATATAATATTCGTGGCTTATCCCCCGTTCACACTCAGCTTTGGGAGCGGGGCTAGCATGGAAGGTAGACAAATAGTCTTTCCACCATTTTATCCACCTCTCAGAGGAAATAAAAGTATGTACTGACATTGACTGACATAACAGCGTGGATAAATACAGTTTATCTATCTTCCATGCTAGGCCGGCTGGGAAGGGAGGAGGGAAGTGTGCTGAGAATGTAAACAGGTTACTTGCGTCGATACTGCCGCAGAAGTGTGAAAAGAAGAGCAATGTTGAGAGTTGAGATGGACAGATGGACGGCGGGGAATTTCGATGGGTTGTCTCGTCTCCCAACCTGGAACCTCTAACAGAGTTCTACATGTCTTGAGGCACTTTACGGTGCTGAATGTGGACGTTAACAGGTGGCCCGTAGCATATATTTAAACTCGCTCAGCCAGCTGTAGAAGAGTTATGCTAGCTTGTTTCTCTGAAGAAAAGTATACGAATAAATTATTTTCAAGAGAGCTAACGTAATCAAATGAACTAGCTGCCATCTGAAATGGTATGGTGTGAAATGGTTTGCTGTCTGTCTTAGTTTATTATTATTTTTTAACCGATAATCTAAATACAGGAAGATTATTTCATAAATAGTTGATTTTTTTCCAAAAATGTGTTTATGTAGCAAATGTGGATGCGGCGAAGGCGACGCTGGCTGCAACGAATGTGGAATATGTCGTCAGTGCGCGGAACAAGTTCGTTCCGAGCGGGATGGTGATCGGGCGCCGACTGACGACGAAGATACCTCCGGTCGTGAGGACTCCAAGATTGAAAGTGAGATATTTACTATGCTACGGCCCTGTCGTGAACTCAGGGTGTTCATAAGTAGTGGGGGTAACGTGCAGCGGGGTGGGAGAAACGAACTGTTTTTTTTTCAGTATGATGCGTATATTTTGATCTTATTTTTAGGAGTTTTGCTAATTTAGTATTATGAAATACAATCGATCGAATTCGATTTGTAATTTGAGTGATAGAAATGTAGTTGAATCGGTACGTAGCTGTATTAGTACGTAGCAAGCTCGTAGCATCAGTAGCCTTTTCCATAGAACCTCGCTCTCGTTTTGCTACAACAGAAACAACATATGCTTATTTATTAACTTTACTGGTCGCTATTTCACTTGTTTTTTTTTTTTTTTTTTTTCATACCACAAACAACAGAAAGTAACAATATTTTGGTTAATACATGAGAGTACATTGGTGTCGTTCTAGGCTACTTTCCAGAAATATATGTGCCTAATATGATTAGAACATAAAATGGTTAGAGCAAAAATCGCAAGAGGCAAAAGAATAACAATTTTAACAATTTACAAAGCAGGCTATAGTATATATAAATATGATGCGCAATATGTATTAATATCTTATCTTAAAATTTAAACAAAATTTCCTTTAATTGCTTTTGTAATATGTACAACTTCGAATTAAAAATATCAATATCAATGTCTCTGTTATATGCTAAATACATAAGCTCATTGAACTGGCGACTCATGTTTCCTATAGGATTATAATAAGATATATTGTTATTGCAAACTTGAATATAAAATAATTTATGACTAAGTTTGTGAGATTTGAATCTGGTATTAAAATTTAAGAGAGATAGAAGAGGAGGAGAGTCAATGTAAGAATGGATTATTTTGTAGAGTAGTATGGATTCTATATATTTTCGACGCACTTCAAGTGAGATCATTTCAAAATGTTTCAGTCTCTCAGGATAAGATGAAAGTTTACGACCCGTACCATTTCTATAATTCAGAATTTTAAGAAACAGCTTTTGAATTTTTTCAATTCGATTGATGTGGATTTTGTAGAAAGGTGACCAAATCACTGAGTTGTATTCAAGTACACTACGAATGAGAGTGTAATATAAATAGATGAGACTTTTAGGTTTACGAAAGTCCTTAGTAGTTCTTGAGACAAATCCCAGCAGCTTAGAACTACGATTTAGGATGTAGTCGTAGTGATTGTGAAATGTGAGCTTTTCATCAAAATATATACCAAGATCCTTTGCAACATGTTTCCGAGAGAGTATTTCGTTATTGAGTGAATAATCAAAAGTAATCTTGTCGATCTTTCTAGTGAAGCTAATAACAAAACATTTACTTACGTTGAGGTGCATGTAATTACGATTGCACCAATTAGAAAGAGCAATTAAGTTATTTTGCAACAAGGAACAATCTCTAATGGTTTTAATAGTGTTGAATACTTTGAGGTCATCAGCATATAATAGGCAGGGACATGAAAGAGATTTAACTAAATCATTTATAAAGATAATAAAAAGCAGAGGACCCAAATGACTTCCCTGGGGCACTCCCGATGTGAGCACCACAGGAAGAGACAGATGACCTTTTGTAAAGAATGTGTATGTTTACAGTCATTACATGAATTTGTACTCAATGCAAAATATTTTTGATTTTGCAAATAAAAGTGACATTAAATTTGATTTGACATTGATTTGCCAACTCTCTTGATGTTAGTATAAAATACTTAAACTGTATTAGTTATTATGAAGTTCTTTTCCACACTTATCTACAAAGTATCTACAAATTTGTAGACGGTTCAAAAAATGTGTGATATGCGAGTACAAGTCTCGTCAGAGATGAATTTTTTGAATAATCTACAAACTTGTCAAACTATATTGTTTTTGAGTAGCAACAACTTAAACCTTTTGTAAATACATAAAAAAAAGTAATAAAAGACATAACTATTACAGGCAAAGAGGGGTCGAAGTACGAAGGGCAAGCCTCCGGATCGGATATTGAAAGAGATGCGAGTAGGAAAGTCAGCTGTCTACCACCGGCCAAGGTAGCGATACCAGGTGGACACAAAGTCACAGCGGTGGCTTGCGGTCTTCATCATACCGTATTACTCACTGACACTGGTAAGTAACATTATGTGTCAAAAGCTGCTCTATAGGTAGTAAAAATATATTTTTTTAATTTGTTCTTTATTGGTGATATGGACACGCGCGTTTTGCGTTAAATTGTCAAATTGCGTATTTGTCATTTTATTGTCTATAATAATTATAATATTACTCCAAAATACTATAATATTACCATCACCATGCGGTGATGGTGACTTAATTTGACAAACTGCGTATTTGTAATTTTGTCGTACTTATATAATAATTACAATGTTACTCCAATTGAATAACATGCGGTGATGGTGACTTAATTTGACAAATTGCGTATTTGTCATTTTATCGTATATAATAATTATAATGTTAGTCCAATTGAGTAACGTGTGGTGATGGTGACTTAATCTAAAGTATACATTGTACAATAATATGAAAATACACGTTTCAGCGTTTTATTAAAATTGCTTATATTTGTGCCCGTGATCGACCACTTATTAATTCATACGTGAATTTCTGATATCAAATTCCACCATATTGGCTTATCTGCGAGTTCTGCGGCGCGTTATAAAGTGAAAAGACACCCTATTTGCTAAAATATGGTAATGGTGTAGTGGTGTGTTTCGGTGTGTGGGTGTAAAAAAAAGGTTTATGTGGTGTTAGTTCTTACAGGTGAGTTGTTAGTATGCCTCTTTTATGCATGTGTTCGTCATGTTTGTAATATCGATCAAGATACATAGATGTAAGGATAACTATTTGGGTGTAAGTATTTATTCATTAAGTCTAATTAAATAAAAAGCATGGTAGATATTAATCTCATAAAGGTATATTCAGAGCTTTTAATTTTACCCTAGTTTCTTAGTAATGATTATCATTACTAAGAAACTAATCGATAATATTAGGTACTGAATCTTTCTAAAAAACACCCACATAGAAAAAAGTTTATTTTGATTTGATTTTTATATATCAAAATTCATCTGAATATACTCGTAATTGGAAGTGTGATAGTTGTATTTATATTATTATAGAGATTCCTGTGGTCACTCAATTTATATTTTCAATAATATGGTAATGTTTAAGATTTTGCAATTCTTTACTAGGTGGTTCATAAATAGATTGTGAACTCACAAATTCTTTTCTTAGATAGAAAAGAATTTGTGAGTTCACAATCTATTTATTTAGCCCATCTTTTTTTTTTATTAGTTAGCGTCACAGAATTCGAGGCCCTATTTACATAGGGCACAAAGGATAATCTCCGTAGAAAACGTTTTTGAAATCGGTCTGAATTTCCTTAGATCGATATTCAAATCTCTGTTACTTAGCACACATTGTGGTGCTAAGTAAATGGTACATAGTTTTGTATTGCAATAAGCGTCTTTCAAGTGTTTTGTTGGGACTTATATTTTTGTTCATATTTATTGACAAGTTTCCGATTTCTCTTTCAGAAAGCTCGATCTCAAGTGCAACTCAATCGGATATACTATACGGAAAACTAACTGAAAGACTGACTTTAAAAGAAGAGCCAAGAAAACGCAAAGTTGCGGAGGAATTTCCGCGAATGAAAAAAAATCGCAAAATCTCTGACAATAGATTTAAAAAAGTCAAGAGATCCGTATGATTTTAAAAAAGAATGCAGTATTATTTTCGAGGCTAGAATTATGAAGAAGTTTAAAGTTCACTTGCTAAATGTTTAAACAGAAAATGTGTTTGTTGAATAGACAGCTATGATAGGCAGTCTGATCATAAAGGATTTGATTGTATGGTCACAGCTTGTTCATGCGAAACCTGACAAGACGAAATAAATGACCAATTTATTGTTTGATTGTTTTTGAGATTTTCACATTCTGTTATGGATCTGGATACAAACAAAGTGTTTTGATAGTATGTTATGAATAAAAACTCAAATTTAACGTCATTAGGGTTCCGTACCTCAATAGGAAAAAACGGAACCCTTATAGGATCACTTTGTTGTCTGTCTGTCCGTCTGTCCATCCGTCCGGGTGTCAAGACCTTTATCTCGGGAACGCGTGAAGGTATCGAGTTGAAATTAAAACCATATACGCATATCCATAGTATCTTGCTGCAGAAAGAAAAATAAAATTTCTCAGTTTTCGTAAAAAAAGTTACAGCCGAATATGTCGTAAAAACGCACATTTCGACACTCACAGAGGAATCAAAACCTAAGGGGTACTTCCCGTTGACCTAGAACTCTGAAATTTGGCAAGAAGCATTGTGTTAGAGTACACATATAGGAAAAAATCCGAAAACTGGACTTTTTTAATTTAATCACAAAAAAATAGTGTCTCTATGCAAGGAATGAGGGCCCAAATTTTAAAGTGAATTAACCGTATCATATGAAAGAGCCTCATTAGCATAAGCTAAAACAGGTTTTAACACATTCTTCGCCCCCTGCAGACCCAAACACCGGCGGTTTACTGACTACTACAAAATGAAAGGGACGCTCGCTCGGATACGAGTGGGAGGTGCCGCGACTATAGCCCCGCCCCACTCTGATCCGAGTGGTGAGCAAGGAATGTGTTAAATATTTTAACGATGTATATTTTTCGGTTTATTAAGGAAAATATAAAAAAAATATATGATTTCCCCCTTTTATTTAGTTTGTACGGAACCTTTGGTGGGCGAGTCTGACTCGCACTTGTCCGGTTTTTTTTTTATCTTGTATTTACACCATTAGAAAATGTAAAATCGCCCGGCGCAGCTAGTCAATAATAAATCTAATATGCTATTCTGTAATTATAGTATAAGTAAGAAAATATCCTACATGTATTGTCTAGAAATTATTTCATACAGTTGTTACAAAATCTAAAGTCTAAGTAGCCTATTCTGCCATCTTTTACATTTCGTTACTTAGCGCCTTTTAAAAGAAAATGAAAAAGAGAAATAGGTGTATGAAGTTTATATTTAAATATCAATAAAGTAGTATGAAATAACGCCAACTTTTTTATTTGATGAACGCATACCTCCAACTCCCAACCCATTATTCCTACCTACTATGAAAATCTATTAAAGTGGCAACACTGATAGAAAATATCGTCGTCTCATATCCGGTTACATGGTGGCAGCTTCTTTTTGATACTCTTTATAATATAGTATAGTGTATACTCTAGACTACTGTATACTTGTGTAGTGTTTAGATTTTAAGATTCCCTATCCTTATAAATTTGACATGTCCGTGTGTCTGTATGTCACAGTCATTTTACTGAGAGACTATTTGTACTACACAAATGAAATTTGACAGATACGTTCCGTGAACCGCTATAAAATTCTATAGTAAAATTATGAAAACAGTTTTTTTCGATCCAACGGTTTTTGTTAGAAAATTAACTTGGATCAAATTTAAATTTTTGTCGAATATTTGTGATGTTGTTTTCTTGTATTACAAACGACGATTTTTTATAAGTTCATGCAGTTATTTTATGTCTTCAAAAATGTGGATATGCGCAAAAGACGGACGATGGTCGAACATCCATAGTATTATCCATATATTGAAATTATGCATATCACTTTCGTGTCAAATGTGATATGTGCAAGTATAGCCCACCAAATATGAAAAAATGGGTCTACCCTACATTTCTAAACTATTAGACCTAGAAATTCATGATCAACTATAGACACCATAATTGTAGACTACACCAACAAATTTCAATGAAAATTATTTTGGGAACTTTGTGATAACTTTCGAGATAAAGCGATAAATATATAAATTATTTAAGGTGATATAGTACGAAGATCATTGGCCCCTTTTCAAAGCATTCTTAACAACTATATGATAGTGGTCTTCTTTATAACCCCCGACTCAAAAAGGAGGGTGTTATAAGTTTATGTGTCTAACTGTGTATCTGCATATCTAACTGTGGCATCGTGGCTCTCAAATGGATGGACTGATTTTGATCTAGTTTTTCTTTAGCTTGAAAGAGGATTTCATCGGGAGTGTTATAAGCTATGTTCCATTAAAATCTCGTTCGACCGTTTTAACTTATACTTGTAGATTATAAAATCAACTAAGAAATCCCACAATATTCGTGACTTGACACGGTCTTGGCCACTTATTTATCCTTCTACCAACAAGATTCCTTGGGTTTAGTTAAGTGGCTTTCTAATTTCGTGAACGCCAGAAAAGAAAAGTACAAGTAGAATAGAAAAGTAAATGTATGGGAGTGTGATTCTCTAACGATATGTCATGTGACTTCGGGACAAATTGACTTATCGTTTCCGAGCGTCAGAGTTTTTGGACATAGAAACGTTTACCACTTGCGTAAGGCTGCTGACACTCATTTCATACGACAGGTGAAGTATTGACATTCGGCTCGAACCAATACGGACAACTGGGCGCGGGCGACGTTGTGGCGCATCATAGGATCGTCAGAGTGCGGGTCCCGCGGGCTGCGTCCGTCGCGGCCGGGAGCAACCACACCGCCGTCCTAACTAAGGAGGGAGAGTTATACACGTTTGGAAATTACCAGGTAATAGCGATATTGATCCGCGTTAGCCTCCTAAGCGCCGTATTCTTGAAATAGTCAATAGGAAATTGAGAATCAATATCGCTACAAGAAGTCCAATGCTGGACATAGATATCTCCCATGGATTTCTAAAAAGTCCTGATGGAAGCGGCTTGCATCCAGCAACTTCATGCTACTTATATGAGTCATCTGTCCATCTTGCGGCTGGTGTTCTTACGCTGCGCTTGCCGGTGCGAGGAAATTGAGAATGTCTTGTCTTAATTCATTGAACCTGCCCTCTCCTTTTGACGTTTATATAATATTTTGTCACAGAACTCGTGATATGGTATTTATAAGAGGCATTTGAGTCTGTTCGGAAAGAGAACTAATGTGAAATCGAGGGCGCTTCTGTCCTTATTTCATTTGTTCGACTAGCAACACAATCCAGACGTGTGGTATAGATATTAAATTTACCAAATAGGGTTTAAATTTTTTGCCACTTTAGTTTTCTTTCCAAACAATGGACTCTTGAGCACTTGCCTCTTATAGCTATATAAGATCTCTTATAGGTATCTATATACCACATCATGGCTCGGCATTAGCATCCAAATTGTTAGCTGATGGTTAGTTTCACATTTTAAACTCGTACCACTTTAATGTCACCTAGAATTCTGCTTTGCCATGTTATAATGTAGTTTTTTTTTATACATTATAGATCTACGATTGACCACCAACTCGCCTGATGTTAAGCGACGGTGCCGAGGATGGAGCTCGTGATATATAAAATAAAATAAATTTAGGGCGGTCCCAAAAGCGTTGGCAGGGTGCCTTGAACGTGTTTTGCCGAAATTGGTACCAACTTTGGTACCAACTATGAAACGTGAGCTATAGAAAGGAATAGGGGATGTTTTTGCCACGCAGTGGGATATGTTAATAGAAAAAATCCTTTACTATGCTTACCCATGCTAATTTTTTAGGACAGTATAAGAGCTATCATGTTCCATTCGGTTGCGTGTACAACACTAAAAAGTCTTGTATATCTATAGTGATGAAGTGCAGATAAGAGATTGACAAGTGGATATCAATATGGTCTTGTAACCAGTACGGTATCTGTGTGTGTATGTATGTACAATGAATCAATGTTATTGTTGAGTGCATACTGTGCATAGTGAACCAGTGTTTCTGTGAATGTATATGTGTGTTGTGTACAATAATAATCTCTATATATATATAAAAATCAATTGCTGTTCGTTTGTCTCGTTAAAACTCGAGAACGGCTGGGCCGATTTAGCAAATTTTGGTTTTGAAATGTTTATTGTAGTCCAGGGAAGGTTTAAACGTTGAAAAAATATCGGGTCCACTCATTGATAGGTGATACGAAGTACGCCGGGTCATCTAGTATCAAATATAAATAAATATTGGTGGTCACACAACGCCATCTAGCTATAACTAAGCAAAGCTTGTACTATAGAAACTACATGGCTGATACAAAACATATATGACATATGGCGCGTTGTCGTTGGAGACGCACATTGACGAGTTGTGCGGAAAGGTGAGCCGCTCGTGCTGCGCACTGAGACAGCCACCGCCACTCGTGCTGTCGTGCGCTCCTGCTCCTACGCGACCGTTCACAGCAACATTACGTACGGGTCTGAGTTGTGGGGCCGCGCAGCTGACTTTAAAAGGGCCTTTGTCGCACAAAAGAGAGCCTTACGTGTGATTTTTGGAGCAAATGACGACGTGTCATGCGTCGAGTTTTTCAAAGAACTCGGCATTCTGACGTTGCCGTGAGAATTCATATTGCAGATGGCCCTATTCATGCACAACAATCTGGATACATTTCGAAAACGAGGCATAAATCCTACCTTTAATTTGAGGAGTAATAAAAGGAAAGATCAGTTAGTGACTCCGGATCACAGACTGGTTAAGTCCGAGAGGTCAGTCTATGTTGGTGGCCCACGATCTATAACCGCATACCCGCTAGCGTGAGAGATGCACCTTCCGCAGAGACATTTAAACGGCGATTGAAAGCGTGGTTACACGAAAAAGTATTTTATGACAAGGACGAATTCATGAATCTCCCGGACCACTGACATTTCTTAAATTTAATTTATTTGGCATTTGAATTATTGCAATTTTATTTATTATACGATTTATTAATTATGTTTTATACAATATTTTTATATGACTTGTGATATTATTACCAATAAACGATTTGTGTTTGTACTTTTTTTTGTTTGTAAATACATACTTATAATAAATACATAGAAACACCCAGACACAGAAAAAACATCCATCGTCATCACACAAATGTTTACCCTGGGTGGGGATCGAACCCAAGACCTACAGCTTAGCAGGCAGACATACTGAGCTACGAGGTCAGTCAACAATAAAGCGATGAAGTGCAGAAAACGATCAAGAACTTAACATCGAAGTGATTCTGTGACCAGTGCGATGCCTAGTTGTGTCTGTACACTGAATCACAAGTAGGTATTGCACAGGTTACAAATACATAACTACGTCTACGTAAAAAAAAAAAAAACTGATTGTAATTACGTCTGGCTGAGTTCACAGTGAAATGGTGTCACTGTTAGGTACATAGTGAACCAGATGTGTTTCTATTAATGTACACGTGTATGGTGTAAAATGAAGCGATGAAGTGCAGGTAAACGATCAACGAGTGAACATCATAGTGTCATTTTTACTAGTGCTATACATCATCATCATCATGATTTCACCCTGTTATCACCTACTGCTGAGCATAGGTCTCTCTTGTACTCCACTAATCTCGGTCCTGTGCCAATCTTGCCCAGGTTTGACCCACAATTTTTACAATATAGCCGACCTCTTACTGTTGAAGAGTGTAGAAGTATAAACGAGTTGTTTTCGTAAACGTCGCCCCTTATTATGAAACGCGGTAGAAGTGTAAACAAGTTATTTAAATTTCGTAAAAGCCGCCCTTTATTATGAAACTCGTTCGATATGTAAACGACTCGTTTACGTAAAAGCCGCCCCTTATTATGAAACTCGTTCGACGTGTAAACGACTCGTTTTCGTACAGCCACCGCGACACCTACGAAATGTGCTAGAAGAGTAAACGATTAATGTTGCTTGTGATCCTAAGAAGTATTCGTTTTGATATGTTTTATTGTATTATAGAAAGGTTCGCTCGGCCGTCCGCCACTAGAAGAGTCCGATGACATCCCAGACAGTGACCGTCACTTGTGGTACGCCACTCCAGAACGCGTGCCGAACCTTGGCCCCCGTCACGCATGCAAGGCCACCTGGCTCAGCGCCTCGGGAGACCAGACCTTTGTGCAGATCTCGCAGGCGCTCATCAAGATCGACAGCTTATTCAGTGCCACTATCATCGCTAACAACAATTCCATATGTTAGTGTCACTTAGATTTACAATTTGAACATTGTTTAGTTCACGTCACGTAAAAATAACGCTGGTTTGTTCTCGTTTCGCTTCCGTTAGAGAGATGCCACACGGGCGCTGCCGCTATGCTGCGTCGTCGCTGCGACGTCGCTGCGTTGACGCTCTGTAGTTCTACGTACAAATCTGCCAGGCATGCCACAAGGTGCGCTGAAACAACGTGCGTCGAAACAACGCACGCGAAAGCACAAGGAGTGAGGAAGACAAGGCGGGAAGGGGTGAAGACGTCGGGGAAAGCTGCGTAGCGTTGCGTCGTCGCAGCGCTCCTGTGTCACTCATTGCGTTACAGCCACTGCGTTGCGACGTCGCAGCCGTCCGTGTGGCATCTCTTTTTGTGTTGTTTTTATGTGACGGGAACTTTAATTCCTGTTGATCCCTATTCTTACAAATACTATAATGTCATTTTGGAAATGAATCGAACACGTAAACCGTTGATTTTTTTAAACGAAAATAGGCTTGTGCCTAACCGCCAACAAACCTGATGGTAAGCAAATATTCTGGTCTACGCTGGAGAGCGCTTGCTTAGAAAGAACTTATTCACTCGCGAATTTACGATTTCGTTACGCTTAATACGTTGTTGAGTGTAAGCTTTTTGTTTGAAAGTATGCGCAAAGTCTCTGTAAAAGGTTGTAAATGGGCATTCTTTAGAAAAAATGTAGTATAATTACTTACTATTTATGAAAAAGTTCGTTGGAGATTACGAAAAAGCGCATTTTTTTTGCGAGAGTTGTATTATTATTATTACAAAAATATAGCCTATGACACTCAGGCAGTGAAGATAAATCTAACGATACCTCACACATCAAAATCGGTCAAGCCGTTTAGGCTGTGGGGGCACATATAGAAACATACATACATACATATCCACATACATACATACATACATACACTCGAAAAACATAACTCTCTTTGTGTGCAGTCGGGTAAAAAGTTTCGTTTTTCATGTTTGCTAAATTGTTGAATACGTAAGTAAGGTCGTGTAGACTGAGTGGCCAACCCTAGTGTCACAGTTATTAAGCCGCGAAAGGCCTCTGACCTGGCTTGACGGTTGCTGTTTTTAAGAACAAACAACCTAAGTGAGTCTCAGATATATAAATAATCTATATTTCGGGTATCTCGAGTGATATTTTTTTTTAAGTAAGCACCCTCAGTCGTCACAACATCAGTTGATTTGGCGGTCAAGCGCAAGTCTGTCGTGCTTGAAATATGGTGCGAATAATACGAGTTTGATAAAATATTGACTTTTCCTTTTGAATATAATTTCGTTATTACTCTGAAAAACTGTTGGAAGTAGGAATTCTAAAAAACTATATAAGTATAATGTATTTATTTAAATTTCGTTGTAGACTGTCGCACAGTGTTTGTACAAGTTGTGAGTTCAGGATTTTATTAAATCGCATTTTTATTCAAATTTTAGTCTGATGTGTCTTAGAATGATTTCCAATTCCAATATTTTATTTGTAGTGATCCTGCCGAACCGTCCAGAGCACACGTTCAAATGTATAACAATAAATAAAAACGACGGAAGCTGCAACAGTTGGAGTGGGTCGGAACAAGTTGACTTCGTGAACACGCTGGCCTGTCTCGACCCACACTACGAGGTGTTGTGGTGCTACCAGCCGCTCATGAGGGTCATGAAATGCTACAACATCCTAGCATTCGATTCTCACAAACTGCAGCGATGCTGCAACCCGGACTTGGACTACGCGGAAAACATAGAATGCTACTATCCAAACGTCGGTGCTATGAGACGCCTCGAAGAGTTCAAAAATATGGAGAATTTCGAAGTTGTGTGCAATAATGAAGAGAAGCCTGCTGATAGCGTGGCTTTGTCGAATATATCGATTCTGAACCAGGAATTGGCAATCCCTGTCACGCATGGCACTCAAATTAATAGGATGCATTTGGGTCTTCATCTGTTGGGATGCTTGGATTCGCTAACCTACGCTCATGATAATAAGTAAGTATTGATTTAAGTGCTATGTACTTTAACCCGGACATGTCAGGGTCCGGGATTTACGAGAAACCAATGCGGCAAGCGACCATCTGGGCCCTCACACAAACACTTTGGCTCGAACACACCTTACCCGGGGAATTTGTGTACGGGTTCATACAAAATGTAAAGCAAGCAATTTTTTGGTCCTTAAGAATGCGCTCATCGCAGTCTAGCTATCTCTAGCGCAGGACAAAATTTTTAAAGATTGAGTAGATATATTAGAAAAGCGAAAAAAAAATGTTAATTCTGATAAGAAAAATATTTGCAAAAAGTTTTTCTGTTATATCTTTTAAATTAGCTGAGGGGTAGGCAAATATGATTTTTCACTACTCCGTCGCCAGTGTAAGTGATATCTGATAACTTTTTTTAAACATTTCTCCTATCTAAATAAACAAATTAATTTCTCACTTTTCAACCGACTTCCAAAAAGGAGGAGGTTATCAATTCAACTGTTTTTTTTTAATGTTTTTATGTTGTTTGTTGTTACGTTGTCATAACTTTCGATTTTGATGATTCTTTTTTTATTTGAAAGCTGGTGCTTCCCGTGTGGTTGTGGTCTAGTTCTGACAATGATTTTATATATTTAATGATGTTGTGATGCACGAGAGAGATAGCTGCGCGCGGATCTTGTGTGTGGATAACTCAATGTTTACAAGACTTAAAAAAAAAAAACGAAAGTGTTTAATGTATAGATTTTGATAGGTTACATGCATATTATACTTATACGGATATGGTGCGACAAAGCTAGTCTGATGTATGAGGCTCCTACAAGACCGGGAAGTATGGCGCGAACGAGATATATACAGGTTGAATAGATAGATAAATATAGATTAGAGCCGAAGATTTTGTAATAAAGATAAACTAACAGTACCTACGTTAAGTGATTCTGCTCTGCGATCAGAGTACTTATATTTTATTTCCAATTATTTTTCCTCTTTTCAGGTTGAACATGATAGAATGTAAACGAGAGACGATCACATCCCCTGTTGCTCCTCTAAAGGCTGACTATTTGACTGTGACAAGGTTCCAGAACCACGGGGGAGGTTGGGGTTATTCCGGCCATTCCGTGGAAGCTATCAGATTCATGTGCGACACAGATATTCTTTTAGGTATGCAGGAAATAAATATACCTATTACCTACATCTGCTAAAGACTTTCCTCTCATCGTCTATATATGTACCTATCTTCTGTTCTGTGGAGTTTTGGTGTAAATATCTGTACAGACATGCTAGTCAGGTCTTCTCTAGAGTTGCAGCCCAGTGCAATATATCTAAAAACTACACCGCCGTTTGCGTCCATATTAAATTTTTAATGGCGGGTGCGAGAAGCAGCGATACGAACCCTAAACAGTAAAGCGTGGTAAATACATGTTCATCACCGTTGCTGCCATATTTCGGCCTACTCAAAACAACAACACGCGATACGCTGACTACCTACTGCGTTATCATCTGTTACTAGTCACCGCACGGTCACTCTGGACGAGCCCTTATACAGATTCCATAAACATCACCTCGTTTTTGGGCAGTCAGGTTATCTAGAAGTACAAATAGTTACATTTAGCCATGACAGAGTTTGAAAAAATATTACTATCGCGGCAAAAAATTTAAACGAACGTTTCGGTTTAACAGAATAATGAAATAAAAATATACGCTCCTCCTTTTTTGGAGTTTGTTAAAAACAGCAGCGCCCTTAATGCCTCGTTTGTTTTCTAACTGTATAAACCATAGATTAAGAATTTTTCGCTACGTCCAATAGATTGAATATATGGTGTTCCACACCATGTCCACTATGTAATGCTATTTTTGGAAATATTTCTGACAGCGGTTATAAAAATTTGTTCATATTTTTGTACGTGCATTTTAGTACCTACATCACTACAGGTGGCGTAAAACAATGCAATAAATGATCACGTATTTTACAAATTAATTTATCTTCACGGGACTACAACTTGATGCAATGCTTGATCGGAAAGTCCGAGATCGAAGATCGAAGCGGACACGTTTTATACAGCTGTGTAGCGAACACGCAAAGTTATGGCTCCTTCCATTGTCATAAAACTTCCTTGGAACAAACTATATCGTGTTTAGTGTCTATTTTTAGCCGACTTCAAAAAAAGGAGGTTATCAATTGGACATGTATGTTTGTAATATTGTCAAAACTGCACAGTTTTTGTATATGTTAGTCTATACCAGCTTCTACTACTACCACATGTGTGCCAAATTTCGTAAGTGTATGTATTTTTTATTTATTTATTAAGGTACACCAACAGCACACATATTATAAGGCACAACACATATTGATCATGGTTACATTCTGATACATGTGCCATTTATAGGCATACACAGCTTGTGATAAACTTATCTTGCTAAGGTACAGACTTTAAATCAATATCTAAATAAATTAACTAAAAAATTAATGTACGAGTATGTTTGTATGTTTTGTAGTCTCAATAAAATGTTATTGCATAAAACAGTCCTAATTTCCAGGTGGTTACGGTCTATTTGGTGGTAGAGGCGACTACACAGCCAAGATAAAGTTATTCGACATCGGACCCGACGGTGGCGATCAAGAGGGCGACGGGGAGCTCATAACAGAGAGTGAGGAGGTGGTTTACGAATGTGCGCCGCGGGATCGGTTCCCTGTCATGTTTGATTCGCCCATACCTATACTTGTAAGATAATTTGGCTATTTTTAAAACTAGATGTTATAATAACATTATATGATAATTGTATAACCTATATGTATAATGGAACTAGTGTGACTCGGCGGCTGTTGTCCTGTCAGGGTGGCAATAACTGTTTTTTATTCTGGCGAAATTTGTATATCTCATTTCTGCATTTGAAATCGTCCAAAGTATTCACGGCACAATTTAGGGATTCGAGTTTTCATCAGTTGGACCATTTTGTACATATTTTCTTTCCAAACGAGTCAATTAGTTGTGTAGAAGAGAATCAAACATACCTATGGCACAACTGGTTGAGTTATATATCAGTTGTTAGATGTGCCATGGATCAATCAATCAATAACACTTTATTGACACCACATAAAGTAATAAGACAATAAACACAAAAGAAAATGGCACAAGAGGCGGTCTTATCGCTAAAAGCGATCTCTTCCAGACAACCTTGGGATGTGATGGAAAAGTATATGTAAAGGTGGGCGGTGATGCTAATTCAGGAGTAAATACTCGTAGACTAATTATGTTAATAAAAAAAAAAAACTAATCCTATAGATCCGTTGGTGAAGTGTTGGCATGTGTTGCTGGTAAAAACAAAAAATCAAATGTAAATATCATTAAAATCTCATAATGTTGATAGGTCAAATATAGTTATCTCTGGTCGTAAGATCATATGCGCCGTAAATTATCTTAGTAAAGTTGTTCTTAGTTTTCAATTGAACTTTGCATTTTCCCCATTTTTATGCATTCCTATATTACTAAGCTGCAACAAAAAAATATTTAAAAGTATAATGTGTGTCTTTAAATTGCGAGTGAATTGGTTTTTTCTAGGTAAGCGCGCTCTATCGTAGACCGCAACGTCGCTTAACATCAGGCGAGTTGGCGGTCAAGCGCGAACCTATTTCTACATAAAAAAAATGTGTTTTGTTGCAGTTTAGTAAATTTCTTATTATATATATATATAATTTATATGCGCAATAATATTACACCTATATTTCCAGGCTAACCGTTGGTATGTAGCGTGGGCTTGCATAAACGGACCCTCGTCTGATTGCGGTTCCGCCGGCCAAGCAATGATCATTAACGACGATGTCGGATTCCACTTCAAAACGTCCAAACGGTCCAACAACGGGACCGATGTCAATGCGGGCCAAATACCGAGCCTCATATACAACCTCGCCGGCAGTGACCACGCCACACCGCCCAGGGTAGTGGAACATGGTGAACCAATCATCACGCTCACCCGAAACATATCGAGGAAGGTCACTGTCGCATGCTTCAAAACACTCCTTCTCATTTTAAACTACTGCTGGGACACTTTACATTACACGCTTTTAGATACAAACGGATTGGTGCCTATAAATTTTTGGAAGTTAGCCGAAATGAAGAAACAGAAGCGGTTGGTGTACGTTATCAGAGCTAGCTTGCGATTGGCGAAGTCTTACATAAATGAAATTTACCCTCAGAATAATAAACGGAGGAATTCTCACGAGTACATGCATTATTTTGAGTCGATTGGCGAAATAAAGCTGTTTATTCAATCGCTGTTGGCATATGACACTCCGACGTGTGCTATGTTGGAGGACCATCCGGCGAGAGCCAAGAAAGCAATGAACTCGAGAGTGTGCTACGTCCAATTTTCGCTTGAATTGACTAATTCGATCCTGAAGGAGTCTCAAGAAACGTTCACTGCGTGTTTTTATGCATTTAGTCCGACGCCGTCGCTGAAGTGGGACCATTTTGTCGCTCTACTACACAATGTTAAGGTAAAATATTATAAAACACATTAATCTATTTAGTAACCCAATACAGTTCTCCAATAAAAGTCATCCTATTTGGGAGAAACGATAAAGATTCAGTTCTAAGCAAGATTCTATTAGGAAATTTTAACTTCAAACTCAGGGAATAGCTCACTGTCTCTGTCAATAAACCTAACTCTAACCTAACTCTAACAGATCTGGTAAAAATATATACCTCTATTAATATTGTACAAAGTTTCTTGGAATTTGAATTAGTTATATTTAGTGTTTTGGTTTGAATTTTAGAATGGCAAAGTACCAGCGGGCAGTATTCGAGAACTGACCGCGACATGTGCCGCTATGTGTTCCTCACGCAGTCTACGAGACGTGTTACAGTATATCGTTCCGATCACACAGAACAGCATGCTCAGTGAAGAACCGAAGCGACCTGACAGCAAAGTACGTTCTAATGTTATCCTCTTTAAATGTAAATAAGTAATATTTACTCCGTATTTTCCTACTTTAAAGGTATTTAAAATTAATCGATGTATAACGTATGCTTATGCAAATGAAATAAGGTGTATATTTCTGTGTGCGCTGACGCTAAGGCGGCTTAAGAATTAAAAATATATTTTTCAACCGACTTCAAAAAAGAAGAAAGTTCTCAATTCGTCTGTTTTTTTGTTTGATACATATTGCAATAATTCTAGTATAAAAACTGAAAAAAAAACGACTTCAAAATACGCAATTCGTTTACTTGGATCAAAAACTTAAATCTAAATTATATATCTAGTGTGTTTCCGCTTCGAGGTCTTCAAGCTGGTACTCTTGCCTACTTCGAAGTCTTCAAGCTGGCACTCTTCTGCTTCGGTGTCTTCTAGCTGGTACTCTTCTACTTCGGAGTCTTCTAGCTGGTACTCTTGACTGCTTCGATGTCTTCAAGCTGGTACTCTTGTCGGCACATGTTTCACCTTTTCACGAGGCATCCTCAGGACTTCTTGGCTTTCTCGCGCAAGATCTCGAAGAGTCTAAAAAAAAGAAAGAGCTTGAAGACCTCGAAGCGGAAACACACTAAATATATAAGTTACATTTAAGTTTTTGAACATGAATTTCCGCAAAGAACGCCTGATTAGATTTTTTTTTGTATTTCAACTCGACAATAAAATAAATAAAATAAGATACTTAAGTTATTCTTGGTAATCGACACTAAGTAATTCTAATATTTATTATTATCCTTTAGATAAATTAAGTAGGAAACTGTTTTGGTGTATAACGCGATTAAAATAGTGTGCCTAAATATTTTACTTATTTACATATCGGAAGATTAGTTGTCGAGTGGATTTTGTGTGTTCCTTGTTCATATTACTTCTTATACGTTACATAATTCAGTGAATTGTTGTGATTAGACCTATGAAACTTATTATTTATTTATTTATGTATGCATATACATACATGTACATTGGTGCTTATTTCTAAACCACAATTAAATTACACATATGTACCCCGTTAATTGGGGCGTAGCATATATTATAACGGTTAAACATTTGGCTAAGTTGGTAAGTATTTATACAGTCCTATAGTAGTATTATGTTTTATACATGATGTATCACAAGCATCTTATGTATTGATAATTGTACATTTGAGATCAGTTGAATTAATTTATATATATTTTTTTTTTTTTATAGAAGATAGATCTACGATTGACCACCAACTCGCCTGATGTTAAACGACGGTGTGGCCGAGGATGGAGCTCGTCGATCTAGAAGATATCTATTCACTCTAGCCTTGAAAATAAAACGAGAAATAAAACGAGAATAGTATTCAGATTTCAGTTACAATGGATAATAATTTTATAATACGAAACCATGAGCTACCTATCTATACATTTAACTTACATAAAGTTGAAATTAATATAGTCTTATCAAAATTTATCTTCAAAAAAGTCCTTTAAACTATAATAGCACGTAAAATTATTGTAAGTACGTAAAATGTGAATTTTGTCGAACCATGCAATGACTATCTAAGCGATTACAAAATTTTCTTGGTAAGTCTAAAACAGTGACAACCATTGACGTTACATATATAACTACGCGTGTAAAGATTATCCGTATGTCGATGACTGGTAATAGGTAGTTAGGCCGCGATGTTTGTATGGAGATTTGGTTGAGTGTCCGGGGTGTGGTATACTATAAACTATTAAAATTAGGAGGGGCACTTATAATTTTCAACTCTATTGGTTACACCATAAAACCTATTTTTCAGGTATTATCTGTAAAAGATGTGCCTTCGAAATCGGCAACAGTGCCTCGAGTGTATCACGGATCGAAACCGCCTCCGATACCGCCTAGAGCCAATCAGAGAGATAATCAAAAGGTTAGTTTATTGTATTCATACTTAAGGTTCACTTTTCTGTGGTACTTTGAATTACAATTACAATTACAAGCTTATCGCTACGACCCACACTCAGGGGTCGTAGCGATATGATTGCATTTTAACTAAAAACTAACGTGGAGTCCATATTATGTTCTGCAAATAAAGTGTTATTGTTATGGACTTTGCACTACAAATGATATCATATCGACAAAGATTTCGCGTCAGCGCTCCAAAACGTCCGTACTCAATGAGGTCTAAAACGGCAACCTTTAGAACTTACACGATTCAAATAAGTTCGATTTTCAAAATAATTCGAAGCGGCGACATGGTGGTTCGAAACTTCTCTATCTAAATTGGGCTTTAGCGTGGCTACAAAGTGTAAATCAAAATATTTATATGTGAGTAACGGTCAACTCAGGACATTTTATTCGTGAATTTTATTTTTGGCTTTGTGTGAATGTGATACTAACCCGATTGACTTCGACCTTCATATATTTTCAGCCGTCAACGTCTAAAAAGCCGGCAGAATCCGACTGGCACTTGCTGGACGTGGTCCGCTGCCTCCTGGACATCGTGATGCTGCCGATAAAGGAACAGATGATGACGAGACAGCGCGGCCAGCCCCATGACCACGGGGAGATAAAACTTCAGGAGCAGCTGGCTGATTATTGTTGCAAATTGACTGTTAGGATTATAGCGGAGTTATCGTATAGTGCTACTAATATTAGGGTAAGATTTTATTGTCAACATTAAGTATCCTTAACGCACCTTATACATAATCCAAAAGCGTGATGATACGGTAGAAACATGTACATAAAATGAGGCAGCACCTCGGGCAGGCTTTAACTGAAAATATTTTTTCATACCTTATTAAAAACGAAAACGATAAATATAGTACTGTTTATGTTGTATCATAAAATGTTTGTCTATGATTTTCGTTTGAAGACAGTCCTTAAATTATTCTATCCCTCCCAGATTATCCTTTTCTACACACTCATTTTTATTTACATAATCTTCCCTACAGGACATGGAAAGCACGACGATGAAGCAACTAGTGACGCCATCTAGATTTATGCGCATGAACCAATCACGTTCTTGGAACACTGGCAATGGGAGCCCGGACGCGATCTGCTTTACCGTTGACAGGCCAGGGGTAACCCTCGTTGGAGCTTGCGTTTACACTGGAGCGGGAAATTACGAGTATACTTTAGAGCTATTGCATGATATGAGGGTAAGTGTTTTATAATTAAATTGATTTCTTTAGTTGCAATCTGACAAAATTCATAGAGGTGGCTCGCACACTCTGTGAAAATAGTATAAGTATCTCATCGCATTGGTAGGTATTGAACTACTGTTATGGTGTTGTATAACTTGTATAATAAATAATTTTATTCTGTAAAAAATCACATCGTGATAAGGTATTTTGTAATGCCCTCAAGCAATTGACAATGTTTTTTGGAATATTCACTTAAGAGATAGAGATCTTTCTAGGCTAGGTGATTTTGCCATCTTGGATGGCACCGTTACCCAAAACCAAATGAGTTGTGACCAAATACCCAGCCCTTACTTACCTTCATAATTACATTGTGGAGATATGTTCTCTTATTTCTTTCGCTCTCTCTCGTTAAGTATTTGTATGTATTGAAATATATTTTTAAACTCTATGTTGGTCTTTAAAAATAGTTGTGACGAAGACCTAAATACTACTAAACTCGCAAGAATATTATCTATAAAATAATGTAACCCCAATAAAATCAGTTTAATTGTAATACATGACTTACAAAATTAGCCAGGATTACAATGACGACAACTAGGAACAATTTGAACTGAGCGGCGGCTGAACGCAGAATGAACATCTTCATTGGCTTTATATAGGTCTCGAGTAGTAGATGTACCATCGATGGCGGTGTGTACGCAATCAAGATGGCGCTGCTGTCGTGAAAAAAACCGGACAAGTGCGAGTCAGACTCGCCCACCGAGGGTTCCCTACAAACTAGTAGATAAAAGGGGGAAATCATATATTTTTTTATGTTTTTCTTCATAAACCGAAAAATATACATCGTAAAAATATTTAAAAACCTGTTTTAGCTTATGCTAATGAAGCTCTTTCATATGATACCCCACATGATACGGTTAATTCACTTTAAAATTTGGACCTTGATTCCTTGCATAAAGACACTATTTTTTTGTGATTAAATTATAAATGTCTAGTTTTCAGATTTTATCCTATATGTGTAACATAATGCTTCTTGCTAAATTTCATAGTCGACACATTCGGCTGTAACTTTTTTTTTACGAAAACTGAGAAATTTTATTTTTCTTTTTGCAGCAAGAGACTATGGATCTGCGTATATGATTTTAATTTCAACTCGATACCTTCACGCGTTCCCGAGATACAGGTCTTGACACCAGGACAGACAGACGGACAACAAAATGATCCTATAAGGGTTCCGTTTTTTCCTTTTGAGGTACGGAACCCTAAAAAAGATGACGACTCTCAGCTAACAATACAATAACATTGTTCCAGCAGTTACATGGCACAGCCGAAGAAACAAACCCGGCTAACTGCTGGGTCAGCATCGACACCGTCAGCGGCACTTTCAACGGATCCGACTGTCAGCAAGACATGGCACAGCTGAAGTTCGATAAACCTATCCCTTTGAAGGTAAGTATGATACAAGTGAAAGGGCATCCTCTTCCGAGACATCGAGCTGTCTCGCTACGTGCTGTCAGAACTGGACCAAATTGAAATGGGACCGCACGGGAAGCATCAGGTTTCAAATAAAAAAAAGAATCATCAAAATCGGTCCAAGCCGCTTTCAACCGGTCTTTTTGGCAATCCAAGAGAAGGCCTATGTCCAGCAGTGGACTTCTTGTGGCTCAATGATGATGACGATGAGTCAAATTCTTATTAAATTAGAATCTCTCTTGAATTTCCACATTTTGGCAATTTAATTTACAGTTTATATTGATATTTCTGGGGGTTTTTGAATGTATATTGCTCTAAATATACATGAAATGTTGCTTGTCTAAACAAAACATTTCAAAAGCTGTATATCTATCTTTCTTATATCCGCGTGATGCGCCTTTGAATCGGACTATTCACTCCCACGTTTCGTCGGTCTATTTTGAACGTAGAGATTTTAGTCTATGGTATTTACGTACTGTTACAGGATTAAAGAGAGCGGTAGATGACTTGTGAGTTGGTCCTGTAGTTCGGGATTGACGGTTCTGGGTTTAAGGAAACACTTTGAATATCTTTAAATGCCTTTACTTAATTACACGATTACACAGTTACACAATTAAATAGTAATACCTTCTGCTTTGTTTAAAGTCCTACTGGCATATGCAACAGGTTTATCCTGTCCTATTTCTCCTTGGGACAAAATTGCGCTGACTGCAAAATTAGAAGCATCAGTTGTTAATAAGAATGGTTTCGTAAAATCGGGATATTGCAATATAGGAGCTGATGTTAATAAAGACTTTAATTCATTAAACGCTATTTCTTGTGGAGATTCCCACTTAAATTTTACGTCTTTCTTAAGTAATGACGTCAATGGTTTTGTGATTCGTGAAAAATCTTTAATAAAACGTCTATAATAACCTATTAAACCCAAAAATGATTTAATATCTTTTGGATTTTTAGGAATTGGAAAGTTTACAACACATTTGACTTTTTCCGGATTTGGTTTTACACCTTGATCAGTTATAACATGTCCTAGATAAGCTACTTCTTTTTTTAAGAAATTCGCATTTATCAGGTTGAAGTTTTAAGTTATGTTTTCTTAATTTGTCGAATATTTTAGTTAGTTTCATAATACTTCCTTTTAAATTTGCTGAATGGACACAAATGTCGTCCATGTAAGCAAAACAATGTAAATCCTCTAATCCTGTTAATACGATACTCATTAATCTCTGAAAAGTTGACGGAGAGTTTTTTAAACCAAAAGGCATTCTTAGGAATTCAAAATGACCTGATGGGACTGTGAAAGCTGTTTTAGATCTATCTGCTGGATCTAATAAAATTTGATGAAAACCAGACGCTAAATCTAACGTTGTAAAGTATCTAGAGTGACCTAGTTGATCTAAGATTTCATTTATATTTGGAATAGGGAAAATTTCACCTATAGTAACATCATTTAACTTTCTATAATCAATCACAATTCTCCATTTTTGTTTGCCGGAGGCATCTAATTTCTTTGGTACTACCCATATTGGAGATGAATAGTCTGATATTGAAGGTTGTATAATCTTTTGTTCTAACATTTTACCAACTTGTTTATTTACTTCTTCTTTATGGACTTCAGGATATCTATATGTTTTTGTTTTAATTGGTACATCAGTAGTTGTTCGTATTCTATGTTGAATACTATTTGTATGAGTTAAGGTCTCGCCTTCAAGATAAAATATATCAAAATAATTAGAAATTAATTCACTAATAGCAATTTTTTCTTCAGAATTCATATGTTCTGTTCTAATTAAATTAAGAACCTTGTTACGTCTGTGAATAGAGTTGTAATCAGTTTGACTCGATTCAATTTCATATACATTACATAGATCAGTACAATTATCTGACACTACACACATGTTAGCACTTTGATCATTCAATGTGTCATTGGAGTTTATATAACTCTCACTTGACTCTATAGATTCATCAACTGGAATTAAAGTAAGTTGATGTGATTTGAATTCATAATTAGACTCAGAGGTATTTAATATAGATACATTAATTCTTTTGTTAGGTTTTACTTTTGTAAAACAATTAGATATAATAACATTATCATTGATCTTTTGATCAAGTATAACACCTTGTCCTAGATCTGGGTTACTAACTGAACACTCAACTATCATTTCTGAACGAGGAGGTATTATGTATACCGGTTCATGATATAACAATGGTATACTACAATCTCGCATAACTAAAGAGTTTAAGTCATCCAAGGTTATTGTTCCCTGGGATAAGTGAGTTCTAAGCTTTTTAACCTGACTCTGAGAAATAGAATTAGAAACTTTATTTTCATTTATATCATCCAAGGCAATTGTTGCTTGGGATAAGTGGGTTCTAGGCATCTTAACCTGACCCTGAGAAATGGAATTAAAAACTTTATTTTTATTTAAATCATCCAAGTTAATTGTCACTTGGGATAAGTGGGTTTTAGACATCTTAGCCTGACCCTGAGAAATAGAACTTGAAACTTTCTTTTGGTTTCGATCATCCAAGGTTACTACGCCTCGGGAAGGATGGGCTTTCGGCGTTACGGCCTGACCCTGGGCAGAATTTGAAAAATTTGCATTGCTTAATTGGGATGTGTTGCCCGCACTCCCTTTATTTAAATAATTTGTGCTTTTAATAGCACTTGATATAGAATTAGGATTAGCAGTCCTATAAAATTCAAGATTTTTTAGAAAAGTACCCTTTGTCGTCTGATTTTTATGATGAGTCTGTTCCCTTCTAAAAAATTCTGAATTTATATTGGTGCATGAATTTAATTCTCCAGAACTGCACCGTCTTCCAGAGAAACAATCTCGTTTCCCGGAAGCTCATAAAAATTGTTTACTTGAGACGTATTTGAATTAGATTTAGAATTATTAGAATTAGTATTATTATATTTACGTTTTCTACAAAACTCAATGGTATGACCGTTGGCTTTGCAATACCGACACGTCCTAGTGGGTATTGACCGCTTTTGTTCATTATGAACTTGAGTCGGAGCGCGTGACGTCGACGCTTGATTACGACCTGACGTCGGACTATAATTATTAATTGGTTGTCTTAGGCGACGGCACTCTGACGTATTGTGATTATTTCTGTTACACACTTTGCAATATAAGTTATAATTCTTCTTTTGAAAATTTAAATTTGAAAAACTTTTATTTAGAAATAATATCTTTTCTTCTTCAGTTGCGTAATTTATGGCTTCATTTAATGTTTTAGGAACTTTACACCTAACAACAGTAGAAATTTGGGGATTCAACCCTAAAATAAAAGAACTTAATGCCATATCCTCAGTTCCTGCAATTCTTCCTTTTAATTCTTTATTATCTTTACATGATAATTGAATTTCTGTTTGTAATCTTAGTAAGGTATTTTCCAACCTTAAAGAATATTGAGTTACATTTTCATTTACTTTCTGTCTACAGCTTTGTAAATCTGCTAGAATGTGACTTTGATGTTTCTTTTCACCAAAAGTAACTATAAGAAATTCACAAAGTTCCTCAAAATTTATAAATTCACGCAAACATGATGCGGCTAAAGCTTTTCCTTCTAATTGAGATAGAATGTATTTAAATAATATATAAGATTGAGTTGAGGATGCAATTTCCATTGCATTTTTACAATTTTTAATGAATGGTGTAAGATTAGCCCTATCACCATTGAAAGGTTTAATAAATTTTTGTAAAACAGTAATTGGAATATTTTCATTTTGACTCGATGGACAATCTACAAATTTAGCATTTTCCGTAGACATTTTAATATTATAGAATAGTTAACGAAGGTATAAAATAAATCAAAGTTCAAAAAAAATTATGTTAAAAAGATAAAAATTAACGCATAGCAATATAAAATAAAATATTGTAAAATAGCACACAAAAATTAACGCACAGCAATAAAATACAAAAAATAACACAATTAAATATTTCAACACAATAAAAACATGAAATGTATAATCATAGGTACAATTTTAAATAATCAAATGAATATCATATACAATAGACAAAATAACAAAACACCCTGTAGAAATAAAATAACAAAACAACCTATAAAAATAAAAACATCCTGTAAAATCAAAATAACAACACCCTATAAATTTTTAAAACAGTATACAATTGTTAAAACGTTGAATAATGTCCTAGAAATTCACTTTCACTTAATGTTTATAAAATAAAGTCTGATGAATGTCTTTTAACCGAAATAATAAAATATGAACTGATGTGATTCAAAAAAAATTAATAAAGTTAACACGATGTAATAAACACGTTGAAATTAACACGATGAATTACTTGACGAAAATAACTCGAAGATTTACACGATGATGATGACTTCTCGAAATAGAATTTCTTCTTCTTGTATATAAAAAATGTTCAAAATGACTTACAGATTTACTGGAACAATTACTTGTATGTGCATGGTTACAGCTGGCTTGTTGTTGTAAGCTGCCGCAATGTGATCCGAAGTGAATGCGACAAGTAGGTATCGCTTATCAGTCGGGCTTGAGAATATTGAGGCAGATGTATAACTTTGAATATGTTTTCACTGATTAATATCACTGAATAATTTTCACTGATTATATTATTCACTTTATAAATAGAGTGAATTTATGAGTTTGAATAGAACCGTTTTTTAATCCCACGCACTTCTGACACCAAAAATTGTTACAGGATTAAAGAGAGCGGTAGATGACTTGTGAGTTGGTCCTGTAGTTCGGGATTGACGGTTCTGGGTTTAAGGAAACACTTTGAATATCTTTAAATGCCTTTACTTAATTACACGATTACACAGTTACACAATTAAATAGTTTAACTTGGGCTTCTGGAGCTTAATATTCCTGATGGATTAGTTATTTCACTTAACACTTCGCGGTTGATAAATATATTAGAAAACTTGAATTAACACGGCTGCAGCGTTATGGCTGAAGGATGATGATGTAGAGACGACGAATAAGAACTTGAACTTAGCGCGACTCCAGCGTTATGGCTGAAGGTTTGCTGATGAAGAGATAATAGACTTAGCGCGACTTCAGCGTTACGGCTGAAGGGTTGCTGATGAAGAGACGACGAGTACGACGGGTGAGAACAGACTGACTGGAAATAGAGGTCAGAGGGGTATTTATAGACTCTGACGAAACAATGGATAATTAACTGGTTTGTTCTGGACTTTCATGACTTCGCTGAAGGAAAGACATAAAACTGTCGCGGAATCTTAATGTGAAATCCAAGAGATTTGATGCAAGTAGATATCGGACATAAGGGGAGGTACAGGAGAGAGAAAGAATGGAAAAATAGGGGTAAATGGCCCTATATGTAACAGTACCAGCTTCTGTTCACTCACTTGTGAAACTCATCACTGTATTTCAGGAGGACCTTCGTTACGCGCTCCGTCTTTGCAACCACGGCGGTAGGACGGCCAACGGCGATTGCGGCTTGCCTTCAGTGAAAGGAACAGATGGAACCACCTTCAGATTTGCATCGTGCTCCCTCAGCTTCAACGGGACTACGCTGGCAAGGGGACAGATACCGTGCCTTATTTATCATGCGTATGTATTTAACAAATATTTTTTTATTCGACGATAGGCTTGCGCTTGACCGTCAACTCACCTGGTGTTAAGCGACAGTTACGGTCTACGATGGAGCGCGCTTGCCTAGAAGAAACCTATTCACTCCCGATTTGAAGACACTTAGATTATTCAACAATATAATTACTATAACGGATTTATCATTATGTAATAAAAAAAAAGTTATGTAATAAAAAATATTAAGTGTCCCCGAATACAACAAACGTATTTTGAATGTGTTTTTTTGTTTGCAAAATTTTAGTGACGGTGCTAATACACGGTTGAATATAACATGGGCCCATTTTCGACCAACTGACCAATGGGAGAGAAAGAGAGAAAGACATATTTTGCGATCGTTTCCTCTCTCGTTTATTAGTACCCCTATTCATAATCATTCGGAATCGAGTCGGAAACTATATCTCCATCTCTGTCGTTCTGCATAGAAATGACATAGTTTCCGATCCGATTGCGAATCCAGCAAGTTGCGAGTAGCACTTTTGACGACGGTATCGACTGTACCATATTCGATCGTATTTTCATTTTTAGTCTCAATCGTTGTATAATTAATATCACACGCTATAGAGTAAAATGATAGATAAACAAAAACTAATGCAGTGAAACATAAACAGTTGAAGTGGAACTCTACTTGAACTTTAAACTCGCACTTGGTCAATTCATTTTTAGGGTTCCGTACCCAAAGGGTAAAAACGGGCCCCTATTACTATGACTTCGCTGTCCTTCCGTCCGTCCATTCGTCCGTATGTCACCAGGCTGTATCTCATGAACGGTGATAGTTAGACAGTATTGAAATTTTCACAGATGATGTATTTCGGTTGGCGCTATAACAACAAATACTAAAAAAATATAATAAAATAAATATTTAAGCGGGCTCCTATACAACAGACGTAATTTTTTTGCTTGTTTTTGCTCGATATCGATCACGGCAACAGGTAGACGTTTGAAATATTCACTGAATATTGAGTTATTATTAATTATTAATTATTATTATTCATTATTAGTTAGTTATTATTATGTATTATTCACTTCAAAAATAAATAATTAAATTAAAATAAAATTAATATTTAAGGGGGGCTCCCATACAACAAACGTGTTTTTTTTGCCGTTTTTATAGATAATGGTACGGAACCCTTCGTGCGCGAGTCTGACTCGCACTTGGACGGTTTTATTTATCTTATTTTTATAATTCGTAGGTCACAAACAAGACCATTCGTGCATTCCACCGACAGTGCAGACGCTATGATAACCACTCTGCGAATTATCACGTTACGCGTGTCATCGTTCATTCTTGAACGAACGGTTGAACTGTTTTACACGCTGAGGAACGAACTGACTGCCGAAGACTTGAGGAGAAATGCATCGGTGTTGCAGCAGTCACCGGCTGTTAACACTTTGTTGCCGTACTGTTTGGCCAATTTGGATGGCATGGATGATTCTAAGGTTAGTTTTAAAGACGCGGAAAATTATACAAAAATACATAATTTGAACCCTATAAGTATATGTATAGGGTTCAAATTACAGTTACGCGTGAAATAGTGTTAAGGTTTTCAACTTTTTGAAGTGGAATATCAGATGTAAAACAGAGAAAGCGCCCTAAAAATAATGTGAAAGATGTATGCGGTTGGTAGAATGGTTAAACAGGAAAAGTGGTGTACAAAATAATGAGAAAGTTATATGCTTAAAAGGCTTCAATAAACCATCCTTTTATCCTTGTACAGAAAATCTTATTTTTTAAAAAATGTTACCATCTGCCAGCCGCTCATTTTTAACCTTTCTAAGGTTCCCAATTCGATGGAATCTTTTTTTTTTGTATATGAAAAATAATATGCGCGTGAAAGGTATGAGAGTAGAGATGCTGTCTGACAGAATGAAGTTGCGAAAGGAAACGTGCTGTGTCGACACCGTCTAGTGGGATGAGGGCTTTAATTGCTTGTAATGGAGTTGCTTAAGATAACATTTGGCTAATTTTCAGAGTGTAATCAAACTACTGGAGTTGGTCCACAAGTTGCTCCCGCACGTGTCTGCCATGAACTCTCTAGTGCCCACGGTAGAGGAATTTAATACCACTACTACGAACTACTACGCGTGGGTGGAAAGCGAACACCCCTACTATCAAGCAACTGTTACTAATAAGAGGTAATGATAGCCATAACAATTTTTTTATGGACAAATGCTTTTATGAACTTTTGTAAAACTTGCGCTTGACCGCCAACTCGATTAATGGATAAGCGCGGACCGGAGAGCCTTCACGTAACTTCGAGAACATCGAGAACCTATTAGTCCTCTCTTTTGGGGAAAGAGAATCGCCCTACTAAGGACTTACTAACGTTTACAAGCTGATATTCCAGGCGAAGCAGCGCATTACTGCCGATTGTGTTAAATATTCTGCCCTTCAAATTGGTTACGCCGGCGGAAATTAGAGAAGAGCAATGCTCTTAAATAACAAAATAATTAAATTTGTCACGAAATAAATCAATAAATCAACCTCCACCATAATGTACACATAGTCCGTCTCACTAAATATGTCTTTAATGTGCAAAAAAATTTGCGAGCTAGTATTGGAGCGGAAGCAACGATGCTACTGTAGCACAAATAAGCAATACAGCAAATCGAACTCTCCTAAAATATTCACAGGGTCCTGTTCCCACCGAACGTATCTTGGATAGTGCTGGAAATGGACCCGCGAAGTGTGACCGCGCAGCCGGAAGACACGCTGACCATCTATGCGGTGGCGGGAACGCCGAAGCAGCGCTGCCACTGCCAAAACGACGCCCGGGTCGCCGATCCACCGTTCCGTAAGGTATACAAGGTAGATAGCATATCTACTGATACACGTACGCGCTTCCAGTTGCCTGATAGTGTTTCACTGTGCACTTCACTCATATATGCTTAAGCTACTATTCCGGAGCAAGCTGCCGACTGCAACTGCAGACAGTACGAGCGGCGACTGCATGTTGTTGTTCGCCGACTGCGCGTGTTGCCGCCGCGGCACTCGGAACTCATAGGAGTTTCTACTATGTCACAAATTCTCGTTTCTCGCCAGTTTTTTCGACTATGGGATTAGGAAATAAGTATAAAAACAAAATACCCGACTGCTGATCTTTTCAGATCAGCAGTCGATCGTTTTTGGAGTAACAAACTTGCGATTTCGTTACGCTTGATACGCTGTTGAGTGTACGTTTATTGTGAGAAAGTATGCGTAAAATCGCTATAAAATATTATAATTGCGCGTTCTTTAGAATAATTCTAGTAAAATCACTTGTTTACTACGAAAAAGTTCTTTGGAGGTTACGAAAACACGTATTTTTTTTTATTGCGAGAGTAGTATTATACACTCAGATAATGAAGATGAATCTAACGACAAAATCGGTCAAGCCGTTTAGGCTGTAGGCGCTCATGTAGAAATGTACATACATACATACCAATAAAGAAAATCATAACCCTCCTTCTTACGCAGTCAGGTAAAAAGCCTGGAGAACTGACCTCAGGCATAAAATAATAATAGCATTTTTGTGTTTTTTCTATATGTACCTATATGATTTTATGAGGGCACATGCACCTCAGAAGTTATAAATAAGGTACAAGAGGTCGGACCAAGATAGGCAGGCTCGTTGGTGTACCTTATTTGTTCGAAAATAATGTTTATATGTTTAGTCTAGTCAAATAATCGCGAGTTGCTAGTATAGAAAGCTGTAGCGCTGTCCCCCACAATGACACGTTTTTTAAAAGTGTATCAAATTCATATTAAATATATCATTTCATTCATATCAATTTATATTATAAGTATGTGTGTTTTATGAAAAGTGTATGCTGTTTATCAGCATACACTTTTCAAAAACGTGTCATTGTCCACCAGTGGGCGACACGCAAGTGGGGGGACAACGAGAATGATCGCTAGCATAACGTTGTAGTCGTCTAAGTGTGTGTAAGTTTTAGAGATATAAGTTTTGCATTACATAATTTGTGATATTATTTTGATGTCGTTTCGATAATTTAAAGTGTAGCTCTATTCGATAGATTAATTTTCAGTTCACCGGTCTTTATCCAAAACTTTCACCTGCTTGAATACGAATCTATTTTTTACGTTCAATTAAAGCTTTCTGTGTCATACCAAAGAAGACTTTAATTGAGTCATAACTTTGCCTCTGTGTATCATAGTAGCATAGCATAGTTTACATAAATCAGTAGTTTTGATAAAAGGAGTAAATAAGTAATGATGCTATTGGTTGCTTTGTAATGTATTGTAACATTCAAACTCACATTGTACATTCTCTCATTGGCTAAGCTAATACTGAGTGACAAAGACGGCAATGGAAATTCAGTATAATCGAGATAAATACATTTGACAGTTGCGCAAATTTTTTCAGGTGTTTTTTTTTTTATAGAAGATAGATCTACGATTGACCACCAACTCGCCTGATGTTAAGCGACGGTGTGGCCGAGGATGGAGCTCGTCGATCTAGAAGATATCTATTCACTCTAGCCTTGAAAATTATTCATAAATTCATTTATCTCATAAATCAGCGTAGTCACTATAGAACAGATATTTTTATATTTTTAGTCTAAGTTTTATTTCTCTCTCTCTCTCTCTCTCTCTCTCTCTCTCTGTGTCTTACATTTAATTTCAGACAACTGTATGTTTCTTACATCTCCATTCGTTGGGTCACGTTTTACCGCTTATTTGGCTGAAACCTATTCGCAAACTTGCATTTGACTGAATCAGTTCGTGTGCTTGCTTTTAACCGCCTATTTGCCTGAAATCCGTTCAATAGCTTGTCTTTGACAACCTCCTTGCCTAGAATCTCTTAGGCTTGGGTTTGACCATCTAGTGGCCTGAAATCTGTTGGATAAATGGCGTCTGATCGCTCATTTGACCGCCTATTTCCCTGATGTTAAGCAATTGTGGAGAAAATCAATTTAGATAACATATTTTGCCACTTATTCGCATAATAAATAATATATATAGAGATCATTTCAGTTTTTGTTTTTTTAAAGTAAAATGAATGTGTAAATAATATTAAGATCATGTCAATGTCTTTATCATCAAATTTCTTGAATAAAACAAGTTGTAAATGTTCTAGTCACAATCTAGGTCACGTATACATTAATTTTCAAAGTCGAGTCCTATTTCAGTAAAGTGGTGGCGACTTTACTAGAAGCTTCTATGGAGTTTTGTCGACAACGTAAAATTACACGTTTCACTGCTTCATTTCACTTGCCCACACTGATATACTTGATCGAACACTTAATGAATAAAACACCACCATTTTATCGCATTAATATTCAAAATAACACAAGTTTGAAAATAAAACAAAGCAACAACATGTTCCGATGACGTTCCCGCCAAAACTCCTTATCATATTATGTAGTGCAAAAATGTACTGTATTTCTTTTAATTTTATTTTACGATGACGAGAAAATATATCTATGTAATATTTGAAAAGTTTAATGTTCTATACTCGTACTCTTTTCATTAGCAGTTACATATCTCGCTTGAGGTCGATATTGTGCAAAGGATTATGTGTCTTATTGTAAACTATTTCCACAATATAAACCTATGATATCTTTGACAGAGGCTAGTGATGTTTTCTCCTGACGGTGAGTTGGAGGAGATGCCTGAAGAACCCGATGAGAATACGTGTATGCATTACAACTGCACGTATGTCAGTGTTACACCTAAACTGGCGAATGTGTGAGTATTTATTAGTTTATATGAGGATATGAGAAAGTCATCCGTTTGATGGTAGTGAGCGTATGTATGTATAAAGTTGAGATTCCTCTACGGACTTAACTGTAGTACACATGTGTGCATAGCGATGCCGTGGGTCGTAATGGCAGATAATACGTAAATAGTATTATATACAGAATGGAAACTCCGCCCCCGCCAATCTCGGATTCCTTACCAGATCCTTGTGCTTGCTTGTCAGCCGAGGCAGGCCTTGCGGGCTTCAAGCGCTCGAATCCCTGATCGATGTCACGTGCGGCAAACAGACGATGCGACGACCCTAATTTCGTACAATTGTGTATTATACGAGTATATACAGATGTCAACTTGCGAATGTATGACTGACTTAACGTGCCGTTGCACTTGTCACACAATGTCGTGTAAAGAAAGAGATTGTTTTCTAAATCTATTACTTAATTTCAGGGCTTCTGACTGGCCGCAAAATGCTCTCCTGGTGCCTGGTAACGAAGTGATATTCTCTTTGGAGACGGCTACGGATTATTTAACCGACTACAACAAGACAACTAGGTGTGTTTTATTTAGTATATATAATATTTAAAGTTTCTTAGTTCACGGTAATAGTTCACGGTCTTATGACTACCTCCAAGTTTTAAGCTATCGCTGTACCAAATTTCCTATGGGTCCATCCAGAACCATAGACAAACAGATGAGAGCTACTTTCACTTATATAAGCGGCATCCCGTGGTTTCCCGCGTAGTGATGTAGAGTGGTGGTGATTATAATGATGATAAATTATAGCCTTATGTTCTTCTTCAGTTTCTAAAATATCTCTGTGCGAAATTCCATAACGATTGGTTTAACCGTTTAGTCGTGAAAAGGTGACAAACAGACAGAGTTATTTCGATTTTATAATATTAGTTAAATAATAATAATATGTTAACATTAGTTATATATTTAGATAATTTCCTCCCCTATACTGCACGCCCCGTCATATTACTATAGTTTCACTCATCTCCATCCTAAGGTTGCCTGGAAGAGATCGCTGTTAGCGATAAGGCCGCCAGTTGTTACACTAGTTTTTAAATGACTTATCTTGATTGTAAATTTCTAAGGTGTGTACAATAAAGAGTTTATCTATCTATTAGTTAGATAATTCTTGCCACATTTTTGACATATCTGTTATTTTGCTCACTAGTGATGAAAATCGTTTCGGATTCCGCTGCTTATGCGCCGGTTATGAGGACACTCCGCTAACATCGCAGCGGCAGGGTCTCGTCGCGCTGGAAATGGAACTTGTGTACGCTGGTGCTTCTTACGCTTCGAAACTACTTGCTCCCGACTTGGATATGCCGCCTATGGTGTTCTGTGAGTATACTTATAGTTTTTGGGCTTGTATATGTCTTTAAATTAGGAGATTAGGGGGGGGGGGGGGATTAAGAAGGGAGAGACAATTAAAAACACTGATAATAATAAAATCAGGTGATACAGTTATTTTGACGAGTAGATCTTTCTCGATTGTGTAATCAGGGTGTTTTTAAGTCGCACGTGAATAGGTTTCTTCTCGGTAAGCGCGCTTTATCGTGGATCGCAATGTCGTTTGACATCCTGTGAGTTGACAGCGCAAGCTTATTAATGTATAAAATAAATAGCGAAATGCGTGTCGTGCCACGCGCAATGTAGGGTTCCATAGTTACATATCATAATTTATATGACCTTGAAACAAGATCTCTTGTTTGATACTACGAACATATGAGTTAACTTATGTTAATTTAAATGAAGTATTAATTTTTAAGACACATGTCTAAGTTATTATTTTAAGTTGGTCGACTATTACACGATAACTTGTAAAGGCTACTTAGCCGTGATGGTTTTCCTTTTAATTTCATCATATATTTCTCCTAGCATGATTATTTTCATATCTCCAAAGTTTGATCGTTTAGGGGGGGGGGGGGGAGCACGGCTTCTTCTCTTCCCGGGCATACTGTAAAAAGTCAGTTGACCACGGTCAAACGACCTCCATTGTCAATGATGCTCTGCCTACTCCGTAAGGGAAAACAAGCTTGATTGTATGTATGTATGTACGTATGAAATTTTAATTACAAAAACTAAGACAGCTACAATCAAGCCTAAATAAAAGCTAGTAAAAATAGCTAAATCCGTTCAGCTGTTCTCTAGGTGAGATGAAGCGATTGCTGTCTAATTAAAACATTCCTTAATAAGTATTTTGTAAATAATACGCTAAATAATCTAGTTCGTGATCGGAATGCTTCGTTGCAGGTGTTGCGACTCCATTGTTATTAGACCAACCTATAGATGTAACACTAACTATAGTGCGGTAATTGCTGCATCGCATACAAATACCACAACACCTTTTGTGTTCTAAACCCGACATAGTCTAGTAAAAATAAGATTTGTGACAACATAAAAGACAACTAAGTATATTGTTATTTAAATGAATGCACTGGTGTTTTGAAATACATTTGACACAATTTCATAATGCTATTATAAAAGCTAATTTTGTTACCTTTACACGCTCAAACGGCTGAACCGATCGTTATGAAAATTAATATAGAGATAGCTTTGGACCTGGAGACGGACATAAGCTACTTATCATCATAATCATCACCGTTTTTCATAACTACGCGAGTGAAACCGCGAAACGCAGCTAGTCTATAAATCGGAGATTATTGTTGATCTATAATTTTTAGTTATTTTCCTATCATAATTTCAAAGAATCCCCCCCAGTTGCAAATACTGTGATGTGCTCCATACAAACGGATTTATTTTTGCTAGACTAACATTGAGATTGCGAATGATAGAATGGCAAGCTACCCCCGCAAGCCTAATCCTTTCGATAACATGTAGGTAGTCTAAACAAAGACTAGTCATTTATAGTCGATATTCACGACGTAGTATTAGCCATAGTAATATAACTAATGGGAGTTACCGAGTTTTTAGAGTCAGTATATTTACATCATACTTTTTCTGGGAAATTATTATATTTTCGCGAGTTTGCGAGTTGGACAATTTGCAGTGACATAAGAGGCGAGAGGTTAATTGGCGATGATAAACTAGTATTCAAGAAGCTATTTAGTCTCGAGCGTCGCAGCAAAGTAGCATGTCTGGCAATATTCTATCAGATCCATTTCGGTGAGTGTGCGCTAGAGCTTCACGACCTTGTTCCACCTTCCCCATTCCACTATATAAGTAAACGTATAGCACGACTTCAGGCTAGCGACTTGCTTGCCTCGTCGTTTTTGTGTTGAATGAAGTTCTTTCATATGATACCCCACATGATACGGTTAAAGCACTATTGGACAATTTGGACAAGGAGGGTCCAAATTGTCCAATAGTGCTTTAACCTTGTATAAAGACCCTATTTTTTTGTGATTTAATTTAAAATTACAGTTTTCGGATTTTTTCCTTTATGTGTACTATATGACAATGCTTCTTGCCAAATTTCACAGTTATAGGTCAACGGCAAGTACCCCATAGGTTTTGATTCCCTTGCGAGTGTCGAAATATGCGTTTTTTGCGACATATTCGCCTGTAACTTTTTGAAAACTGAGAAGTTTTATTTTTCTCTCTGCAGTAAGAGTCTATGGATCTGCGTATATGGTTTTAATTTTAACTCGATACCTTCACGCGTTCCCGAGATACAGGTCTTGACAGACGGGCATAGTGAAAGTGATCCTATAAGGGTTTTTCCTTTTGAGGTACGGAACCCTAAAAAGGCAGGGGTGAATAACATTAAACCAATCAGATGCAGACTTTATGCCAAAGTCCTCAAGTCAGCCTCTATGAAATTGCTAATAGAAATGCAAATGAAAAAATGCCTGCTATGAAATTGTTAATAGAATCTCATCTAGTTCTCATATCCACACAGCGACCCTAGTCGACGTCCAGCTGAAGCCGTACAGCGGTTCCGAAGGTGAAGACCAAGACCAGAGCGAAGCATTACTTCTATCACGAGGACTGGAGCTCTCTTCACCCCTCTCCGTGCACCAAGTATTGGACGGCCAGTCGTTGCTTAGGTGAGTTCGGGTGCGGTAGTGCTTTGTAGATAGAACTTGCGGGTTAATTAAAGCTGACATTTGCACAACACAAGGTAAAAAATAAGCAATGGAAACTTTCGTAATTCGAACACGTCCTGAACTATTTTCTGATGAGGCTTCCTTGGTGATACGATTCCTTCTTATCTTATCAGGGGGTTCAAATCGCCGGGCGCACTTCGAGTCATTGGACTCTTTTGTAAACCACTTGCTCACTCGCCTCGGGATTTCTGAAGAAGGACTGTGCTTGCGACATGTGACATGAACTTCAGAATATGCTGGTGTGAAACACCTCTAGGCTTCTAGTTCTGGTTACGCAGATTTTAAGAGTTCTTTCATAGACTCCTTAATTTATCCACAGGCCCTACATGTTGGGTTATCCACGAGTCGCAATTTGAAGAGGTGACCTCAACTTCCAAAATACCCGGTCAAAGCTTCCATTATAGTAGTGTTATACCTACAGATTCTTTTATGCTACTTGTCGCTATCAGCTCAAATCGTCGCTTTTCGAAGAACTAACGAAGGGTTCAGGTCCTACGATGCTAAGTTCGAAAATTTGACACTGCTCCGCTACCCTCCCCTTGACTATCGCCAAGAACTGTAAAGATAAAGATAATTTATTTGCATATAACACGAGAATTTTATTCAGCAAGTGCATAAAAGATGTTACATATAGTCGCTTAAAATCATGTTGTGCCGATAGGCGTACAAATGTCAGGTAGACAGCATCATGCACAAGCGAAAAATTACAAAAAATCTATTGTTATTTATTATTTGATTTAAAAAAAAAATATATATAACAAAGCAGAAACAATAAAAAATACACATAATGTCAATAAAATTAAAATTTGTCATATAAAAAATCATTGATAGAATAATAACACTTCTGCAATAACAATGCCTTCAACTTTTTTCTAAATAAATTACTATTCTGATCTCTTATTGACTTAGGAATCTTATTGTAGATTTTAGGACCCATACATACGATGCTATTTTGCATCAGGGCTGTCTTTCCTTCATGTACGCGCCGTTTGTCTTGATCGCGTCTATTTCTTACAGTAGTATCAGATAGTGTGGGGAATCGCTCCCGGTTTGCTTTTACAAAAAGTCTTGGTAATTCCTCTAGATTTGTGAATATTATGGCATTCCTTCCTATATACGTAAATCCAGAGTTACTATTTTAGTAACTTGAATGCCCTACCTTACTATCTTGTTTTTTGTAGCTTGTATCACTCAGGAAGATTGGATTAAAAACTATTTTGTAACATATCTCGCGAAGTTCTAACAAGATTTTGCTTGTAACTATTATAGTTAAAAATATTTAAATGCATTTATATTGCTCTAGTGTAATCAGCGTCAGCTTTTAATAGCCAACTTTATAGATTTCATGACCAAAGGTCTGAGCCGGTTACAAACTTTAATCTGACTCGAAAAAGTTGGCGCATTAAAGTTTTTGTATCTTGCACATACCCTAAGATTTGTTTGTAAAGCTCGTATTGTTTATATAATCCTTTACACGCTTTTAGTAATAGGTTTGCACGAATCAGAGAAATCGCAGAACTCCTGCTGCTACGGCCAACTGTCACACCAGACTTGTACAGAGGACCTGCGCACATACCCATGTTTGAGAAGAATCATAACTTTAAGGAGGACATAGGCATCGCAAGGCATGCACGGCTAACGCCTCGTGGTGTGTGGCCCTATCCTATAGGTATTTACTGTAAGTATTATCTTGTACGTGTATGTTTCAAATGAGCAATCTCCCCACACACCACGAATCGCGTTCTTTCGAGGCATGTGCCGCATAGACCTTGTGGTGTCAGGATCCACCTTTATTCCTACTTTGGAATCCTTCCACTGCATATGCAAACCCCACAATATGATTTTGTTCTCTTTAATACATTCTCTTCTTCCTATCCCTTGCAAAGGAAATCACATCCAGTTTCGTCCTTGGCTTTGAGAACCTGGAATATATGGATTATCGTATAGTTACATAATCTTAGAATATCTTTTCATGATAGAATAGCATTGTAAACTTGAAATGAGTTTCGTAGAAACCTAATTTGTTTGTTTTTATAGATTACCTTTAGAAATTGCCTGACCCTTATTACTTATTAGTTACATTAGTGTGTGCATCCTTTTTAATCTAGTCAACGGGATGTATAAACAAAATAATGATGTAAGTATGAGATAACTATAATAGATTTAACTTTAAGTATATTTACATAACTGTGGTAGCCGAAGCTTTAGGTATATACTTACACTGCATTTATCAGACAACCTCCATGGTACTCCTGCATAGCTATCGACGGCGACGTATATCAAATGATCATTTGATCATATTGGTAGAAAATGTATATTATATTTGCTTACAGTTTCATGGAAGTTTGGCCATGCATACAAATAAAACATTGAAAGTTGATCAATTGTCCTACGTGCTTTTAAGTATGATGCTAAACAAATGCCTGATGTTAAACAAATGTCTGATGTTAATAAATACACATGTTCATACATAATTTTGCATTTAAACAATATTCTGTGTCAATGGAGTGAGATAAACAAGGAAGGAAACAGCGGTGTATGGTGTTAGGTTTTGACTAGTTTTTAACAACAATAATTTAAGTGCAGTTTAATTGTCAGAACGAATGCAGGTAAATGATTTGCTGTACGTGAAAGCTCTTATATTCGTCTAACAATACATATAAGGACTATTTGAATGTCTTATGTCTGTTGTACATATTGGTGTACTTGGAACATCTACTGCCGTCAAAACAACTATATTTCCAGTCACATTGATAATAGTTTTATAGGCATTTATTGGTTTATCATAGCTGGTTCTTCAAGACCACAACGCAGTCGCGGTATGTAAGTATAGACAGCGGTAAGTAGCATATTTTGTTAGTCTTTCTTTCTTTATTTACAGTAATAGTGTAGCATCATATTTAATATAAATATATTAAATTATTATCATGCATATAAAAACTGTTGAGTGATACCTACGGAGCTTATCTACCTCTATGCTAATTTGAAATGTTACAAATGTAGCACGACTGCTTTGCACATACGTTTGTATCGTCTATTAGCACTATTGCCTTGCAGCTGCCGATTCATTGATATACAATTTTACAGGGTCATTGGTAAGATAATTTATCTACCAACTTCTTAATGCCAGGGTCTGTGTAACTCACAATTTTTAATAATACATAAAAACAGCTGTTCTAATATAAACGAAAATAAAAACGATATAAATAGTAACAAAATTATTTTTCTGTTCGTTTTCTGAGTTATAAAGTGGCTTTGAAAAAAGTAAACGTAAACTTAATTAAAAATGAATATAAACATATACCTATACACATAGATTTCTTGTTAAATCGATAAATAAAATTGATTGTTATTAGTAGTACATAAGAGGTTCTTCTGTGGAAATTGTTAGGTAGATTATTGTAACGCTGCCATTTGGTTGGTTCGAAACGCAGACATAGTAGATGGAGCATGCGACTTCATTTATATGAAAACCTTGCGTGCAACATTTTTGTACCGACTGTGACGTCACACAAACGATTTTGTGATGGAATGTTCCATCCGCGTGAAATCTATTCAACCCAATGCATCCGCGCGCTTAGGGTACAAGCGCGCGGAGTAACTAGTTAACAAAATATTGAATCGGAAGTATATATCACCTGAAATTAAATAAATCTTGGTCGTTAACTGCGATTTTTAACGTACTTGTTGACATGCTAGGTACCTACATACACTTGAGGTATCTATAGAAGTCTATGGTTCGAAATAATTCCACCTAGTCCTTATGAGCTCTCAGTGGCTAACTACGATCGCAAAAAATGGTTTTGTAACGTAAGCGAAATGTAACATGAAACGAGACATGGTGCTCGATTTTAAATTGTACGTAAGTTATCGCATACGGAAAATACGGACATTAATTTCTTGCAAGAAATATCCAATCGTAATCTTTTTCGTAATATTTTTTTTTACCCAACTGCGTAAGAAGGCTGCGTTTATGTTTTTCGAGTGTACGTATGTTTCTATATGATCGTCTACAGCCTAAACGGCTTGACCGATTTTGATGTGCGAGCTTTGAGGTGCCGTTACATTCGTATTTAATTCCTGAGTGTCATATAGGCAATTTTTTTTGTAATAATAATAATAAGACTCTCGCAAAAATTAAAAAAATGCGCTATTTTGTTAACTCCGACGAACTTTTTCGTAATAAATAAGTGATTTCACTAGAATTATTCTAAAATTTCTAAATAATAAGCATCTATAGTATTTTACAGTGATTTTACGCATACTTTCTCATAAAACACACGTACACTCAACAGTACTCAACGCAAGCGTAACGAAATCGCAAGTTAGACTACAAAAATTGGTTTTCTGCAGTCGGGTATTTTGTTTTTCTTTTATATTTGAATTGTTATATTAGATAGATCAACGATTGACCACCAACGCGCCTGATGTTAAGCGACGGTGGGGCGGTGTGTCATTCATTATCATTCGCTAATGCAACTAGTTATGCAGTATAATAACAACAACAATGCAACAAGGTGGTCTCAACCATTCGGATTTTAATTCCATCAATAATTTTAAAATTTTAGCCGGAAGTCTTGAAATTTGTATGTCTTTTAAGTGTGATTAAAAAAATGAGTGAATTGATTCTAATATACCAACAATCACACATGTACAATATACATATATTTTTATTTATTTACCAACAGTATTAAACTATATCGAATACTAATTACCTAATCTACACTAAAACAATATATAAAAAATAAAAAAAACAATTAAACGTCACAACCTAAAACAAGGTAACTCCCCGCCCAAACGTGCCCATTAGGTTGGCGACATTACCGTGTTGAATGGAGATATGTTTTGCCCTAGATCTTGGCCAGACCGCGGATCACGCCCTCTCTCCCGTACATATTTTACGAGATTTATTTTATTTTATTTGATTTATTTTACGAGAGGATTATAAGCACTAGATTATCAAAGTAATTTATAGATGTTTGTTACAGTTTCATCATCTCAGCCATAAGAAGTCCACTGCTGGACATAGGCCCCCCCCCATGGATTTTCAAAAACCGATTGGAAGCGGCTTGCATCCAGCGTCTTCCCGCCACTTGTGTGAGGTCATCTGCCCATCTTGTGGCTGGTCTTCCTACGCTGCGCTTGCCGGTACGTGGTCTCCACTCGAGAACCTTTCGGCCCCATCGGCCATCAGTTCTACGTGCTATGTGCCCTGCCCACTGCCATTTCAACTTGCTAATCCTCTGTGCTATATCGGTGACTTTTGTACGTCTACGTATCCCTTCATTTCTTATTCGATCTCGTAGAGTGACTCCGAGCATAGCCCTCTCCATAGCTCGTTGCGTGACCTTGAGCTTCCTTATAAGGCCCATAGTTAGGGACCACGTTTCAGTGCCGCAAGTCATCACTGGTAACACACTTATTTACAGTTTAATAAAGTTATTTTATATTCAAGTCTATCCAAATTCACAAAGATGTGCTCTTCTTTTTCGTAAAGCCTTACAGAATTTATTTACACACGTGACAAGAGGTATATACGAACTGAACCATTTTTTTTCTCAAAGATATTATAGAGAAGGATTTACTTGATGAATCAAATTTGCTGAATATGTAAAACATGAGAAAATTCACGCGGGCAATTTTGTAACAACATCTCGAAAACCACTAAGAATACTAAACATAATAAGCATATACTTAACATAAAACACATTGCGAATGTGTAAGAATTGTTCGAACTGCAAATTATATCATATTAGCTAATGTGTAAATAAGTGGGTACATAGAGCAGTCTTAGTACATAGTGTTAGATAATACACACTAGTAAAGCAATCCTATTGAAATACAGTTTTATATTCGCATCGCAGATTGCATATTGAAATATAGGTCGACACGTTGCATTGTTCATATCGCGTAAGTAGCTACCATTTTATAAACGCAATTAAAACGTGTAGGTTTGAATTACTCTTACGCTGATATGAGTTGCTGATATTTGTCGGTTACGTACCTAAGTATAGCCTTGTATAGAGCATCAAAATGCGACGGTAATGATCAGCGAAAAGGGGAATTTAATATATATCATACATCAAATGTCAGCAACCAATATCAGTATTACAAGAATCTAATAACACTGGCGTCTCTGATAGTATAGTATAATAAAAAAAAAGTTTACCATAATAGAGGTGACCGACAAAAGCAAAATTACATCATCATCATCATCATCTCAGCCACAAGACGTCAACTGCTGGACATAGGCCTCCCCCATGGATTTCCAGAAAGACTGCCACTTGTATGATATATTCTGCCCACCTTGTGGCTGGTCTGAAATTACATACAAATGTCTAATTGATAAATACGCAAAATGACATACGAGCAAAATGAAAAACATGCCAAATGAGACGTAAATGGCTATTACATCAGATGTTTGATAAAATAAAATAAAAACTAAATATCAAGAAAGAATTGATATGTCTTGAATTTTTCAAATAGACTATTTCGTTTTTCTTTGTTATTTCAAAGAAAATAAGATGACAGTAACAGTTTTAGATCCACTTCGACTCAAGTTCGATGTTAACCCCGTCGCAAAATATTTCGACATTCGCTAAGCAACACGTCATCGGAACTTAACACTTATAAACAAAGATAAGAACTCGCTCGGCGTTGAATTCCTGGTACAATGAAACAGGTTAATTGGCGTATTATTTTATTACTCTATAGTTAACACAAAATAATTAACTGGATAACAATTCAAAATCGTCCGTATCACTTAAGTAATACTGATTAACATAAAACTAAACTTGGCACAATTTTCATTGACGAAACAATGAGGTAGAACTTAAAAATTAATTTAACAACATTTTTGATGTACTTGAAAAGGTATTGAAATACTTACATAATATACCTACTTGTTGCGTATCGTACGCTGTACTTTAACAGAGATCAAATGACCTAAATCATACCGGTCGATCACAAATCAGTGGTCAACAGCTCAGCCCTCTCCACGACAATGTGAAACTCAGTCTCGCGATACGTCTTCCCATCTGGCATCACAATCTGCACCTTCTTCTTCTTTTCATTCTCACGCCTAACTATAAAGAATATTACAATTGCCACTATAAGTAAGAGAAGTATCACGCCTATCAATACAAATATCCAGAAGTTTTGTTTGAACGCGCCGCAGCGGCTGTCGACGTATGTAGGTAGGGACATATAGTGGTCTTCTAAATCGTACCAGCAAGATACAGACCCTCCTTGGTCGTTCACCATTAGACGCCAGTTTTCCGCCATTTCGCATGAACAGCTCTGGTTTAGGTTTAGCCCGTCTAGTCGCATTGTAAGTCTCGTGTTGTTGTACATAAGAGACCCTACTCCTAAGTGTGTTACCGTATTGTTGTCAATAAGTAGCTCCTGTGGCCCCATAGATCTCGCCACCTCGAAATCAACGGTAAAACCAAAAAATGCACCTTTTCTCAGCTCAGTCACTGTGTTATTCCTAAAAGTGATCGGTCCTCTCGTCGTTATATGAAAACCATCGCCTTCTAAAGTCTCTATATTATTGCTCTCTATGAGAACTCTCTTTGGTCCGCTGACAAGAAACGTTAAACTATACAAATAATCGACGGTGACTCTTTCCATATGGAAAAGGTTCGTCACTTCTACGTCTGAAAGAAACCTGCTTGGGAGAGTTTTTACTCTTCCCCCTCGCAGTAAAAAGTCATCCATCGTGAACTTCTTAAACACCTGTATATCTATGTTATCGAACACATTGTCTGTTAATTCTATAGATTTCATTCCGGTGAGACTAGAGAACGCGAACGGTCTTATGTTTGATAATCTACTGTCGCTGATGACGATATTATTGACACGTCCTTGGATGGCGTGCGATGCTATTTCATCGACTGTACAGTTGTCGATGACGATTCTTAGGCCTGGGTTCATCTCGCTCTCCCGGCGGAAAGGAGACCAGTCGAGGCCACGTTCGTTTATAACTACGTGTCCTACATTTCTCAGCTCCACTCTCCGGAGCTGGATGAGATGTTTCACTGTGTCGGGGAGGAATGTGACCCGGGCGCAGCCATCGATGATAATGCCTGTCGCCGTAGATGGGACTCTGTAGGCTCCATCAGGTCGCAGAGTCAGCTCCTGTAAGAATAATCATTCAAACTATGCATTTCGATGTCTGTGACAATATTCGGCAATATTTTGTGGCCACCCACGCGCTGTCCTGCTGCCATAATATATGATTTGATATAAATCTGGTATATATACAAGCCTTAAAATATTGCCGTCCTTTGTTAAGCGTCCGAGATCGATAAGCAATGGATTTGTGAGCACGACGAAAGCGTGGCGTGACTAAAGTTAACATAGTGTCTTTACATTTTCGCCATACTAATTCCCATGCCATTAGCCGATTCTGTGCCCATAGTACTACGAAGCATACAGTACTATTGCAAGTCTAAAAAAAAGACACAGTTCCACTTCGAAGTCCCACCGTAATCTGGTTTAGATGACTTTTATATGAGATCGGCACAATGAAAAACTTGCATAACTTTATGCAAAAGTCTACGTTGGGAAACTTGTGACTTCAGCTCATTGTTGCTCACAAGTGTTCACGTGCAGTGGATGGAACATAAATTGAAATGACTCACTGTATAATCTCTAGTGCAACTGCAAATGACGCTGGTGAAGGCGTCGCACCGGCAAGCCTCCTCTTCGCAGACAGTGGGAGTGGGTGCTTGCGCTAGAGCAGGCGCCAGGAGCGCCGGCAGGATATGCCACCACGCCGGCCAATGCATGCTGGCTCCTCACGTCACCATCTCACCACGCTATTTACGACCTGGAATTGATGCAATGAATACTTTAGCAGGTTGGTATGGCGAAGTTCCCACGTATGCCATCATTAAAATATAATGATGGCATTATATTATAATCATTGACATTTCTATATTCCAGCTCGGAAATTATGTTCAAGAAATCAATTTAACTGAGACCATTTCCAAGTTGTTTAATCCAGATGACCAAGGCCAAGAAAATATAGGTGGTGCAAATTAAAAATAGCCATGATTACATATATTGAGAAAATAATAGTGGCACTTATCAAGATCAAGAAGAGAAAGATTCTTTTAAATATAAAACGACAACAGGAAGTTTATGCACGTGAGATAAAATTTTGTGGTCCAAAACAGTCATGAGAGTATGTCGTGGAAGAAGTCGATAAGTACCATCAGCCATCTTCCAGGTGAATTTAATGAAACGAGCGCTGAACTTAAATGGGGTTATTGCAGGTCCTGGCGGACTCTTATATTAAAACAATAAATTATCTTTTATGGTGGATATAACAGAAAGGGTGTAGTGCATTTTCGTATTGTTATTTTATACTTAGTTTGGTAGCATAAATGTTTCAATGATAAACAGGTCGCGAATGATCAAATTTACGGCATTTAACACAACCGATGATCTCATATTAGCGGTTGCGAAACCATGTCTTTGAATAACATCGCACTATTATACGTTTTAAAGTATTCCGTACCTGAATGCCACTTTTATCCTAAAACCACTTTAGTCACAGACGCGTATTTCTAAAAGCAACGTGCTCGAGCATAACGATGTGTCATTTACATAGGTACATATCGGCGGTTATCGGACGTGGTCTTATCAGATAGGTATCCTGATATCACTTGCACACAAAGAATGGGGTTGGCTGTGTAGATATGATACATCGCACAAGTTTATATATTAAAAAAAAAAATATGAACGTGCGTACGATTTAACGTTTTCTGATACTATTTTGCATATGATTATTGCAAGGATTTGCAAACTTGTAGGGATTCACAATTTAAACGGAGACTTCATAGGAAGAGATAAAGGTGCTACTTTTGCCATCTTGCCTTTATGATGACCTAACTCTCTAGTGAGTAGGCAAATCATCCCTGAATTTGGAGATATCTACTAAATTATCATCGGCATAGTACAATAAGTCTTCATTGTACCAATACATTCATATTAATATTCGTTTATTGAGATAAAAACGGAAAAAGACCAATTACAATTATCTCACAATATTCAAAAATTATTCTTAAACAATTCATGTCTTAGCATTAAGTAATATTCATTATATAAACACAATATCATTTAAAATGTCAATATAAAAATGTCAAATGGGCAATATGCCTAGCATGTCAATACAAAAAAAATATATCAAACAAAGTAAAATATACCGTTCGGGTAAGTACTCAGAGTACCAAGTCAATAAACTCAGAGGTTACCGTCAAAATCCATTGAATCGTCAAGCTTTTTACACCTGTCCCATTGATCCATTAAATTTTCACAGTAAGTCAAGGAGGTGCTTAAAATAGTCTTCCAGTTATCATAAAAAATGTCACAATCAGGGTTGGCAGCAAGGAGTGCGTTTAAGTGGCGACGGGCACGATTCAGAGGCGACATAGAACGTGCTACTGTGCGACCGCGATCTACGTGGAACAAATACATGACCAAATAATAAAACCTACAGTCTTATATGGTGTATCCATACCAGTCTGTTCCGACTTCAGATACCTAGGGTCTATCATGCCGGGAAAAGACAGGTCAAGAGTAGAATTAACGCAGGATGGATGAAGTGTCGACAGGTCACAGCAGTAAACGTAACGTTGGATCGGATTGGAATGTTGGTCTGTGAAAAGACGAATGAACGAAGATTGTGTGTAGCGGTGATGCGAATGCTGAAATGCAGGTGTGGTGTTATGCGAATGGATAGTAACGAATATATTAGGGGAAGTTTTAAATAAGCACCAATAACAGAAAAAAAAACTAGCTATTTGCTAGGTTTTTTTTCTGTTGTGGTACAGATGCAATGAGAAGCTAACCATATTACAATACTTACTACTCCAATACTAATATATATTATCCAAACAAGAAGAGTTTAGAAAAATATTTGAAAATTAGAATTTATGTGAGTTCAAGAATTACAGAGAAGATAGGTATTTCCATGATAAATAATCACAAAATAATTGCACATATTTGAGCAATTGTCACTTAAATATGTGAAAAAAGTGATAACAAGCCAACACCACATCTAAGCCGCTATATAACGTTAGACAGGTACAAAGTTTAACTGCAACTTGTATTTATATTTACGACCAAAACGCGGAAGGTGCGCCAAACGGTCATTGATACGGCGTGAAGCGTAAACAAATTCTTTGAAACCATGGGAAACATATAGCTTGCTGCCCGTAGGAGAATTGCTCATCTAGTTAGTGAAATAGTTTGACCTTTTTTATACAAGATAAATCTACGATTGACCACCAACTCGCCTGATGTACGGCCGAGTATGGAGCTCGACGATCTAGAAGATATCTATTCACTCTAGCCTTGGATATTCCAAGATTGTAGGTCTCAGGAAACAGAGATATAGCATTATTTGTTGTCGTCATCCTCATCATCTTCATCATCGATAGCATTTCTGCTGAGTATAGCCTCTTATTGCCACCTGACAGGTGTTTTTGTTTGATTGTTAGTCACAGGAAATTCATCCGCATATTTGCAGACTTCGCGAACGAACAAAACTATTTATATTTTCAGAATATATTTAAGTCGTAGGATTATAATAAATAAATTGTCATAATCCTAGAACTTTAGACTAAAGCCGGGCTTATGGTGAATTAGTTGCAGTGATTTTATCAATCTAACATATTTCGGAATCGCAGAATCCCGAAAATCCGGGATTTTGTTGGAATTCCCGGATTTTTTGAATATGACAGAGGCTTTTTTTGGAATCTTTAATGACTTAAAATACTTAAATTATTTATTCTGCTGATGGAACTACCTTTCTTTTTTATAAACATACAAGTCAAACCCAATATCTTTTGCGGGGTAGGCAGACCATCAACATTCGTCATTTGGCGATTATTGGAGACCTCAAAGTTAAAAGCTGAAACTGCAATTTCTATTGAAATGAAAACATTATGCAATTTCTATGTCAACGTTAGGGTTCCGTGATATATTGCTATAGAGAATAATTCTTCTGGTTTGTGATCAAAAACGTTATTCCACCATCACTCCCAAGCCTTTATCGAAACATTAGATTTTTGTTCAAAATTCTGGTTTTACGAAAATCCTGCCATGTACACATATACATACCTATAGCAGTTTTTAACTTTGAATGTGTATCGATATGAGCATTCCGCATGGGATGCGTCTGCGCAGGCTAATTACGACGTACTCGAGTTATTTTTGCTAAAAGACTATGTGTGTGAATTATGTCTGCCTTCCTTCCGATCGCATCGGAATATGTACTCGTACGTACGCCTCGTATGATTTACTCTTTTTGCTTTGTTACGCTGTAATAAATTTACCTCAGGTTAGAGATGTATCTTAATTGTTTTTTTTTAAGTAATTATACACTAGCAGTCTCTAGGGTTACTCTATTACTGAGACTCCGCTGTCCGTCCGTCTGTCCGTCCGTCCGTCCGTCTGTCACCAGGTTGGATCTCTTGAACCGTGATAGTTAGACAGTTGAAATTCACAGATGATGTATTTCTGTTGCCGCTATAACAACAAATACTAAAAAACAGAATAAAATAAACATTTAAGGGCGCTCCCATACAACAAACGTGATTTATTTGCTCGTTTTTGCTCGATATTGATAACAGCATAGGGCAGACGCTTAAAATATTCACTGAACATTGTGTTATACATATTATTCATTTTAAAAATAAATAATTAAATTAAAATAAAATTAATATTTAAGGGTACATACAACAAACGTGATTTTTTTGCAGTTTTTATTGATAATGGTACGGAACTCTTCGTGAGTCCGACTCGCACTTGGCCGGTTTTTTCTAAACACATACTTATGATAGGTACACAGACATACCCAAACACAGAACAAACATCCATGTTATTCACACAAATATTTATCTTGGTTGGGGATCGAACACGTGATCTACAGCTTACATGGCAAGCATACTAGTTGCCAGGCCACTTAAAGGCCAGGCAGTCGAAGTTAAAGCGTTACATAACTCATCATCATGTAAGTTTCATCAGCACCCCTTATTTATAATTCGAACCTAATTTGACAACCTTAATTCAGCCCTGCCGTAAAATATTCTCAAATACTAAATTTTACGCCCCTGGCATTAAAATCGTGGTACTTTATTTACTAGATTATGACGAAAACTTAGTAAAACGTGGTATTTTGTATAACGCAGTGTAAAACCAAGTCACAGTCGTGACGATTGCAGTTTAATATGCAATCTCTGATTCTATATTATTACCTTCGACTCGGGTTTCTATGATTATTCCTTTGTTTAGTCCCTGAGGCAGTATGCTTGTCCTCGCCTAATGTTAGGTAATATTTCTTAGTTTATACTTTTTTTTTTAGTTTGTTTTTAGTTGAGTTTTCATATTTTAACAAGTATGGTTATGTTTAGAAAATTCAAAAACCGTCGACAAAGAAAAAAAGAACCGATTTTTATGAAATAATAACACTCGATGAAATCCTCTTTCAAACAAACCTCAAATAAGTTTGACGTTTGCATCTGTGAAATAAATAAAACCGGCCAAGTGCGAGTTGGACTCGCGCGAGAAGGGTTCCGTACCATTATATATAAAAACGGCAAAAAAATCACGTTTGTTGTATGGGAGCCCCCCTTTAATATTTACTTTATTGTTATTTAATTATTTATTTTGAAAGGTAATATACAAGTAAATATTCTGTGATAATTTGAAGCGTCTACCTGTTACCGTTTTTAATATTGAGCAAAAAAATAGGAAAAAAACACGTTTATTGTATGGGGACCCCCCTTAATATTGTATTTTTTTAATTTTTAGTATTTGTTGTTATAGCGGCAACGGAAATACATCATTTGTGAAAATTTCAGCTTTCTAGCTATCACGGTTTATGAGATACAGCCTGGAGACAGACAGACAGACAGACAGACAGCGAAGTCTTAGTAATAGGGTCCCGTTTTTACCCTTTGGGTACGGAACCCTAAAAAGAGGGATCATATAAGTAACACACCTCTTCTTGGGTCGGGGGCTAAAATCATACTTGTCGATTCTAACGTATATCTAAATTGTCCTATCTATTAGAAACATGCAAATGTACGTATAATCTACATTAATAATATACTTAAATATAAATTTAAAAAAAATAGCTAGTGAATCTTAAAATAGACAAACTTTAATAAACATATAAAATATGTTGAAGGACCCCGTCGATAAATATTCTGTCTGTGTTAAAATTATACTGCTATTATAAATCCATCGAGTATAAATTTAGAAAACGCAAAAAACCCCGACAAAAAATACGGAAGAACCGATTTTGATGAAACATTACTAAGAATATTCTCGATGAAATCCTGTTTCAAACGAAAAAATAAATTAGTTCAAAATCGGTCTATCCGTTTGAGAGCTACGAAGCTACACACAGACACGAAGATATACAGATGCACACTTGAGCCTCATAAAGGGGGTTCATAAAAGGTTTCCTTTACAAGGAATGTTTTAATGTTCAAATTTATGAATAATTTGATGATTTGTCAATACGTCGTTGAAAATTTTAATTTCATTCATCACAAATATTATGTTTATTGTATGGTCATTCTCACTGATAACAAGTCGCATTTATGCGAATGTACATTATACGTTTATCTTATCATAATTATATTCATTCGTTTATTTTGATTTAAAGTTGACTGTAGCATCATTTTTGTGTCTCTAACGTCGTATTTTGAATGTCTTACATACATTTGAAAATAAGAGTGTGATCTCCATGATGTCTCCATTAGTGCGTCGCTGCGTGATCTGGACTTCTGTCTTCTGCTGAATGCATCATTCGACAAGCTGGTTAATTGGGATCAGACTTCCTACTGTTTGGTCCCCTTTAACCTATAGTTTGAATGTTGTACGTATTCTGTTCCTCGCTGTCGTCGGGCATCTGGACTTCGATGATCTGTGAATACGTCTCAGAATTTTCAATTCATTTGTAACAAATGTTGTGTTCATTGTATGGTTACTGAAAACAAGTCGAATTTATGCGATTTTTTTTATTTTACACTTTGTTTAACCGCGTAATTTGATTTAAAGTTCTACTGTAGCATCATTTTAATGTCTGTAATGTCGTATTTGTAATGTTTTACTTATATTTGAAGAAAAAAAATGTGACTAAGATTTTTCTAGTTTGAATTCAATAACGACTCGTCAATAGTCATGTATATTCGAATAAATGGTCACAGTTTTTGAAGCCAATATTTCTCATACATCGGTTCGTTAAATCATAGACGTCTTTAGAGAATGTGATGTTTTGTCTCCATTGGTGCGTTGCGGTTTCAACTGGACTACTGTCTTCTGTTAAATGTATCATTCGACAAACTGGCTGCTCGTGATTAAAATTTGTATTGTTGTTTGGTCCTCTTCAGCCGGGTAGTTTGAGTGTTCTACATATATCGGTCTAATGGCGTTATCGGCCATCATTAGTCTAGTAAAAATAAGATTTGTGATAACATAAAAGACAACTAAGTATATTGTTATTTAAATGAATGTACTGGTGTTTTGAAATGCATTTGACACAATTTCATAATGATATTATATAAGCTAATTTTGTTACCTTTACACGCTCAAACGGCTGAACCGATCGTTATGAAAATTAGTATAGAGAAAGCTTTGTACCTGGAGACGGACATAAGCTACTTATCATCATCATAATCATCACCGTTTTTCATAACTACGAGAGTGAAACCGCGGAACGCAGCTAGTCTATAAATCGGGGATTATTGTTGATCTATGAATTCTATTTATTTTCCTATCATAATTTCAAAGAATCCCCCCAGTTGCAAATACTGTGATCTGCTCCATACAAACGGATTTATTTTTACTAGACTACATCTGGATTTCGATGAACTGCGAGTAACACCGTTCAAGAACTGTTATAGAGTGATCGTGCATGTTACGGGCAATGTTTGGTCACGTATAACAAGTCGAATTGCGCGGTGCAATATCTGCTGTCAACGTATATTTTAATTTCATCACTTTAATTTAAGGTGTTCAAAGTTTTATATTTTGTCTACCGGATTTTGTGTTGGCCTCTATCTTGTTTGTATAATGACGAACATCGCTAAATTATGTTGGCTGGTAATGATATCATCATGTTAAGAGTGAATTTAATTCAGTCAGTTGTTTTTGATAAATGTACTTTAAGAAATTTAAGAATAGAGTTGTGAGATGCAAATTGTATTTATAACATCTTATCATAGTTTCCTTCTTTCTTTGTACAAGAAGATGCAAGAACTATGATGGTTTGCATTCGAAGTTACTAGCTAAAAGAGCTATTTGGTATCGTCATGGAATATACAAAATCCTTCTATGTTAACTCCAGAAAAAGATAAAGTTTCCAAAAGAAAAGATATCTCCAGTAATGTGTCCATTTTTGGATTAAACTTGAACATACATTATCTTTTTGTGTGAACATCAAAATGTCGAGAAGCGGAAAGAGATAATCGGGGATGTTAATTAATGCATATTTCGTCGTTGTAGTTTTTTCATCTAATTGTAGTAGTATCTTGTTTTTATATTTCGGTTTCCCATGTGTGTAGTCAGTTATGTGTTTACTTAAATGTTACAGTTGGTGTGGTAGATGTCTTGATGTATTTATTTGTTGTATCTTATTTTTATCGTTTATTCGACGCTTAAGAAAATTTTTCTCTATTGTATGTCGACTTTTTAAGGTTCTATATTTAACTAGGAACTCTTAATTTTCTTTATACACGTCTGTCGGTCAGACAGTGACTTAGCTGAAAGTTTCTTATCACTAGAATGGTGTAATTTGGCATACCAACCGACACACCGACACACCGACGTTTTACCGACAAATTCGTTAAATAAAATCTTGGAAAAAATATAGTTTACCAATAGGGTAAAGTCCGTATAGTCCGGTAAGTCCGTATAATATACCGTGACAGGCAATTACGGAACTTTATACTGTGCGTGATCCGACATTGTTTTTTTTTTTTGTAGTCTTTAATATAGTACCAGGTCCCAATAATCACACGAAACGGTAGCAAATGGACGTGTGACCTCTGTAATCCTAAGGTTATTTTTTTTGACTAATCTGACCCTATTTCTTTAATCACTTTTCGACCCACGCTGTCATCTCGTTACACTTGTTTGGATGTTGTAACTTCTGCTTTGGGTGAAATTGAAGATTTTCATGACTGCTTTTGACTAATCTGCTTTTGGGTTATATGCTTTTATTTTGGTGATTTGACAATTTTAATGTTCAAGCAATGTCACAGATATTATTATACAATTATTCATCAAATAATAAATGAATAAAGTATCTGTCGGTAGTTAGTTATTTATTAGCCTTCCTGTTTGTTGAGGAGTCAATTTTTAAAACCGCATAATTGCATCTCTTGGTCATAAATGTTTGTTTAACTGTTACTTTATAGCTGTGTCCGCTTTAAATGTTCTCGAAATCCGCCGTGACCTTATAATAGGGTGAGCGATGCTCCACTTTTATGTTACCTTTCTGAGTCATCGCAGCATCATGCTGTTGGCATTCAGGGAAGAAACTGCAAGTGTTGTCGCTTACTGTCGCTATGTGGCTGCTGGATGGTTATGAACATTCGTCTTTTTCTGATATTTTTTGGTGTATTTTCAACGAGTACTTAGTGCATGGATGTATTTTTAATAGGGAAGAAGATTTTGACATATCACACATGTTTTATGTGTTTTTGCAACATGGAACACATAAAATTAGAACGCTTTCCTTACGTTTTAATCTTTTCTTTATTGTATTAAAGACATACACCTTAGTCGACCTACACCTATAAACTAGACGCGCGCGCTTACTATAACCTAGGTAACAACATAAATATAAAAAGTGCACAATTTAAAGTTTTTTCTTATGCCAGTTAAAGTACACGTGACTTGTGGATTGCCCCGAATATTTGCTGTACTCATAACAAAACTAAACAAGCAACCGTGTTTCATACATTAACCAATAACGTTAAGGTTGACGGAGTATCCACTTTAATCGCATTAAGCCTTAACAAGTAGCTTCCTCGGTCGTCTAAGTTCAAATTTGATATTCGTTGATCATTCTCGTATTATGTCCAACCTCGATTTCACATTTTCACCAGAAAGTACTTTAATGGTACGACCTAATGATTGACAGGTGTGATTATGTGCGATTTTTTTTTGTATTCCAAAACACATTCGATACCCAATAATGTACCAACGTCATAACTACCTTGTATTACCTTAACGGGAATACTGATATGTGCAACTTCGTTTAAGAAAAAAAATAATATTGGATAAGTTTGTACTCGTTTGTTCGTAGATGATTAAACAAATCATCTACGAATTAGATGTACGTTTGACCGCTTACTCGGCTGATGGTAACTTTGTGGCTGACGATGGAGCATGTCGATCTAGAATATATCTGTATATATCAATCTAGTATTTAAAAAGACATTGTTCACTTTTTAAAAAAATGACGCTTTTACTTCTCTGTAAATTTTAGCAAGTTTTCGATAACGACTAACGAAATTATAAAAAAAAAAAAGATTTTTCTTTACTCAGTCTATAGATCGATTTGAAACCAAGAAGGTTACAAAGTAGATTTCAATCCGTAATTGATGAAAATTGAGTTTTGGTCGACAAATATAGGCGATCATACATATTTTTAAAAATTATCACAGGTAAAAAATTACAAAAAAAAAAACTCATCGGCACTCGTACCTACTCCTATGAAATAAAAAAAAGAGATTTCGATACTTGCATTTTTTTTAACAAGATCTACGATTGACCACCAACTCGCCTGATGTTAAGCGACGGTGTGGCCGAGGATGGAGCTCGTCGATCTAGGAGATAATAAATAATAAAATGAAGATAATATATAGATAATATAATATAAGATAATATTATATATATTTAATTAAAAAATAGTAGTAGCTTTTGACGTAATTATTCTTTAACTTATGCATGTGCGCTTGATTCTTATTGTTATTTTTCAATTCATTTGGTATTCAAATATTGCTTATGTAATTAATGTACGATTCAATAACATATCAATTATGATTAATAATGAGCAATAAAGCTGTTATACAGAGAGATCCTTCAGAAGTATCTGTGGAGACTTTCCGAAACCGCTTGTGGTTTGGAAACAAGCACAATTTGCTCAATTTTAGAAACTTTAGCGGGTCATATATCGCACACATCGCTTTTAAGATACCTATTCAACGATACTCCACACGATGGGGTGGGGTTGAAAAAATATTTCACTCGATACATATAAAGGGTATATGTATGGTGCCAATAGTGCCAACCCATTTTTTTTTAGTTTTTTTTTTTTTAAATTTGTCTACGGTATTTTGTAGTGCTGTTTACGAAATAAACTAGATATTGTTCTGTTTTGTTGATTATTTTACTATGTGTTTCCATCATCATCTCGTTTACTCGACCACATAATATACCTAAATGACTTGTCATCTCAAGATTGATGAATCAGCCCGTCAGTAAAATGGCGAGGCGGAGTTGGAATCTCAGCCCGATAGCTGGACGAATATTGTAAGCGAAATTTAGCCCCCTTTTGTTGGAATGATATATTATGTAGAGAGCTAAAAGGAAAGCAATAGGGTAATCGTAATAAGTACTTCGACGTTACAATGTAGTCATTTATATAGAAACCGTCAATCGCCTCTTGTTTATTCCGGTGTCTGTTTACACAATGAAGGCTCTTAAAAATTCTCGAAACTAGTCCCTGGCCACGGCTCTGTTTGCTCTGGGCTAGTTGTCTTGTGATAGGTTAGTTGTATGTTGACATCGTAACCGTGCCAGCTATAATAGAACCTTCTAAATAATCAGATAAGATTAAAGATGGGGTCGCGCATGTGAGTTATGTTAGCTGTAATTGCACGATTTATGGAATTGCACGTAAAAAACAACTTTAACGAGACGACGAAAAATAACTTTAACGAGATGACGAAAAATCCATGTACTTATATACTCGTAACTTATGTGAGACGTGGAAAATGCATGTAGGTATGCCATTTAGATGTTGTGTGTTAGCACTGCGCACTGTTGAATTGAAATTATATAACTATAAAATTATGACGATTTTTCGTTCGGTCCGGTTACGAGAACGTAATAATTTCACAACAATACAAAAAATATGTTTATAAGCGTGATTAGTTATGGACGTAGCGATTTTTGCCGAATTTAAATCGTACCTACTGCATTCAATGTCTCATTGCACGAAATAATGTACTCAATAAATGACGCACGACTAAAATTGCCATTTACAAGAGCTTCCATACTTTGATCATGCGCCAACTAATACTCCTACAAACAGTACGATACCAAACAATCGAAAAAATAAGTCAATATTTACACTTACCTCATTGAATGTTGGTCCAAAGAAATCCCACGTACAATTGCACTCAAATTACGCACTGTTTCATATCTCAATTGCACTGATAAAGCGTCTTTATAGTTCGTGGAATAAAGGTTGTATTTGAAATAAGGCGGGGAGCATGCGTGCGTGTGCTAGTTGAAGTGCCGGCCACGCGACTGCACTGCGGTGGAGTCAGCAGAGTATCGAACGCACGGCGAGGTGCGACGGCGCATGTGACCTTCAAAACCTAGTCGTTCTAACTCTCATGCCATCGACTTTCATACTCTGTAGAGATCATATACAACATTTTATTCAGATTCCGAAATGTATATATGGTTGAAACTAATCATAGATCGGTAAAATATTGTTTTTAAAAAAATCCTGCTAGGCGCGGTAGAGATATGGCTTTATCTTATCAGTTTCTGAAAGCAGTGCTTTTTTTAAGTATGGTGTGTTGCATTCGGTACAAATATTTCTCCAGTGCAGTAGGTAGGTATTATCTTACTGTGATTTTCCGTCGTTCATAATCTTGGTTTCCATCGCGAAAGAGTTAAATAAACTGGAAAAATGGTTGAGTGGTCGGTTTCCGGTTAAAATGCTAAGAAAGAAATTAAATTCGCCTTTAGCGACATTTCCACTGATAATGAGCGAGTTCATTTTAACTCTTTCTCAACTTGTTTTGTCACTCAATTCTTTCCATTCTCTTTTCTCTCTCGTCAAAGGCGTGAACAACTATGTCTACAGCAAAAGCTGGATGATGACGATCCAGTCTACCAATAGGGTCGACTCCGTATACCTGCTATGCAGGTAAACGTAATTAGAACCAAATCCAGATATACGTTATTATGATCCATCCATGCGTCCTTATAGAAGATCAGCCTTCTCTTCTACGGGGTGAGATATAATTTGCAATATAATTATATGGTGGGTAAGTTGTCTATGAGACAAATAGTCGTTGGCTCACCGGCTTTGATTCGAGTACATATTTGCGAACCCTATCATCCTTACATCTTCTTACTAATTTAATTCATCTATACTGTTTATAAAGGTCAAGTTGTGTCATAAAATGGTATCATCATCAGCTAACTCTTAAAACCCGGTACAATTAAGTTTTAGCCCGCTGTTAAGAGTCCGTAGTACGAAATGATCATGATCATTTTTGCGTTAGTAATTTCTAAAAATTTGACTGAAAAAATAATTTGATCCAAATAAAGATCATATTATTTTTTTTGTCGAATATTTGTGATGTTGTTTTCTAGTTTTACAAACGACGTTTTTTAGGGTTCCGTACCCAAAGGGTAAAACGGGACCCTATTACTGAGACTTCGCTGTCTGTCCGTCCGTCCGTCTGTCACCAGGCTGTATCTCATGAACCGTGATAGTTAGAGAGTTGAAATTTTTACAGATGATGTATTTCTGTTGCCGCTATAACAACAAATACTGAAAAACAGAATAAAATAAATATTTAAAGGGGCTCCCATACAACAAACGTGATTTTTTTGCTCGTTTTTGCTCGATATTGATAACGGCAACAGGTAGATGCTTGAAATATTCACAGAATATTGAGTTATATTATTCACTTTAAAAACAAATAATTAAATTAAAATAAAATTAATATTTAAGGGGGCTCCCATACAACACACATGATTATTTTGCTCGATATTGATAACGGCAACAGGTAGATGCTTGAAATATTCACAGAATATTGATTTATATAATATAATAAATAATAGAATTAAAATAAAATTAATATTTAAGGGGCTCCCATACAACAGAAATGATTTTTTTGCTGTTTTTATAGATAATGGTACGGAACCCTTCGTGCGTGAGTCCTACTCGCACTTAGCCGGGTTTTTCAGTCATTTTATATCTTCAAAAATGTGGACGGACGGACGATGGTCGGATTACGGACTCTTAATCATATTTTACATGTAAATACATACTTTCTATATACATATTTTTATATTAACAACATTTGTGTGTTTAATGACAGTGTTACTTTATGTTTGTAAAAACGTTTAACGTTCAGGTCGAATTATACCTAGACATTTAAGAACTCTTATAGAGTATACATACTCAAAGCTATTAATGAAATTTTTTTTCAAGACGTAGAGATAAATGTACAAAACATTCAAAGTTATTAGAAATGGCCAACGTTTGCCGTTCACTTGTCCATTCAACAGAACAGGAGACAAATTAATATCTAAATATACATTTATACATTTATTTATATATTATCGGACGGACGATATAAAACTACTGGATGGATCTTTGATAAATATGCGTACGTCAACCTCCTGAAAATCTCTCTCTCTCTATCTCTCATGGCGATGAGGTCAACCTTTTGTCTTTTTTTTTCAGTAGAGCTCGAACCTCGATGTCGTCGTCGTTCAGCTCACATTACTTCTTGTCTTTTAACCGACTTCCAAAAAAGAGGAAGTTCTCGATTCGTCGGAATCTTTTTTAATTGTTTATGGATGTCCAATGATGCACAATAAACGCGGAATCAAAGCGTTTCGTTCGAGTCTGGAATATCCACCCTAAAACAATGTCGCTTTTTGTATATTTTTTTTTATTATATATCAAGTTTTATAGTATTATATATCGTAGTATTCAGTTAGTTATGTCATAAAAAAAAAAAGTAAATATCTTAATTAAATTTAATGGCTCACAAAAATAAATGTCAATGCTAGTGTCATGGACATGGATATGCAAGCACGTCTATACTAAAATGCTGAACTCGTAGGTATAATATATGTATATATTATGTTTATTTGTATGAGTATAAATATCGAAGGCTTTTTGATATTAAATGATATTTGTATTCGCTATCGTAGGTATTCTTGCTTAACTTTTACCCGACTGTGTAAGAAGGAGAGTTATTTTTTTCGAGTGTATGTGTGTTTGTAAGTATGTATATATGTATGGATTTATGATTCTATATGATTGTCTACAGCCTAAACAGCTAGACCGATTTTGATGTGCGAGGTGTCGTTAGATTTGTGTTCACTTCCTGAATGTCATAGGCCTATATTTTTTTTGTAATAATAATAATAATACATCTCTTGCTACAAGTAATCGTATAAAAAAAGTGATTATTTTAATTATTTATTATGTTAATTTTTACTAATTTTGGAACTAAAAATATTTTAAAAATATTCCAGTGTGTAGTGAATAGACAACTTTAATGTGTAACGGAACCCTAAAAATGACAAGTTAACGTTGCTTGACAGTTATTTCCTATGTGACATACATTTAAATATAGTAAACGGTAGTCTTAAAATCTCTTTGGATAAAGAAAATAGGTCTGTAACAGTTACTTATTTGAACTTAGTATGTAAACGCCTAGCATTTCAGGATATTCCTACTATATAGAAAATATGTGAAGTTACAAATATTCTTACATGCACATTTTGTTGAGTAATTAGCTCAGGTATCAGTGTTCATGTTCATGTATTGTGTCATGTCAGGAGTACAGAAGCCTCGGTGTGCGGGTGAAACTCGTACTTTGCCGGATTTATTTTTATTCAACAGAAATCGATATGAAAAATAAAACTCTATCAGTATTATTGTTATTGTCAACTAGTCTATTGTGGTTTATCTATTCTGAGTAATGCAAGACACGAATCAAAAGAAAGAAAACAAAGTGTTTGACCTAAGGTACAAGAAATAAAAAAATACTAATTAAGAATGTTGCGAAAGATAAATATTCCAAAAAAAGAACATATTTTCACCGCATTTTAGAAAATAATACATTTAATAATTATGACATTTAACGTATACACTACATATAACTCATTTATCGAAATATGAGTTTTTATATAAACAGGTGCTATAATAAACAAAGTACAAGTTATCAAGGATTTTGTTATTGTGGAGAGGCTTATGTCATACCTACGTACTATTGAGATGTTGACCTACAGATGTTTACCTGTAGCTAGAGATCGAGTCGTATTTTAGTTAAGAACATGTCAATTCACATTATACCAACTGAATAACGCTTACGCAAAATAACACTTTTAAGGGTATATTTTTTCTCCGTCTTAGGCAGGTCTGGCGCGTTTCGATCTATCATACTAGATTCCAGGTTATATACAAAATGATAATGGCCGAGATGTTGTACACTTGATTTATCTTTAATGTATTAATTAACTGGCGTCGCAGTTCAGTTGGTAGTGTCTGTTTTGTAAGCTGTATGTAGGTTGTGTGTTCGATTCCCACCCAGGACGAACATTTTGTGTGATGAACATAGTCATTTTTCCGTGTTTGGGTGTTTCTATGTGTCATAAGTATGTATTTACAACAAAAAAAGTATACAAATCTTCTAGAAGTTTAGTTTCTTTAACACAAGCTTTTCTTAGAGGGGGTAGATGGCGTTGTGTAAAAAAGAAGTTGAATTACATGAAGAAAAGTAACCGTGATTATTTTGTATAGGTACTTTGTTAAACTGACACTGAGGCTTTGTTAACGTCCGCTTTAATTATATCTTTTGATTCACTCCTAATTTAAAAACGACATATGATATCTTTCGGGGAATACCCACTTAGGTGCAGTAATCCCAGCTACACAGGCTCTAATGAGTCCTAGTACAGGGCCCAGATAATCTAAATGGAACAACTTTTACCTACCCTAGAGCTTAGAAACTAATAATATACATATGTACCTACTATGTAGTTATTGTAATAAAAAATAAACGTTTTAAGTTTGTTTTAATACTATTTTTATATTTATTCTACTTGAGCGATGATATCGGCTAGTCTGTTGTGTTAAAAGGTCTTTGGTTAAAGAAAACAGGTCTGTAACACTTATTTATTTGACCTTCATTTTCAAATACAAACATTTTTCATACAAATATTTTTTGATATAAAGCACATTTTGTGTTGAGTAACTAGTCCAGGTGTCAGTGTTCATGTTCATGTATTGTGTCACCCATAGGAGTACGGAAGCCTCGGTGTGCGAGTGAAACTCGTACTTTTCCGGATTTTTTATTTGTTATTAAAATTTAAACTTGTCAAATTATATCTTCGGCCGCACCGTCTCTTACGAGCTGTAAATCTATTTCTTAATAAACAAATTGACAGGAATTCTGCTAATCATCATCACCAAACGCCTAAATACTGTACCCCACTCAGGTAGGGCCGGTGTTATATGTTTTATCTATTCGTCTGTATCATTTGTTAAAATCCACTAGTATTATATGTATGTAGATCAGGAACAAACTACCGGAGAAACTCGTTCTTTACTCGTACAGTGAATAACTTCAACTTTAAATATTCCAAGCACGTCGATCTATTCACGATGAGGCAAAGCACTTTTAAAAACATTATCTCGAAAGACTTCTTTGACTCTACTAAAATTAAATATGAATGTACCAAAAAGAAGCTGGCTGGGTTGTCGAGAAGACATAAAAACAAAACTAATTTTATTTAATTTTATATTTTATTCGTGGTACTTTATTTTTCTACTTGTTATTGTTATTATTATTATTTTTTAAGTGGGCACTTGTACATGTGTGTTTTTATAGGTGAAAACTGTTCTGGGCACCTGTGAATTCGCTATGTTCTGCTATTCTGATTTGTATGCCGTTGGTTTTCCTTGAATATAAAAATAAAAAATAAAATAAAAACAATATTTCTCTGGTTGGCAAACAGCTCGTCTGATAAAGGCAGAAGTTTTGGACCTAAAGACACATAATATACCTGTGAAAAAATACATACTCTCCGAAACACAATAACCTCCTTTGGGCCTTATCGCTGTAGTATTAATTACCTCACTATCGACAAGCCTTATCTCTACTGAGTTATGCACAGTATAACCCCTGGATGAACTGCGTATATCTGGCATATGCATCAATAGACACTTGCCGCAGACCATGGAGGTTATCATGGACAATGTACTAGAAGAGCATGGATAAATAAAAACAATCAAGTGCGAGTTACCCTCGTACACCGAGGCTTCCGTGCCTCTAATAAATTTCATAAACCATGAAAGTTATTTTTTTCGTGATTACTTGGATCCGTATTGAACTATGCTCTGGATTCTAGTATAGAACCACTCGTTCTTAGTTCAAAATTAGAAATGGAATCCTTCGCTTGATCTGTACAATTCGATACAGTTGTACAATTCTCGTTCTAGTAGAGTATGGATTATTCTTTTCCACGCTTTGCTAGAATTAAATAGTCTTTTGCGTTGAAAAAAACAAAAAATGAGTCTGCGGATCCTGCAGCCTTATTTGTACAGCCAGTTCAAACTCTAGGCTAGATGTTAACAACACCTAGTCTGTTAGACCTTTAAAAAAATGTAAACGTGGAGGTATATGTACATTTGCTGTTAAAATTACAGATCAAGTTAGTTAAACCAGTGAAGTAGGGAGTAATGTAATTCACCACGAAACTGATCTATCTATCTTATCAGCCCGTGTCCACCTGGTGTCCACTGCTGGGTATATATAATTGTAAAACCTATGCCATTGACGGTAGCTGCTGTTCAATATAACAAACCACTTTTCTTCCTATAATTTGTATTTATTTTTACCAAATAGTATCAGCAACACTTTGTTGGTCAGCGACAAAATGTATCAGTAATGTTCAGGGTCACAATGTCCAGTGACCCAAAAAGTCCAGGGACCCAAAAGGTCCAGAATGGTAGAAGTTTTTTGTGAAATTCTTGAGTCTCAAAAAAGAAGTTTTTTCGTATCGAATTCAGAAGATGACTATGTAATTAACTATAATCCAGTATAATTAATGGAAACGTTAAAAAAACTATTTATTATTATTATTTATACCTATTGTTTGAGATGTATGAATTGTGTGTAAGCGAATGTTGTGCTGAGCCAAAAAAGAGCGATACATAGTATGCCATAGTGACTGTGACATATTCCTACCCTTATTCCACTCATATATAAATGTTATATATGTAGCAAACTAGCATTGTGATACTTTCTCTTTAGTAATCTTTTTGACGTAACCTTGTATAAAGTATAAAAAATATACTAAAAGAAAGTTGGGATTATATGTATAACCTTTATCGTCAATAAATTTCGCACATTTCGTATTACTTTCAACGCCATACTTTTACTGACATAAATTATTTCGTCATTATATCGGGCGTAAGCAAACTTTCATAAGTACCTTCATAAAGTTCGGCGGTTGCTTTTTAAGCTTCCGTATTAAAAGCGCGGGAGCCTATTCCTGCGGCTACGTACGGTCTCTGTCAGTCTCTATGTCCTAACTTAAACTAATCTTTTGAACCGTAATAGGTAAGAAGATTTGGATTTTTATTTTAAAGGATATACTTCCAGATTGGTCTGATTTGATTTTGATAAAAAAATCAAAGTCGGTTAAATAGTTTAGATTTTAAGCAAAACATCTGTAAACAATATTTCATCCAAATAAACGAAATTGCGTATTTTGATGTCGTTGTTTAAATTTTTCAAACTAAAATCATAGTCCTGTGAAACTGATTTGTGGGATTCAGGATAATAGAAACCAAACACATTGTGTTGTGGAGATTTGCTTGTTTGTTTGAAAAAACGGACTGGCAGGTCTCCTTAGTGGACGTGAACACAATCTGACAAGAATGAAGTCAGAAGTAAGAATTGAAGATCGGCATCAGTAGGTATATCTTGATCAAATGTTTTAGCTGAGACGCCGTATGGAACTCTGATTACTAGCCACCAGTCTTAACATTCCATAGAGCAGCTCAACTTCTAACCCGACGTCAGGAGATGTAGACGATTTTTCGATCATCAACAGAAGAGAAATGGAAATGTATCATAATTTTTGGGGTTCCGTAGTAAACAAGGAACCCTTATAGTTTTGCCCTGTCCGTTTGTCTGTCTGTCCGCGGCTTTGCTTAAAGATTATTCTTACTATCTTATTTGGTATGGACAATTGGACATAATCATGCCGAATAAGTCGTAGAATAAAATATAGATTTTTTTGGGATACCTCGTAAAGTGAGGATGAATCATTTTTTCTCATATACCCCATCGTGTGGGGTATCGTTGAAAACGTTATTAAAAAAACATTGGGGGTGTGAAAATCATTTTTCAATTTAGAGATCCATTACTCCAGAAATCCACTATAAAAGGAGTATTTTACATATTTTGATCTTAGGGTTTTATTTTTTAAATTTCTCGTTAGCCGATTTTTGACACAGTAATTCTCTAGTGGCCGCGCGGCCGCGGTCCTAATACATACCCTACAATATACACATATATGTATGTATATTAATATTTACTGTACATATTTCTCAAAACTTGCTTTGATAAAATTTTAATTCAAATGGCTATTCATTACGAGAACCGTGGATGTTGAATGGTTTGAGAAACTTGGCGGCTTCATTTTTGGTCAACATTGGGTCGTCATAGGGTTCTTATTCTATCTTTTCGTAAATATTTTTTTATGGCCACAATGTGTCTCTCTCTCTCTCGCTTGAGCGTTGTGCTCCGAGCGGATGTTTTGTGACCAGCCAGATAGTATCGATTCGATTTTTTGCCACACTCAATAAAAATCTTATATGTATTATCAAAATCGCAGTTGTTTCCTGAAAACGTTCAATAAGTCAGGTTGTTTTCATGAAAACGTTCGAAGTGAACCGCTGCCTCAATACTCATTGCGTTTCCTATAGTTATTGCTTGGATTCTGATTCAAACACTCGTACTTCAGCATAGCAACTGACTCACGTAGCCTAGACACACTTGACTCTAAAGCCACAGAATAATAACCGTATAGATAAACTGCAAAATATTCAAACTGACGTAAAAGAGTTGGGAGCGAAAAATTCCGTGGTTCGCTTTATTGGTCGTTACCACGTCGATAACGAAATAAGTAAAAATGTATTTGTTTTTGTAAATTTTGGTAAGGGTCATTCATTTATTACGTAAGACGATTTAGGGGGGCTGGGGTTGAACTTGGTGTCTTATTTTTTCTTACAAGGGGTGGGGAGTCTTGATAGTTCTTACGTAAGATCACAAAAATGCGCAAGTTAAAATTATACTTTGAAAAAGCGCGGGAACCACGCGACTGCTGAAGTGCGCTCCGATGTGTATAAAAGTACAAATAAACATTCCTAAAAATTGTTACTTTGAAAAACAAACATTACAATAAATCGAACGTGTATTAATTTTTTCCTTTAGATTCTTACATATCTAATAAATATTACAACAGGAGGGGGTCAAAAACTAGCAAAAATAGTCTTACGTAATAAATGAATGGCCCCTAAATAGAAGAAACCGACAGTGATGATAATACTACAACTGACACAACATTATTAATGTTACTTGTAATAATTAATGTAATTGGCTATGGCCGTTTTAATTAATAAAATAAAATTATAATGTGGATATGACCACTATCGAATGATAGTACAATCAATAATACAATAAATACAAAAAATCAATAATACAGTAAATACAATAATATATGTAAATGTATACTTGTATACCATGTTTATAAAAAGTGGTCTCAACCTATCAAATATGATATCTATTTTAAATCAATGAATCAATGCAAAATAAAAATTAAAAAAACCTGTGATTGCGCACAAAAACTAGTGATATCCACACGTTAATTTTTCTGCGTGCGAACGCAGAAACCAACAACCAAAGAACCAACAATCGAACTATTCGCTTCGAACATAGATGCAGTTGTAATAGGCTAGTTGCCTAATTTAGAAAACTTGGTTAATATGGTTATATACTTTAATACTTATTTTATCCCAAAAAACCTACATTTAAAAAAAAAAGTAATAATTACACTACGTATTTTGTATTTAAAAAAAAAAATTGAATTCCCTTGATAACGATGAATAGTGTCATGGCGTCTTGAATGACGTTACAGTCTGCGAAATCCATGCGAAATCAAACTGTTTACATCTCTGTCAAGTGTCAAAACAATACGGAGTAACCATAGTACAACAGAGCAGGTGCTCTGTTGTAGGAAAACGTCAAAAACAAATTGCGGGGCGTGACGTAACACTTCCTGATTGGTGTTCGCTATTATGTGACTTAATGCCTATTTTTTTACGATATTATTTTCTAAAAATATTAATAATCTTTAACTTTTACGAGAAATAGACTGTTTTTTTCTTATCTACGTCTCTTCATTTATAATTTATAATAAACCAAGCAATTTGTTATTAGTGGCAACAAGCCTATTGTGTTTAACTTTAATTCTGTGGTCTAATACTCTGAGGCAGTTCATTCACATCATACGTACACACTAACAAATCTGAATGAACGGTAGGTAACCCAATTAACAAATCCGGAGTCGAACCTGAATCCAAACACTCGTGTGCAACACCCACCGATGCCTAATAGATCTCAAAAGTAAACAAGTCACAAACAATAGAAATTGATCTCTAAGTAATTCAGTTCAAAGTCTCTATTTCTACATTTTCATTCAGTCAAAGTGTAGATAGTATTAGAGATATTGTCCAGATACTTCCGTTTGTTGAATGTATCAGGACGTCAGCAGTGGTCAATTTGGAGCTGAAAGAGATTTTACGGCGCTCTTCGCAGTGCATTGTACATAATAAACTTAACTGTTATTCGTGTTAAAAAAAAAAAAACAGCTGGCTAATTAGGGTAACTGGTAACCCCACCAGAGCATTAGAATTATTTTTAAATCGTCAAAGATCATTCAGACATTCTTAATTCTAATAAAATATAATTTTTACCGACTTGAAAAAAGAAGGAGGTTATCAATTCGTAGCGTATTTTTTTTTAATGTATATGTACACAAATTTCTCCGTCATTCGTGAACCAGTTTTTGTATTTCGTGAATTGGCGTATAGAGAAAGCTCCCAAGTTGGTCCCATAATTATTTTAGAAACATTGCTTTATTACTTTTTGAATAATCTCTAAAAATACAATACTTTTTTTGGATTCCTGAGTGAAGTGCGTCAGGTTATAGAATCGCAGAGTTCCACCGACACGTTTTACTTTACAAAAATGTCAAACGTTGAAGATTATCGTATATACATGTGCACATTTTCGAATCTTCGAAGACGAAGCATTTGACATTCAATGACAAATCTCATCCTTGACAAAAAAAAAAACGAGCGGGTGAAGAGTGGTCACTGTAAAAAGTTTACAACCGTGAAGGATTTAGTATGCTTGAAAAGTAAAACCTTATTCCTCATCCAATGTGTATAAGAAGAAAATAGAGTTACTTCAACGCTTGAGCGCCTTGTTTAATTATACCCGACTGAATATGAGGATATGAACTTTATGTATCCTAATCCTTACTATTATTACAAGTAAACGAATTAGCGTACTTTGAAGTCGGTTGTTTCAGTTTTTCAAACTATGAAATTATTAATAAAACATACGGTTTTGTCATTTTGACTACCTATTTGTCTAGATACCTATAATTGACACAACCGTCGTAAATGGTGGAGAAGGTTGGCTATGGGGATGGTGGAGGCCAATATTTGCAAATCTCAAATAGCAATTATATAAGTAAAGTTTAGTTACGTTAAATGGGAATAAGATTATTTAGCTTTAATTTGACATTTAATGTAGTAAATAATTTTGTGATACATATATTAACTTACAAAGTACTTATTAGTGAATATAAAACACTTAAAAAAAAACAGACTTATTCATTTATTTTCGCTTATATAACTGAAATCCAAATAATATCACAATCTTACAACACACATTAAAAATGGATTCAAGGAGGTATCTTTGCTTATATAATATTTAAGTACTCGTGTACAGAAATGAAAAGATTCGTAGGACGTACGAAAGTCAAATAGCACGTAGAACGATGGCCGATGGGGCCGAAAAGTTCTCGAATGGAGACCAAGCACCAAAGCGCAGCGTTGCAAGACCAGCCACGAGATGAACGGAAAACCTCTTTTAAATGGCGGGAGGAAACTGGCTGGATGCCGACCTGGCAGCGGCAGGTTAGCCACAAGATACGTAGATGACCTCATACAAGTGCCGGAAAGATGCTGGATGTAAGCCGCTTCCAATCAGTCTTTTTGGAAATCTATGGGGGAGACCTATGTCCAGCAGTGGACTTCTTATGGTTGAGATGATGAAGATACTGATTGTGTTGTTTTAGAATAACTTAGACATTTTCGTAAATAGTAATAAAATGTGTGATTTGTTTGCGAATGTGTGAAGAATGTTGGGTGAATTATTATGCAAAGCTACTTAGAAAAAAACACTCAGTAGGTAAATAGTTCATACAAAAAAAAAACGTTCGATGTAATTTTGATTTATTTTATTTTATTGAAATAAGTATACATTTAACTTCTATAGGCCGGTTTTTTTTGCCAGAGAAAATCGATGCTGATTTTGACGTGCAACATTTCGTTAGATTTGTCTTCACTTCCTGAGTGTCATAGGTCATAGGCTATATTTTTTTGTAATAGTATAATAATACATATCTTGCAAAATATATATATATATATAAAAATGCGTTTTTTCGTAACCTCCAACGAACTTATTTCGTAATAAAAAAGTGATTTTATTAGAATTATTGTAAATAACGCTCCTTTATAATCTTTTACAGCGATTTTACGCATACCTACTATAAAAAACGCACACTCAACAGCGTATCAAGCGTAACGAAATCGTAAGTTACACTGCTTCTTTCCTGCAGTCGTTATTTTGTTATCCTTGTAATATACATACTTGTTGTCGCTTGCTACTAGAACGGTAAAGTACAACTTTCCAGCCCAGTACAACAAATAACTATTTTGCCATGACTCAGTGGCGGATTCCTTCTGAATCACCTCTGCTTAGATCGTAGTCCGAGGCACAGAAACCTAAAACATTCAAATTCAAAGTAATAAGCAAAAGACCAAATGGTCTTTTGCGTTCTTGGCCATTTGCGTCGATCCCTTTTAAAGTATGCAAATATACATACTTACGCCAGTTATGCGTCAAACAACCTATTTATGTACCTATAACTATAATTTCATAAACTCGACAAATGGCAAATGTGCAAGTACGATGCCAACATCAAGCAAAAAAAAAACTATGATTTCATAACTGTTTGTAAAACTATGGCCCGTATAGTTAGATCTCTCAACCTCGAAGTTATCAGCTTAATTATAGTATGAGTGTTTCTATCATACTCATTAACACAATACATGTGGTCTATATTTTATAATGGTGACTCACACGTTTACAATATTCCGTATTGAGGAGATCGAATCCCAGCGTCAGGGAGTGGGACGGAATGGGAACTAGTATATAGTGAGACTAGTGAACGAGATTTAAGTGCGGCAAGTTATGATAGATGGGAATGTGACTGGTGTGACCTGGGAGCGGAATGAGTGGAATAAGTGCTGGGCGTGAATATAATGAAAGTAGGGCTGGAGCGAAAAGAAAATGCAACGGGGGATCGAGATAGGGGAAGGGCGGGAGTGAAGCAGGAGCGGAACGAAAGTCGGGTGGGAGCGAGATGGGAATACGGCGGGAGCGAGGTAGGAGTTATACAAGAGCAAGATTTAAACCGTGTGAGTGCGAGACGGTAGTGGAGTGGGAGTGAGGGAGAAAGTATCCAGAGCGGAAAGGGATTTGGGTTGATACTCGACACAAACAGATTGGGTCGGTAGTTAGCTTGGAGCGCAGCGGGTGTGTTTTCTTACGAGTACGAAGTCGCGAGTAACAGCAGGTATTTTTTATATAATTTTAAGTTTTTTTATTTGTGACGGCTTCTTGATCGCTAACTCACCTGCCATAAGTCGTTGTAGGTAGTCATAGACGATTCACGATTGATTCAGAGACACTCAGATTTTATCCATTAGGGAAGATCACTCGGTAAGCTTGTTCCACAGCTTAACGGTACGCATAATGAAGGTTTCGTCCGGGCTTTTGAAATATCAACCAAAAACGGTTGCCACTTCATCGTGCTTTTTATCTTTCGATAGAAGAAATAGTAGGATGGAATACGAGCATGTAGATATGAAACGCTCATTCAGAAATGTATTCAGAAAACCTTTGGTGTTTTTCGCAAAAAAGATAATCGTTGCTTATGTGGTTTTTTAACTCGTTTTTGTTTACCATAAACTCTAGCTATCATCATTATCATCTCGGCCATAAAAAGTCCACTGCTGGACATAGGCCTCCATGGTTATGTCGAACGCCCATGTAGTGCCGACCCCAATAACTGGGAAACACCACTCTCGTTGTTGTCGACGAATAGATATGTCTACTGCTGAATTTTTTTTGCATAACGCGCCTTAGTAATATTCTTCTTTTCAAACCTTTTTCGTATAAATGGTTGTAAACATTCAAAAAACAACTAAACTACTAAATACACAAAATTTCTAAGTTATTTTATCATATTATTTAGTGGTTCTTTAAGCTAAGATAGCAACCTCCTTGGATCGGAACTATTTGTTTCAAGTTTTTATGAAGAAACGCGACGATGAAAGTTTTCGTACGCCTCCATACATTTTTTACGTTTCTCTTCGTAATCCATAGAGGGCGCTTTCAAAAAATGTATGGAGGCGTACGAAAACTTTCACCGCCGCGTTTCTTTCTAAAAACTTGTACTAAGGGTGCTGAAAATGTAGAGCTCCGTCGTGTTCGGTCGTAATAGATTATTTGATATATACGGGAGAAGATCTACCATTATCTATCGAAAATATAGTGAAAAGATGAAAAATAAAATTCACGATACATTATTACGTACATATATTTAAAATCACATTTCTACAAATAATGGAATAAACTTATGTACAGTCGGAACTCTTTATTCGTACATTTATTCAATTTAGGTTTAGGCCGTTATAGTAAGCAACTATTTCATATACATGTACATATATCAATTTGTAGCTATACTTAGGTACCTACTTACTAATCTTTAGTAAAATTTAGAAAGTGTTAAGCTGAGCCCACACTGGCTGGCGACAGGGGCAGAGGATTTTAAATTGCCAGATAAATACGTATTTATCTTGTAATCACAACACACCGACTGACTCAGACACCGCCGCCGAGGCACCGAAACGAGCACGGGACGAGCATAGTGCGCCGGGGTCGACTTCTGAGCTGTCGCGGGTCAAGGACTATTCATATATTTAATATTCGGTTAAAACGGATAGTGAAATATGAAATACCCAAGTATTTGATTAAATTAGGAACTATTTTAGAAATAATTAGTTTCAATAAACTAAAAAAAAAATAGACTTCAAACAGACCTCTGAAGTATAACGCACCAAACGAAAGAAGGAGTAATCGGTGAACAAACATACAGACAAATCGAGAACCACCTTCTTTTGGGAAGTCGGTTAAAAATACTTAATTACGTAATAATTAATACTTAGATACGTAATTATTAATATTTAATTAATAATTACGTATCTGGCACGCTAGTCGCCCCATCGACCACTGAGGTATCAGCGCAAAATGCTTTCTTTCTTTCTTTTTATCGTTTTACCGATATCCGATTTTTCGGATTGCAAGCCGTGAGTCCGGCGCATTCCGGCGTTTCGTGGAAAATCCTTTTCGATGTTCCTGCCCTGTCGTCCGCCAGTGTGCGCTCAGCTTGAGTGCTTTAACAATTTGAATCGCAACGCAAGGCATTCGAAAACGCACGGCGAAATACCTTACCATGCATTACCATAATAATTAATTGAATATATTTAGGACGGCATAAATTTGAACGAGGTAATGTACCTAACCACATTGTGGATCAGACTAGAATAAATGTAATAGTATACAGTAAATACATAAATATGAAGGTACATACAAATCATTGAATGAACTGTGTGACACGAACGAAGAGCTTCGACCGTATATTATCATTATAATTGTAATATTAATTCATGTACACAGAAAAATGACTAATATTTATATGGCTATTGATACACTTATAAAACATCCATCCACGACACCTTCGAACATTAATTCACTATAAAATATACATTTACGAGTATATTTTGACATTTAAAGCAAAATTATATTTCTAGTTTCGTATTGCGATCAATAAACCATTATAGAAATGCAAAGGAAATTATTTCTATGAAGTTTTTCGACTCGAAATCGCATTTAACATTTTTAAAGATATAAAATCACTGAGTGGAGATACATATATAGACAAAAAAATTAATTTTTAAAGTGTTTTAAACTAAGTTTTATATACCTATATAGTATAATTTTTATGAGCGAACATTTTCGAAATATGTTTTTTTTCAGAACTTCATCGGTAAAATAAATGATATTTGTATAAGACTTTGTTTAAATTGGATCTATTTAGTATATATGTTTTTTTATTAACGCTATATGATTTCATATATTTAATAATGTAATGCGCAAGAGCGACACTCCCACGTTCTGAACAGTTCCTCTAATGTCATGGTTACACATTTAATACATATGTATATACTCGTATGAGACTCAATAATTGACTCACGAACCTTTATGAAAAACGTAATATACAGATACAGAAGTGGTAGGGTCACTTATTAAGCTACATTCATCAAACATACATATATTTTTGGTACATTTACTAAATAGCTCTTTATGAGCACATGATTCGCATAAAGTGTAAAACATCAAATATTCGATAAATTAAACATCAATGTCTCTATGACAGTGTATCTACCTAATCATCATCATCAGATGATGATTTTGATGATTAGGTACATAGACTAATACATGAATGTAATTGTGCGTGAATACATATATTTAATCTAAACACCATCAACAAAATTTAAATTTGGCCATTAAATAGAAATTATTCAACATACTTACAATTATTTACTAATGAATTCTCCGTGCATAGAGATTGTAATTAATTAACTCTGAACAACAGTAAGCGTTAACGATCGAAAGCCCAATAAGATGAATTGGCACGTCGCGTTCCCGTGCGACTATAAATTAATAACACGTTATAATATTTACAAAAAATCAAATACGTAATAGCGAATTAAATAAATCATAATCAATATAAGTATCACAGCAAAAATAAAGTCCCATGTCATCGCCCAGTCGTACGGTATCGGGTCGAGAGGGTAGCGGCGCCCTCCTGCCACAGTCGCGTCGTCGGTGTTGTCAGAGTAGTAACCGTAATGTTCCTGAGACGGACGCTGCCGTCTAGGCGTGGATCGACGTTTCCAGAGTCTTTTACGTCGTTCTGTTTCGCGTCTAAAATCCATATCGGTCTCGTACAAAACTTCACCTCCTTCGGGCACGGTTAGTGGCCCGTGAAGCCACTCTCAGCCTAGTCTCATGGACGTTCCTTCTCCGGGATCAGCCCGGTTATGCACTTGAGGCTTTTCGGGTAGCGGCCTGTTCAGCATTTTCGCAGATGAATTTGAAGAGGTAGATTTTTCAGTAAAAGCGCTTTTTGGACTCATCGCTGAACTAGTTGAAGATTTTCCAGGGCTCGAGCTAGAACTGCTGTTAGGAGATAACACCGCCCTTAGATATGGCCCCCGAGGAATGGGTTGTTCGGCAATAACATCTGGAAGAACAGCCCTTTTTTGATTTTCATTATTAGCTATTTCGGCATAAAGGTGAACAGCTAAGTCGCGTGGCTCGAAGTACTCATGAGAAAGTGCAGTTTGTCTGTAATACGGTGATAACGGCATCAACTTGTCGAGGGAGGGCGTTTTTGTACCAGTACTTATCATTTGCTTATTATTGGGCCCAACTCGTCTTATAGTATTTTGGTACGGTAACTCATAAATGTTTTCTTCTGCGGTTGAAGTGCTCGCTGCAGGAATAATTTGTGGAGCTTCGTCAGTTATCTTTGTCAATTCATATAAATGCTCGATCATCTCCCGAGCTTCTACGTAGTTTTCTGGGTTGTCAAGACGTTCTTTGAGGTTATCTAAAAGTTCCTTCGTCAGTTCCTCCGGAAGGGTTTGTGTGAATTTTTCTTCAGTAGGGACAATTACTTCATCTTGAAAAGTAGATTCTTGTACTAAATCTTGAGCTCTCGACTCATTAAGCCTGTGCCGTTCGGAGTATTCGTTCACGCTTAGTTGCGATATAGATCTTGCATTGTCAATTCCTACGTTTGAGCCACACCTACAGAGTCGTCGACACATCGTAGCGCATCCATTATTAAAAGAAATAAATATAGCTTTAAGATTGGCACAACCTCCAGTACCTCGTCTCCACCACTTATACAAGCTAAACAAAATAGCTATTGCAACGCAACCCAGGCAGGATACTATAACTATACCAATAACCTTCTTATTTCTTGCACTTAATTCTTCATGTTTATATTTATGTGGGAAGCGTGGATTCTTAATTTCTACTTCACCGTCCGCTTTCGACTTAAGCTGTTCGCAACTAATTGTTGCACTCTCTGTGCAAACTTCTTTAAGAAATTTTTTGACTAACATATTTTGATCGGGAACGTTGAAGCACCTTGCTAAAACCTCGTCGACGGTACAGTAGCTGTGAGCTTCGAAATATTCGCTATTATCGACGTCTAGTGCTTGTGCTAGCCAGTAACTGATATTACAATGGCAGGTATGTCCGTAGTAGTTGTTTAAATAAACTATTTCCCTGCTAGCAGCTTTTCCAATAAATGACAGGCTCTCAGCGTGCATAGTTTCGATTTCATTGTTGTTGAACACTAGTTTGTGGATCGAAGCAGCTGGGGTGGCGATAGCGTTAGGTGGTAGGTCGTCAAAAGAATTGTTCTCCATTTGCAGGCTGTTCACTGACGATAATTCAAATCCTCTCTCCATGAACATGTGGAATTCACTGTTCATGATCCTCACAGTAGCTACTGTTGTGTTGATAGCGCCAGTCCCAACGTGATCGAATCTGGAAATGTTAGAAAATTTCGTTATAATTGAACGTTTTGATGGAGTTAGGTGTTTACAAAAATAGTTTTGGTTTATAAGAAAGCTTACCTAGTATGCCGAATGCTTATATCAGCGATCGCTGACCGGAACGCTTTCGATGACAGTTCTTGAATCTTGGACCCGTCCAATTTTAAGTTGTTTATTAAGGACTTCTCCGAGAACGCCTCTTCTTCTATAAGATGGATGGAACAATTAATGGCCAGCACGACATTGTACGTATTTGCTGAAAATGCCCCCGTCCGGATAGCATGGATGTCAACTCCTTCCAAGTACACCTTTGCTGCTGAGGAGCCGAAGGTTGATTTCGGAAATTGTGATATCGTTGTGTTTCTTAACTCAATCTGAAACAATACAACGATTTATTGTACATTGATGGCATTACCATTACAGAATAAATTTCAATAGTTTCATATATTCATTTGAGTACAGAATTCGCAACAGCAGTTTTTCGCAATGCTACTCGTATTTATTTCATTGGCCATATCTTACACCTGCAAATAAAGCACTGTCATTGTACATATTAAGACTTGTTTCTCACTTACCACAACCAATCCATGAAAATATGCTTTGTCGTTGTTGTTGTACAAATTGGTGCTTACGTACGTAGTGCTTGTGGTGTGGTTGGTTGTAGTATGTAGATGTAAAACAAAACCAACTGTACCATTTCAATATATCACCGGTGTTGTGATGATACTGACCGACATTCCAGGACCGTGTTCTCCTACGTTAGCGGCTGTAGGGTCCAGGCTAAAAGACCCGCTGCCCAACGTAAGCTCGCGTACGTTTGCGATCTCCATATTGAGCAGCCAAGAGAAAGTGTCGCCCTCCACGGACATCGCCTCGCAATCGGAAATATTCACTGACATCGGACCTGGAACCAACGTTGTTCTACCTTTAAAAATCAATCTTAGCCTATTGACCGAAAACAAAAGGTTATATGAAATAAGTAGGTATTTCTGTTTTTAAGAGGTTTATCTTGGTGTCTTATTAGTTCACACTGCAGCATCTACTCTTGTTGAAACCGGTGGAAGGAAAAGATGTGTCAGACTCGAACTCTTTATGCATTCGCTAAGCACGCAACAAAAACATCAATCGCAGAAGAATAAAACAAATTAAAGAAACATGGTTATCGCACGAGAACACGTTTTCGCCAGCGCTTTATCGCGTTCGAAACGTTATAAGTGCATTTGCGTATTTAACAAAAATGTGTCTATTGCTCGCTGTCAGTCGTCATTTTTTTCTGTAGCACCTCGGCTCCTCATGAGTCATTATCCTCTGAAACATGAATGCGAGTCGGGGAAACTGCGTATTTTTAGATGGTAAACCACGGATGGACGCAGTTGCGTCCACCAAAGATGTCCTGATTTTGAAAATTTCAAGAATTATCTATTTTGATAAATGCCAGTTCTGTTGATTCTGTAATTTAGACTGCTATTATTCGACAAATTGTTTTGCTCACAGCGTTGATATTAGTAATTACTAATATAGAATTCAATAAATACATCGGACTATCAATAACAAAAAGTACCTATAAGACCTGAATAAAACTGAATAACGGTGTATAAGTTCAGTTGAATGGGCACGCTGAAGTTGTGACCACTTATTGAGATCTCTCACTATAAGTTGTCGCTTGAGATTTAAGACATGCAGGTTTCTATCAAGAGTTCTTGTAAAAGTGGCCAATAAACGATTCGAGAAAATATTGCATCGACAACGTTGGAACCGGTTTTAGGTAGTTATTATACACCTAGGTACTTTATATTTATGCTTTCTGTCAACCTGTTTGTTTTAAAAATTTAATACACGCAAACGGGCAACAAAATGCTAGGTAAAATTAATAAGTGTTAGAGTACTTGTTAGTACTAAAATATTGTTAGCAGTAAGTACACAGAAATGAAGAAAATGCACTTCGTTTCACTTGAAGGACGTGAAAATATTCCAAGCTTTTCATGTTATTATCAGACAAAATGAATAATAAATAAAAGGAAAAGTACGATGCGTACTAGTATTTGTTTTATGTTCAAATATATGTCTATTTGAACATAAAATAAATACTAGTACACAAAGTAGTAGTTTAAACATTCCGTGAAAGGAATCAAGTTTTCTGTTTTATACTATTTTATTTGATATCTAGTAAATTTTGACTTCGCCTATTCCTTTTTCCCGATTCCTTTTGTTTGAAATTGCAAAACGACGGTACGTCCAGTGTAAACACAATGCCGTGCTCATACGCACACATATGAGCCTATGCAAATGTGGGGACTCAAAGTCAAATATAGTTTAGAATTAGTCATCAGTCCGAGAACACGCTACTTGCGACATGACAAGTGGGCGGAACTAAGTAGAGCTTATGAAATGGACAAAGTTATCTTAATAGCGCAGTAATATTGTTTAGTCGCAAGATTTTAAAAATAAAGTTTTAACTTATAATCAATATAGAAACATTGCGTAAAGTAAATGGATAAAGGTGATGTCAATGATGAAACTAATGATTTTTTCAAAGTAGAAATTATATATGTAATATATAATTATATAGTATATAGTATAGATATAGTATATCATTAGATATATTCATATTTGTCATTGATATATTATTGTCATTTTCTAAATTAGAGGGAAAATTCAAATGTTAACGGGAAAATCAAATCCGCCACGGAGGCGCCGTACTTGTTTATAGATATATTTCTCCCACTACTTAGAAGAAGAAAGTTAGGGATATTCGGGTGGTAATTGCCGTAATATTCTGATAAAAGAATAAAGAGGTGGAAATCTACAGTGGACCTTTATTATTTATCACATTATTAGCTGACTCGGCGTACTTCGTATCACCTATCAATGAGTGGACCCGATATTTTCTCAACGTTTAAACCTTCCCTGGACTACGACAAACATTTCAAAACCAAAATCTGCTAAATCGGCCCAGCCGTTCTCGAGTTTTAGCGAGACAAACGAACAGCAATTGATTTTTATATATACTTATATATATAGATTATTCCTTTCTACGAGTATATAAGGAATAGTATGTAGTTACTATTAGTATGTATGCCCATGTCTTTATTTGTAGTTTATAATGCCACTTGTTAAATATCCCGTTGTACGCCCCGTCTCATTTATATTTTATATCCCATGGTTGCCTGGAAGAGATCGCTTTTAGCGATAAGGACGTCTTGTGTTGCACTAGTCTATTTAACTTCTTTGTTATTACTTTTAAGGTGTGTACAATAAAGAGTTCATCTATCTATCTAATTTTCAAGTGCTAACTAGTCCAACTAGCTTTCCAAGTGTTAGCTTGAACACAATGACAAGTATCTTATTAGTTTCATTACGCATGTGTGTATTTCGAGAAACGTTCGCTTCCTGTTTCACCAAAACTGTGATGACTGCGTCCTCTCTATATATCTCTCTGTAGACGTGCCGTCGTATCTCTCGGCCATTTAATATAATTATTATGAACTCTTATATAGTGATCATGTGGTTATACGATATGCAACTCTTTACATCATTTTTCGAGCAAGATTTATCAGTAGACTAGCTGCCCGCCACGACTTTGTTTACCTTAACTTTCTCTATATGGGGCATAATTTTATTATTCTATTTTTTCTCTCGAGTCTAAGACAATGTTTCTTTATATGTGAAGTTATCTAGGATTGGACAATATTTTATTAATTATAAATGTCTGAGTTCAATATCTATTAGTCTTCGGTGACAATAGACAACGAAAACATGTTTATAAATAGATACTTCTCCTTATATACGCGTCTCTTTATCGCTTCTGTTAGTTTCATTAATATTTAAGCATTTTAGTTCCAAATTGAAAATTAAAAAATGTAGTTATAACAACTCAAATCGTAATATGATATCAAATATAAACGAGAACGTCTTAGAATCAAACCAAAGTAATAAAGAGTAAGAAATTGTTGGAAAGGCATGTTATAAGCTATTAGGTATGACATAAGCGCCTACTATTTGATACAAGTGCTAAGAATGAGCACTATCTATTGTTATTAATATGATGAACATAATATTTATAGGAAAGAAGAATACTTTAAGTGCACATGCAAGTGTGAGCAATAAACGAGTTATTATTTTTTGTTAGTGACTTTGCCGAGTTGAAACATGCTACAGCTTTGGTACACATGTAGAAAGGCGCACTCATATGAATGCATATACATTTTATATTAACACATATGTACAATGCTGGTTGTGCAACTTAAAAAAATGGAGAATAAACATGAATAGCGCTTTGTAAGAATGGCGAAAATCCGTTATAAGTATCAAACACGACATTTATGTGTGAGTAACATACAGGGAAAGTACAGCGTTACTGAATTTTGTGTTGCCTGAACAATTTTGGTAGTTTTAAATCTAGGTTAAAATTGTTCCTTCCATATCCTGAATCACACTGGTCTATAAAATAAGGAAGGAAACCTTTTTAAAAATCTGTTAACTACCTATGCTAGAAAACATATGAAGTGTCTGATGCACTTATTTTGTCTCGTGCAACATAAACAATCTGATCTATAAAATACGTTGTCTCGGTTGCGCAATTCTCGTCAGTGAATTGAGACCGGTCATATTTAGCATAAGTCGCATATACATTTTTTTCATGTTATAAATATTGAAGTGTCGCGTAACAATAATTACATTGCTTCAACGAAATCATTAGCAATCGCGTCTTTAAATTAAAAAAGGTTGTATGATATTTTTCACAGAAAATACGTAAGTAGGTATCTAAAACAATTTCAATTAAATTTCCACTTTATCAATTTTAATTTTTATTACTTTAATGTATATACTACTTAATTATAGTTAGTAAAATGTTGATTCTGTCTAGGAAGCATCAGGACTGCAGTCTTGAACCTATAAATCTGAATCAATAAAATTATGACCGTAACATATCCATATTGTATCCAGCTGAATATTGGACGACGGCCACATAATGAATCCCATCCGGTGTTACTCTCCAAGCTCGCAATCTGAGACTAAAACGTATACCGTTTACATTGCTGCGTACGACTCACAGAAATGCGAGTGTTATTACAGGATAGCTCCGATGCTTTGTGAGTTTTGCGGTGATATCGATTGCCTTTACTAGAATACTCTCAGTTGTTCTAACTTGTGAAACATAATAGAGTACCATAGTAGATCTATCTTGACATTTTGTATGTAAAAACGGATGTTCTCGGGGTCGTTTGTAATTGTTAGTAAACCATAAACATAGACGCAATAAGTGTATGAGATCGCAACAGCTAAAGAACGTGTCTTCGAAAATGTCTATTCTAATTAGATGATTATATTTGGATTGAATGTTTTGGTGTAACAGTGAACGCCAGGATTATTGTGAGACTTTTCATTATGTATTTCTAATAATTCTGAAATCGCTAACAAATCAGCTGTTCCACGAACATATACAAATTTTATTGATCTTTGACGAAATGTTATGGAATAGCTGACTTTTTGTAGTAATAGACCATCGAATATGGTGCGGCGGACGAACGAGAAAGATATATTGCGATATTTTTCTTCCTTGTTTGTCATAGAGCCTAGTCTGAGTTTTATATTTAAATTGTAAGCTACAATACTACCACGCACCATATTCGAACTTTGTTGGTATTTTAAAATAAAGGTAGTCTGTAAACAACATCGGCGCACTATCGAACTACTGTTTACAAAATAACCGATCTGTTCAGCGCATTTAAAATAAACTTTCAAACAATTATCATTGTATCAAATTAAATAATACGGCCATTATAAATGCAAATAGTTAATCTACACGTACTTCTTTTAGTTCAATATTTAATGCATTAGTTACGTAATAGAAATTGAATATGTAAGTTTGTATTCGTATTACATAATGCTAAAATTATGGTTAGATATAAAAGAGTAATTATTTATTGCAAGCTCGCCAGCGTCGCTTACCTTTCAGTTTAGAGAATGAGTTCTTTTCGAAGCGAAGGATGCCACATCTTTCAATGTCCAAAAAGAGGTTGAGAATGCTCAGATCAACGGCTGCGTAAGGCCGGAAGACCACGATCTTGGTGTCGGTAACTTGGATCCTCCGTATGTCTGTCACACCGTTGAAGGCACCAGATCCAAACATCACGCCATCGCCTCCTTCGATAATCAGCTCCATGACGGTAGGTGGCAAATCAAGGTTGAATATGTCCATCTTCTGTAAAATAAACAAATATAATATAAAACATAGATATCTATCGCATATCTGAACTAATATTATAAAGGCCAAAATAAACTCTGTCTCTGTCGTTCTGCTTGTTTTTCTATTTGCGACTAAAGGCTGAAACGTTTTTTTTGGAATTTGGTAAGTACAGATATTGCGGAGATCAAGAGAACGGATATAGGCTCCATCGTCATCATCATTGCCGTTCTTGATCACTGCGCGGGTAAAACTGCGGGGCACAGCTTGTATTATATATAATTTTAAGATATGAGGCTTAATGACAGGCCTGATGGCTCAGTAGTAGTTGTTGGCCTTCTGAGCCATGGCCATGGGTTCGATCCCTACCTAGGGCAAACATTTCTGCTGATCATGGATAAACATCCATGAAGAAATCCGTCCGTCTGTCAACACCGCACTTGCCGCACTATTTTGTGGCACTTGTCCGGTTTTTTTATAACGAACACCGAAACATTCCATTCGGGGCCTCCACTACCGCCGCGTTGCGATCTTGATCTATGTTACGCTTGATACGCTGTTGAGTATGCGTTTTTTGTGAGAAAGTATGCGTAAAATCGTTGTATCTGAATGACATATAGAAACACATATATACATTTAAGTACACTTACAAACATACATATATATTCGAAAAACATAACACTTCTTGTCTAAGCTTTTCGCGACTGTTACTCTTTGAAATTAATTAATTTTTAACGGATTTATTGCGTAATTTTGCATAATTTTATGACCTGACAGCCGGCCCACACGGCGCGTTGCGTCAGCGTCGCGTCGACGTAGCGCTGTCGCTCCGTCGTTTTACATACTAATAATCATAGTGTTCACACAACGCGTTGCGTCGACGCAACGCACACACGACGGAACTGCAGCCCCCGAGACGAAGCGGGCGGGGTACTCATTGCGACGCCGGAACGGCAGCGCTCAGTTGTTTGTCCGTTGATAGGGAGGAAGGATAAACGCAAGCTCATTTCGTTTTTTCAATCGTGACGTTTTCAAACGTCATGACTGAGTTGTAGTAACGCTGCGATGGCGATGGCGCAGCGCCCGTGTGGCCGTCTATGCGTTGAAATATTTGCGTTGCGACGTCGCAACACCGACGCAACGCGCCGTGTGTTCTGACTCTGACGTTTCAAACACTTTGCAGCGTCCGTGGTCACAGGTGAGATGGATGACAGTTGTCTTTTATGTAATGAAAATATTAATTACTACCGCCTATTACTTTTACGGCCTATTACATTTCCGGAAGCCTAGTCGGGATACCGTCGACTTGCGATCCGCAGGTCCTGGGTTCGAATCGCGCGGCACGCACCTCTGTCTTTTCGAAGTTATGTGCTGTATTGTTGATTGCCGCCAACTTTACAGTGAAGGAAAACATCTGAGGAAACCTACATGTCTGAGAGTTCTCAATAATCTTGAAGATGTGTGAAGTCTGCCAACTCGCATTTGGCCAGCGTGGTAGACTTCTCACAATGAGAAGATGGCCTGCGCCCAGCAATGGGACAGTTTGTACAAACAGGGCTGATGTTAATGAATTACTTTTATGCAAAACGTATAACACTACTTCTTACACAGTCGGGTAAAAACAAAACCATTCATAAATTTATCCCATGTTACCGAGAATTAGTCAATATTACCTCAATAACTAATGACCTCGTTAAATAGACAAAGAATTTAAATTGTGAGCAAAAAATTAATATTACTCATCAGTAACATTTAACTGGACGTGGATGACTCAAATTATAAGTCAGACGTTCTAAGTGGTAGAGGTGTTTAAATATAACTTCAGCTTGTAAGACAATACCGAGAATTATAACATGGATTGTTTTAAATAAATAATAATAATAAATAATATTTGTGGACATTTCACACAACACCATCTAGCCCAAACTAAGCAAAGCTTGTACTATGGAACTAGATGGCTGATAGAATACATATATACTTTTTTTTTTTTGTAAATATATACATATGATACATAGAAACACCCAGACACAGAACAAACATCCATGCTCATCACACAAATGTTTGCCCTGGGTGGGGATTGAACCCACGACCTTTCAGTTCAGCAGGTAGACGTAAACACACTACCAACTGAGCCACAAGGCCAATAAGGTTTTATATTACATTTAGGCGTCCAATGTCAAGAACGCAGAATGACAAACGGTCAAACATCGATAAAAGGCCTGTGTTAAGTCTAAAGCGTCCAATGATCAAGGTTACAAGGACAAAATGTCCAATATTCACAAAAATCAAAGAACGAACTGGCTTAAAGAAATTGTACTGGAACATAATTATAGTTTAAAAACTGAAAAAAATACTTCAAAATACGCAATACAATACTTAAGCGACTTGCTGTTCAATTTTCTACAAGCACTTGGATGATGTTTTACCAGATATTTTGTTATAAAAACCAAAGTACTGAATCGATTTTGATAAAATTTATGTGGATCCACCTTTGATGTATGATCTACCAAATACAAAAATAATTATAAAAATCAATGCACAATTTGTTAAGTAATCGGTGAACAAATATTATTAATAACCCCAGACTGAATTGACGTAACTAACAGACTGAATTGATAACCTCCTTCTTATTGGAAGTCGGTTAAAAAGGAACTGACACTTACGTCGCGATTGTGTTGCTGGTTGAACACAAGTAATCGTTTAAAAAACTAATAAAACGACTGAAATACGCAATTCGTTTACTTGGACGACATGTTTTTCTAGCTATTTTGTTATGGAAACCAATACTGAACCGATTTTGATAAAATTTCTACGGGACCACCTGGGAAGTACACCGTGTCAAATAAAACAGAATTTTTCGAATCAGTAAATTTTAATAAACAAGTAATTTTACTAGAAATATTTCAGAGAATGCGCATGTTATTTGCGATTTTACGCATATTTTCTTACAAAAAACGTACACTCAACAGCGTATCAAGCGTAACGAAATCGTAAGTTAGACTGAAAACCTCTTTTCTCCAGTCGGGTATTTTGTTTTTCTTTTAATATTCATATTTATTTATTGATATCTTTTGACACAAGTAAATGTAGATATGTACTTATTTACACCTACACGTTGTTGAGATGGACATTGGTTCATTATGATTTTTGGACATTTTGCTCCTTCATCTTACGCAAGACTTACTTTTTTACCCCTTTTCATTCTAGTTTTGCATTTAAGCCGAATATTTAATAACCCCATTGAAGTGTATGTCCCACATTGTATCATCTGTATTAGTATCGTCCCGGTGGTCCCCAAACGGAGGGATGTAACGAGCAGATACGGGCAGCTGATTGAATTACGTAGAGTACGTGAATAAGAACACCTACCGGCATTCCCTTGCATCTATTAATAACTTGCAGCCCCATCTAGACGTAAATGTTGGACGGTGCACTTTCTACGTTACGTCTTTTGTTTTAGTTCGACCGGACAATACGTTTCCATCTACTACGTGTAAGAATACCACAGATATATTAGACGGAGCATGAGAATTCATTTATATGAAAACCAACTGTGACGTCACATAAACGATTTTGTGATGGAATGTTCCATCCGCGCGAAATCTATTCAACCCAATGCATTCGCGCGCTTGTACGCTAGTAACTAGTTGACAAAATATCGAATCGGAAGTATATATCACCTGAAATTAAATAAATTTTGGTCGTCAACTGCGATTTTTTATCGTACTTGACACGCCTGTTTTGACACGCTATGTACATACACTTGGGGTATCTATAGAAGTCTATGAAGAATACAGTGTTATCTGTCAGTCGGTGGCTCCTTACTCCTTATGTTAGTTGATGTTGTTATCTTAGTGCTCGCATTCGTGCCCACAGATAATGCAGTGACTCACAGCGATAGCTCGAACAATGCTCCTTCGAATATTTCATAGATGATAGTTTGTTCAAGTGGCGAATGCCTTGTATAGTGTTTTTAAAAATGGAACAAATTGGGTGTGCCAGGTATAAAAAGTGTAAGCAAGGTGATTTCATATGATTACATATACACTGTATATGAGAGTGATGAATGATATGTATAATACAGTATTTTTTTATGATATACCTACATCGATTTTTTTTATCTGTAAATTTGTAAAACATTTACTAATTGGCTTTGTACTATTCACAGTATTTTACTGCGTAAAGCTTAGGAGCGATACTGTCGATGGTAGACAGAGTGCAACATGAATGTATGATACAAAGTGATATGCCAATATTTTGTATGCATCTAGTTCCAAAAGTTTTTAAAATAGTCTACGATGTACCACAACTCCATAAAATTTTAAATAATAATATTTATGCATTATACACTTTTATAGATCCTTTATAATGCCATGCCGCTTACAAATCAATTTTTTTTTGTTTTCTTCTTAACGTCATGTATAAAATATTATTTTCAATTATTTAACGATAATTGTGCGTTTACGAAGTTGCCTGAAATTAATACTTTTATTATTATTATTACAATTCTATACAATCAATGATTTATATTTTTATATTAGTTAATGTATGGAAATTAACGTGGTTTTCACACATTTTTAAATAAAAACTACGGGTCACTCACGTCTGTTTTGAGCCGAAATATCCGACTATAGTTTCAACCGCATTCGGCGGTCTTTTTCAAAGGAGCAGCACACACGTCACTCTCGGTCGGTGACGCGCCTTGCACTGCGTGCGCTCGTGCCGCACGTGATGTCATCGGTTGCAAAAAAACAGACGTGAGTGACCCGTAGTTTTTATTTAAAAATGTAGTTAATGTATCTTTATAAATGACGTACAATTATTATTTAATCAATCGTAACAAATTACTAAATTCATTTATCTTTTGATAGTCTCACTTATTAATAGTGACGTTTATATAATGAATTAAACTAAGTATTTATCACATTTTTTTGATAGTCTCACTTATTAATAGTGACGTTTATATAATGAATTAAACTAAGTATTTATCACATTTTTTTGATAGTCTCACTTATTAATAGTGACGTTTATATAATGAATTAAACTAAGTATTTATCACATTTTTTTGATAGTCTCACATATTAATAGTGACGTTTATATAATGAATTAAACTAAGTATTTATCACATTTTTTTGATAGTCTCACTTATTAATAGTGACGTTTATATAATGAATTAAACTAAGTATTTATCAAATTTTTTTGATAGACTCACTTATTAATAGTGACGTTTATATAATGAATTAAACTAAGTATTTATCACATTTTTTTGATAGTCTCACTTATTAATAGTGACGTTTATATAATGAATTAAACTAAGTATTTATCACATTTTTTTGATAGTCTCACTTATTAATAGTGACGTTTATATAATGAATTAAACTAAGTATTTATCACATTTTTGTGTTGACATAAATTATTGTTGATTATTATGATTATTTTGACTTGTGACTATGAATAAAAATTTGTATTAGTAAAATCGGTTTCAAATTCCATCCGATAGTTGGAATCCTCACAAACAAAATAAGGATATTATAAAAACCACAAATGAAGTAGATGACGCGTCCGCCGCAGCGCCGCGCCGCGAAATATAAATAAACGCGCTTAAGAAGGAACGATGCCAATTGGGTCTTTCTAAATGAGTAGTGAGAAATTACGGCAGGCTAGTCGCGTTCCGCAGGACCAGGGTTCGAATCCCAGCACAAGCGCTTCTGTCATTTCGAATCTAAGTAAAGTAAGTTTATTTAGACTGAGTAGGCAGCCCTATGTCAATTATTAAGCCGTCGAAATGCCTCTGACCTGTCTTGACCATCGCTTTTTTTAAGAACAAACAACCGGGATCTACAATTTATCTCACGTTAAGAGGGACAGAGACATCACGGTAACACTCAGAAAGAGATGTCACTCACGGTCACCCATCCGAAGACTGACCGGTCCGTCCGTTGCGTACCGTTGGTGTTCGTTCGACAACACCTAGCCAAGCTACGCCACGAGCGCTACAGCTAAATAAAAAAACCGGACAAGTGCGAGCCAGACTCGCCCACCGAGAGTAGTATCAAACAAGAGACCCTGTTTTATGGTTACATAAATTATGATATGTAACTACGGAACCCGACCCCGACATTGCGCGTTACACGACACGCACTTGGCCACTCATTGGCCACTTATTTCCTTTTGAGGTACGGAACCCTAAAAATGTGATTTACAAAAACCATGGTTGGAATATATTATGGGTGAACATTTCTCTCAACTATACAAAGTTAAGTCGGTTTTCTTGTTAGAGCCATGTTTGCATGGATTATGCGCGGATTATGCATTTGAGTGTTTAGTTTTTGCGTACATTCCCTAGGTACGGAAGCTTCGGTGTTCGAAACAATTTGTACTTGGTTGATTTTCAGAGGTATTCGTTCCTTTCCTTTTTGTAAAATGGTCTAAATACTCACCAACTCTCTTTACTCTTTTACATTACAGCATTAGCTACAGAGTCCTACCATATGCGTGTCTCGACACGGTCTTGGCCACTTATATTTAAAGATAAATAACATCGATGTCCAAGTACTGTGGTGCAATAGTTCACAAAGAACCGTTGAAGTTCATATGCCCAGTTCTTGCGCACTTGCTTCTGAGTCAGTGCGTGTTGAGTAGTTTCGCAACCTCCATTTTCGCCATTTATGGGTACACTCGCCACCGAAGCGGTATTAAGATAACTGGAAGATGCGTACTGGATTCTCGGGCTTCATTTTCGATAGAGATATTTTTTATGATACTCAGTATAGCGACGAGCAAGTCGGTTGGTTGATGGTAAGCGTCATGCTTGCCTATTACGATCAAATGCTAACCCAGTTAAATATGACAAAGGTCGCGTACCCTGGCGTCTGTGGAGCGGCAAATAAAACAAGTTTAAATTAAAAGGAAAACAAAATACGCGACTGCAGAATACCAGTTTTTGTAGTCTACAATTTCATTACACTTGCGTGATACGCTGTTGAGTGTACGGTTCCGTACTTCAAAAGGAAAAAACGGAACACTTATAGGATAACTTTGTTGTTAAATACCACGGTTAGTGCTTATTCTACTTACATATGATAAGAACTAACCGTAGTTTTTAAGCCCATATATTTTGTTACTAACACTTTGGACCAAGATATCTTGAAATAAAATATTTTGAATATCATCGTTACATGGTTGATATTCCGAAAACACGTACGAAACGCTTTGGCTCCAAAATATGGAATGCGCTTCCTGGATAGGTCTTTCCGTATAGATATAATCTAGGTGTCCTCAAATCGCGAGTGTATAGGTTTCTTCTAGGCTTCGCGCTCCATCGTAGACCGTAACTGTCGCTTAACTCCAGGTGAGTTGACGGTCAAGCGCAAGCCTATTTTCGGATAAAAAAAAGTTTTGAACACAGGATTTTCCTCAGGTTCGTACCAAACGGTTTAATTCTACGTTTCTAATCGGCACAGCCAAGGAGTGAAACAAATTGCCGGTTTCTTTGTTCCCTGCAAGTTATCATGTGGGTCTTTTCAAGGTCAAGGTGAATAAGTAATTAATCTAGGTCAACGTGCTTCATCCTCGAGTTAGTGGCCAATCGCGGACATATTTGTAATAAATGTATATATTTGCATACAAGTGCCACTGATTCGCGATTTAATAATTGAAACGGCAAGGTAATAACTTCCATATATGGATTTTGAAGAGTCAGGTGTGAACATGTCTTCACACTTGATTCTTCACTTTTACGAATTCCTAGTCACCGAAAATCTTCACAACGTTATAAGTATGATTAATGCCCATGTTACTGATAGCTTTGCAATTTATCTTGTTATTGTAAAGTGTGTAAATAAATAAATATTTATTTATTTATTCATGATTAGTTTAACCACCAACCCGCCTGACGATGTAGTCAATAAATATATCACGTAGACCCGGGAAAGATATCTGAATATAATATATGTACCTAACTTAAACGTATAAATAAACCTAAATGCTAATTGTATGATTTAATTCTTCATTTGCTTGTTTGCTGCTTTTAACCGATTTCCTAAAAGGAGGAGGTTCTCAATTTGTCGGAATCGTTTTTTTTTATGTATGTTTCCCAATTGCTCGAAGATACCTGGACCGATTTGAAAAAAAATATTTTTTGTTTGAAAGGGTGGTCCCATAGAAATTTTCAAATTACTGAACTGATTTTGATGAAGTCAGTTCAGTATTTTGTTTTATAACAAAATATCTGGAAAAATAAATCATCCAAGTAAACGAATCGCGTATTTTGAAGTCGATTTTATAGTTTTGTAAACGATAACTTGTGCTGTATAATAATTATAGTTTAAAAACACAATTTTGTTTTAAGAACCTAATTTGACGAAATTTTTATGGGACTTATCTGAAAGTTAAATTTACTAACTAATTAAAATTAGCTATTTAGCTTTCAAACAACAAAATAATGCTTCAAATCAGTTTACAAATGACGGAGTCATGCGGACGTTACAAAAAAAAAATACAGCCGAATTGTTAACCTCCTTTTTGAAATCGGTTAAAATTAAAATAGGTTAGAAGAATAACTTTAGTTTAAAGACTTTGTCAGACTGATGACTAACAACGCATACCTAGCCCGCTGGTCCTATAGGCATGAAATTTGGACAACGCCTTGTAAACGTTATATGTATCTCAATTAAAAAACTATTTCTTGTTAGCGGTTAAGACCCCGGAACGCAGCTAGTGGGCTATATAATAAACTATTATTATTATTATTGTTTAAAGACTTTGCCAGACTGATGACTAACAACGCATACCTAGCCCGCTGGTCCTATAGGCATGAAATTTGGACAACGCCTTGTAAACGTTATTATATATCAACTAAAAAACTGTTCCTTGTTAGCAGTTAAGACCCCGGAACGCAGCTAGTGGGCTATATAATAAACTATTATTATTATTATTGTTTAAAGACTTTGTCAGACTGATGACTAACAACGCATACCTAGCCCGCTGGTCCTATAGGCATGAAATTTGGACAACGCCTTGTAAACGTTATATATCAACTAAAAAACTGTTTCTTGTTAGCGGTTAAGACCCCGGAACGCAGCTAGTGCGCTATATAATTGGCACTCATTTGTAAATAAATAAATAAATAAATAAATAAATAATAAACTATAAATATAGATGTTTGCAGCAATGTAAAAGTAGTTTGCAGTAGTATTAAAGTAGAGTGCTTTAATCATAGTCAACGTGTAACAACAGTTTTTAATATGCGCAAAACCGGTTTGTCTGAGAGTTTGCGTCGACACCGACCGGCCGCCATATGGACGTGTTTTACTCATTATATGGGTCGTTAATGCACAGATTCACATATAGCGGATAATCAACCGTTGTTTTGTCTAATAGCGTCGCATTTGAGACATTCCTTTGCCTACGATCTCGTGTTGTTGAGTACGTATAATTATAGTTTTAAAAACTGAAGCAACTGACGTCTCATGAATGTCATTGTCAGAACTGGAGTAAACTGAAATGGGACCACATGGGAAGCACCAGCTTTCAAATAAAAAAAGAGTCATCAAAATCGGTTCACCCAGTCGAAAGTTATGAGATAACAAACATAAAAAAACAGTCGAATTGAGAACCTCCTCCTTTTTGAAGTCGGTTGATAACCGTCAAGTGCGAGTCAGACTCGTCCATCGAGGGTTCCATACAAACTAGTAGATAAAAGGGGGAAATTAATATTATTTTTATATTTGCCTTCATAAACTGAAAAATATACATCGTAAAAATATTTAATAATTATAGTTTAAAAAACTAAAGCAACCGACTTATCATGGATGCCATTGTCAGAACTGGACCAAATTGAAATGAGACCACACAGGAAGCACCAGTATTCAAATAAAAAAACAATAATCAAAATCGGTTCACCCAGACGAAAGTTATGAGGTTACAAACATCAAAAAAAAAACAATCGAATTGAGAACCTCACTCTTTTTTGAAGTCGGTTGAAAATGTGAGTAAAACGAGGATAGGTACATCCAAAATATAATTATAAATATCCTAGAAAATAAATTAAAATCTGAATAGATCAATTTTAAAAATTCATAAGATGTGATGAAATGTGTGCTTCATGACTAAAAAACCGGACAAGATGATTTATAGTAATTATGTAATAGGTCATCAATCTAACTTCATAGTGCCATATTACATTGTTAACAAAGTCATATAGTTGGTATATATTGGTACGTACACGTACCAAAATGTCAGTATAATCAAACCAATAGATTTTATCAGCATACTAGCTGTGACCCGCGGTATCGCATGTATGATGAACACAGTTTTTGTGATGATTTTTTTTTATATAAACCTTGTCCTGACCGTCGCGAACATAAAAGAAATCAGCGTAATTGGTCAACCCTTTCTGGAGTTACCTATGCGTTTACATACATTTCGGGAATTTATTTTTATTTATAGCTAATTTATCTTTTATATTAATTATTTAGATTTTCCTGTTATTTTGTGCCTGGTTGTACTGTAAGGTATTACGTATGTAATCAAACTACACAATCTTCTCTGCTCGAATTTACCCACTCACCCAAAAAGAGAACTGTGTTTCCTCACTGCGGTCCGAATCGACCTATTCCAAAATTATATTGGTCGATTCGCACCACGGTGCGAAGGACCTATTCAAAAAGAGCTCTTGGGTGATTCGCACCGCGGTTCGAACCACTTGCGGTGCGAAACGCCGAAGTACCCATATTAGCTGTGCTACGCGGTTCTACCTGCGCATCTGCGTCATAATGAAAAACGGTGATGATGATGATGTTTTTCTTTAATACAAACCTTGTACTGACAATCACAGCTACACAATCATCAAAAAAATAAGTCCAGCAAAATAAGAGTTTCATTCGCACACGTAGAATTCCTTCTCCCATGCAACATAAGCACTGAAACTGGCTAATTACTCAACAAAATCTGTTTCTAATCTGTGTACCTACTTCACATACTAAACAGTAGGAATGCCCTGGAATGGCGTTCACATAAAATATTACACAAATTCAGCCAAATCCGTGAATCCGTGATCATCTTACCTATCCGTGCATGGTTGCCTGGAAGAGATCGCTCTAAGCGATAAGGCCACCAATTAAAAGCCTAGCTATATTTATGGTTTCTCTGTATTTCTTTTTCTGTATGTATGGTCTTTTAATAAAGAGTTATCTATCTATCTATCTATCCGTCAACCTGAAACCTGAAATTATGCGCTTACATTATATAGATTTATATAGATTCGGGTATTACTTTGGCACGTACTTGTCTAAAAGACTCTGCCATGAACTGCTCCAATCCACATTTAGACAAACCGACGGAAGACGAAACAATACCCGGAGATTTTCACTTCACTCTGATGGACCATAATTCAGAGAACAATAGATGGGTGCGAGCGTCACTCGCCGTTTCGCCGTTCTAGACCAGCGCCTGATAGGACCTTTTGCAATGTACATTTGGACATGGGCCTATCGATGTTTTTAACGCGAGTAAGTCCGCATTCCAATCAAATTATAAATTAAGACATTCGTAGATGTACGTATGTCACCGATATAGTACAGCGGATTGGCAAGTTGAAGTGGCAGTGAGCAGGAGACATAGCACACAAACTGATAGCCAATGGGGGCCAGTAAAAAATCGAGTGGAGACCACGTACCGGCAAGCGTAGCGTAGGAAGACCAGCTACAAGATGGACAGACGATTTCATACAAATTGCAGGAAGACGCTGGGTGCAAGCCGCTTCTAATCGGTCTTTTTGGAAATCCATGGGGCTGACCTGTGTCCAACACAGGAATTCTCGTGGTTAAGTCCATGCTAATAATATGAAGTTCGCGTTTGACCACTAAGTCACCTATAGAAATGCAACGATGTGATTGTAGATAAAGCATGCACTTCATCTGTTTGGATAGAGAAAACAGATCTGCTACATTTTCCTGCGATGTGAATGATAATACAGAATTTTTTACATGATTTTATTAGCTTCACCTGTATGCATGTTTGTTTGTAACCGACTCCTTTGGACTCGATTTTGATCCACTTCTAACGGTCAGATTTCATTTATAATTTGTAGACTTATCGAGGACCAACGACAATACAATAATTTCAAGCGTGTTTATTTAGTTTCGTTGAAACTATTATTATTTGTACTACTTATTCTACTATCTCATTATCTTTGAACTTTATATTTTATCTGTACACCAAAGCATACACCAAAGCCATTCAAGGCCAAGTTACAAACAGACATAGATCTGATATGATGCACATTTTGCCCAGTAAGTAGCTCTGGTGTCAGTGTTCATGTTGCTTTGGAGCACGGAACCCTCGGTGACCTCGGTATGTGAGTGAAACTCGTACTTTGCCAGATTTATTTTCGTCATGCGTTCTCAGGTTAGATAGATAGGTAGATAGAAAAGTATGGAACTCGAACGTGAAGCTTACTGGGGAATCAAATTCTACAAGCGTGGACTACATATACTAAATTTGCGGGACTGTCAAATATAGAATTCGGGTTTTTTTTTAATTTGAATACAAATGTATTCAAACTTTTCCGAACTCTAAATTTTGAGTGCTAAGTTGTTCTATCTACGACAATGTGACTTTATCGAATCAGTCATCAAGTAAAACACTCACCAACATTAAAAGATGAGTTAAAGTGCAGTCCCCGTACTGAAAAGGAAAGTAAACTCAGTATATTGTATCTCGCGCCCGAGTAAATTAACTTAAGCTTATATATATTTATATATATGTGATGACGCTTTTTGAATACGAAGCCAATAGGGTAACATATTCGGAAGCTTCTTACAACTATGCGAAGTCGATTCCGTCAACAAGTGTTGAAACCGAGCACTTTTCGCCGCCGAAAATTGTAGATATAGAGCTTTATATACATAACAAAATGTTTCTTTGATAAAAAAAACACATGTGATTCTGATGTCTTTTATATCTTATATAACACTTCATAATTTCATGTCGTAGGTCCCGTGAGTTCTTGAGATTATAATACAAAATAGTATTTAGCAGTTTTAGCGAAGTCTCTGCTTATAATAATTGTTCTCAAACTACAAAACACAACAACATGTACAACAACATGTATAGAAGAATGTTGGCTTAATTTATGAAAAGTTGGCTTAATTTTTAAGGTCCTATGACCATGGTGTTGGATATCGAAATATAGGTTACAAAATGTATTTATAATTTTAAATATTTATTTTTACACTTCACATCGGCGATGGTCTTAAATGTCTTGTATTATCCGTCCACATTTTTACCTAGTCTAAGACAAATACATCTATCAAAAATAATTATTCTTTATGTTTACGAAAGTTTTATCCAATACAATACTTAATAGTGAACCCAACTATTAAGTATTGTATTGGATAAAACTTTCGGTAGGTACAAGATAATATGGCGATATCAAAAATTACTGATGACTTTGACTAAGTGTATTTACAAATATTCTTTCCGAGAAAATCCGTCGCCTACATATTTTGGAGAATTCAATAAAAGTGTCGCTGTTATATTGTACTTGTATGTTATTCTAACGTACAAAATGAAATTATGTTGTTCTATACACTTAAAATAGATCAGTAAATGTTAATTTGAACAAACTAAATCACACTCAGTTCTCCGTATTCACACACGTCCGGTAAGATAAATAATCAACAAAATGTTTTGTCAACTTCTGATTGACTAGAAATGAAACGCGCAAAAACGAGACAAAGCACACATAAAACTAACACATGCCTATTGGACGCCCTGAAATAAGATCGTAGGTAGACTAAGATCAGTGGCTGTTCACCTCTTGAACATTGAGCGTCAATTAGCAACATACGTATCAGACAGAGTACACGCTTGATAGACATTCTAATTTAGACGTCAGTCCATCGCTTTAAAGTTTGTAATAGCTTATCTGTAATAAGGTCGTAAAAAAAATATGTGTGGCAAAGTTCAAGAGTAACCACAGCATTTGAGTCACTGCGCCGAGTCGACTTCTGTTCCCAATTGCGTTCACTTGTACTCTGATTTTGCCCAGATTGGTTGCTCGTACAATTTAATGAAATAAACTGTGTTAGGATTAGAGTCCTTTTGAGAACTGTGAGAGGAGTTTTTTTTTGCTTTTGACGTGTTACATTAAATTTTGCTATATGTATGAGTAGGAGGTTGGAAAACAGTTTTCTGCCAAGATAGAGGTTTGTTACTACGCAAAAAGTAGGTTATGATTGTTTTATACTGAAAATAAAATTTTAGTAGTAGTTGAAGAGTATAAACTACTGTTTGGTGGTGCTAGTTAAATCATACACCGAATTAGCGGTCAAGCGCAAGTCTATTTTCGAGTTAAAAACCTTGTCATTAACTTTCATGTTAGATGACTTACTTATCTGTCTTTATCTCTCAGTAGGTTTCTAAGTACTGATTGATTCAAGACCCATCGAATGGGATGTTGTTGAATTGTCTAATAATTTCCATTCTACTCAAATTCTACTCAGTATTTTACATAGCATCAATAAATTCCGAGTTATTAGATGCTTGAAACAGCTGCTAATTGAAAAGCGTGAAAATTTTAATACAATAATATGTAAAAACATCAATTAAAAGAAATTGTTATTTAAATATGACTTGTCTAATGATAATACATCGAATTATTTGATAATGGTCATGTTGTATTTATTGGTTTGGCGACTTATACTGCTCGCAAATTTACTAGTACATATAATATAATAATAAATGTGTACCTAAGGCAAAATAAGTTATTCAAGTTAGTGTGCATAAAGTATTATTTGTTAAGTATATTCATTATACTCGTAATGTATAATATTGTATTTTGCGTAGTCGCGCTTGGTGTTTGTGCGGCCTTGCGTAGACAAAAGACCTGTCCCTCTCTGTCCGTGGGTACTTTGTTTAACACCACATGGGTAATATTAGATTACGTATTAATGTCTGATATTTGTTCCAAAGCATTGTTTCATTCGTTATCATTGGCATGACAAAATAGGGCCTTATTTTTTAAAGTAGTTCCATTGTAAGTGATTTTTTCCTGCTATATAATCAATATCTACTAATTTTGGTACCTGTCGGAAACAAAGACCTTCTAACACGGGACCTTCTCGTATGTATGTATCTCGCTAATAATCGCTAATTAAGTCTATTTCTCTACGTGTCATAAAACGTAAACAACAAAACAGACTGGCAATCTATGAGAGCCCATAATTTCTAAAGTAAAACTATTTTGTCGTCTACATTAGGGGGTTAGATGTAGAGTACGCAAAAACGTATAGGTTCCGTAGCATTAGAGGTATGAGAGCATTGCATTTGAAAACTCTTCCAAGAAAAAGAACAATAAAATGTACCAGTTGCTTCTCTTCCCAGGCATACTGTATGTACTGTAAGTCAGTCCAGGGACTAGAGGAAAATTGGTACTTATGTAGGCGATGGGCTGATCCCCTGTCACTGCAAGCCAACATTACTTTCTACCCTCTTATCCCCTCTAATATCCTCTCCCCTCCATCTAACTCTAATCACGGTGAAACGTGACGTCGTTTGGTCATGTACTGTAACTTCAAATGGAGGCTTACTACAGTAGTACTCGTAGTCGGATGTACGTGGTAATACACCGCCGTGTATTCGCATAATTTCCCCACATCCTACAGTTCAAAATCCACAGAATATACAATCATCACATATTGCAGTGTAATCTCCATACGATGCAAGCACAGGCATGCGATCTTATTTATTTCGCAAGATTTTCGTGGAATTAGGGTTTGATACAAATCTTTTGATTAATATAATCTTTTGACGAACAAGTCAAAGTCAGAAAATTACTATGATGTCGTAATAATTCTGAGAATTTTAGATTTAGAATTTTTAATAAAATCCACATTTGTTTTGATTTTTAGGGTTCCGTAGTAAACAAGGAACCCTTATAGTTTCGTCATGTCCGCCTGTTTGTCCGTCCGCGGCTTTGCTCAAAAACTGTAAGTACTAGAAAGCTGTAATTTGGTATAGTTAGGTACCTATACTAATAATGCCGAGAAAGTCGTAGAATACAATTTAGAAAAAAGACATTTTTAGGGTTCCGTACATCAAACGGAACCCTTGTAAGATCACTTTGTTGTCCGTCTGTCAAGAACGCGTGAAGATATCGAGTTGCAATTAAAACTATATACGCAGATCCATAGTCTCTTGCTGCAAAGAGAAAAAATAAACTAAGAATTGAATTGGGCTCATTAGCCTTCTTGACTTTGGTAGTTTTCATTATTTCATGTGATAATAAGGGTCCATGGAGCCTGAAATATTGTCACTAGAACTGACGAAATGTAGTAAAATTTTTGAGCTTGTGCTCATTATTTTAGTCACTGTAAGCACTTTTCATTGAATTAATAAAATTGTCTGCCAAAACAGATTTTTTTTAGCAATGTTGTGGTATGTAAAATAATATGTTCTGGATTGTTAACAGAATGTTGTTATAAAACAAACACTAGCGTAGAATGTGTAATTTTAGAAATTGTGGTTAGTTAACTAACTCAACAAAGTAACATAGTTTGTAAAATACTAAATTAGCATTGCGGTGTATGAATCTCGGCCAAATAAACATCCTAAAGGAATCTAGGTTATCGAGGAAAATGTTGGATTTTCTGAGTATTATGATGAAATTACGTTAACGTTTAATACATTAATAGGGGTTGTACCTACAAACACAGATTTGTGTGTGTGAGTGTATATGGGGCGAGCAAGGGAACATCGATTCGAACATCGATTAGGGTAATAAGATGTTTAGTTGTTTACTGATTCGCCCCATGGTTGAATACGTTATAGGCCGAATCGGTGAAAACCCCATAAAATAAGTGGTTACCGTGAATTAAAAGCAAAATTAATGAATATTTAATGGAAATTGTAACACTTAAGAGTGATTTGTGATTCCGTGCATAGGTGAAGCCAAAATCTATCAAAATGTGTGCATAACTCATAATGACCATCGCGCATTTAACTATCGTTGGCATGCACATGAGCGTCGAATTTTTCAAGTGTAGGTATTTGAGACAGAGCTTACCTGTCGTGAGCAACGGACAGAGTAACATACTTAACGGTTTTTTTATAACTTCTATTAATAGTTGCTTCACTTAACAAGAAACGAATCGCAAATAATACGCATTCTATGCGTATTATTTCTAAGTGTGTGTATATTTTCTTGTTTGCTCTGTAAATATTTTCATAGGGTCAATTGGGGTCAATGTTGCTGATTAAAGTGAAAGTATAATCTATCTTACCCTCGTAAGTTGTGATAAAACAATGTTATGATAATAGGTACCTACATTGCTGTTATATCCTTCTTCTTACTCGATGTCAAATTTCAACGTGATTTTTCCAGCAAAACTATGGGGTTGGTGCGAGATCACTATCGCCAACTTTAAATATTAGACATACCTCAAAAATAGTTGGGGTACGTAAAGGCCTACTTAGGTAGACGCCCAGTTTTGATTAAATTGGTCGGTATTATGTAACAGCTGTTGTTATTTCTCCCTTTTCAGTTCGTTGAATAGTTTTGAATTCGATTCTTTTTTAATTTACTACAATTTAATTTAATACAATTTACTTGTGCTATAGAAATTATGTGGCTGATAGTATAGATATATACTTTTTTTTTGGAAATAGGTACAACATATTTATGATACATAGAAACATTCAGACACAGAACAAACATCCATGCTCATCACACAAATGTTTGTCCTGTGTAGGGATCGAACCCACGACCTACAGCTTAGCAGGCAGACATACTACCAACTGTGACCCTGGCTTGGGTCCCTGGGCACTGTGGCTTCAGCGGCAACGACCCTGGTGATGAGCTCGCGAGAGCTGGTGCGGAAAAACAACCGATAGGACCCGAGCCATTCTGTGGCATATCCCAATGTAACACATACAGCACCTTAAAGACCGGAGAATGGGACCAGGCTCTCAAGCTCTGGGAAACCAGCCAGAGGCACTCCAAGCTGCTCGTAGCCGACTGCACTGACAAACTGTCTAAATAAACACTACAACTAAGCAGGGCTCGTATAAGAATCCTCACCAGAAAGAACCCTAAGCGGGCACTGCAAGTTTAACAAAAACCTCAACACCATGGGACTAGGTGAACTCAAGGCTGGCAGATTCTGTCACACAGTAGATGAAACATCATACATACATATCCCGTGTGAGTGCGAACCGTTGGACCATTGCAGAAGCCGGCACCTTGGGGGCCACATAGACTCACCCGACGAGATTAAATCCTCCTCCCCCAAGGCCATCACCGACTACATGATCGGTATAGGGATTGGGGAGGTGCTGTGATCCAAAAGGGGTTGTCACTATAACTTTTTTTTTTATATACATTATAGATCTACGATTGACCACCTATAATTGAAGGGATTCAATTATAGTTGCGACTTTTAGATCGTATATTTTTCCAATAATATTCGTGATTACCCTTAATTATACCTATTACAACTGAAAATAGAGCAGACAGTCATGTCTAGTCTAGACTCGAGACATACCCCGTTTGAAGCGAACTTGTCAGAATGCTTAACCTCCGTGATCAATTTGACTTTTTCCAAGAATATTTGATAGAAATCCAACGTTTGAATGGACTGGGATTATGATTCGAAAATAGTTCTCCGTGTCAAATGCCGTCGACATATTTAGCTCGTATTGAATCGAAATTCGTCATTCTTGGTACTCATACAAACTTAGGTTGACCAAGTATTTTATTTCTATTGAATGAATTGTTAAGATTAGCTAATTGTTGATTTTGTTAATTGTTAGTTTAATTACTAGATGTTTAGTTATATTTTCTGTAAAGTTTATCAAGGTTAATAATAGTTTTCTTTTCTTTCTTTATGAAAAGTTATGTGTTGATATCACAGACATATTTTTGTTTCGCTAATTTAATGTTTATGTTGATATTGCAGTGAACGAGTAGAGTTACACGGATTACTGGAGAAGGGTACAGAATATATGATAGTACAAGGGATAAGGGCAGTATGTTCTCTTTGTTATGTAGGACGGCTTAGCGAATCCGGAGCGGGCCCTAGCTGAACCTTCATATATATTTGATGACTTTAGTTGCGGGGCGGCCTGGCACGGCGCCCTCCCCTAAAGCCCCACCCTTCCAACACCCTCACAAAATGTGCTCCAACACTCGTTTATGTTATATCACGACCATTTAATAGCGAAACTAATGTAATAAATTAAATGAGACGTTGTCGCGGTCTTCCATATAAAAAGGAGAAAACTGTTTCTGACCCCTGTCGTCCATTATTAGCAAGAAATTGTTGTCTGTGTCCGATATCAATAATTATTTTTTTATGTGATTGGAATCAGAAATGACAATACCTATAAATTCAACAAATGGCAATTGTGCAAGCATGATGCCAACATCAAGCAAAAAAATGTCTATACCTCTACTGTGTCTATGTTTCTTTTTTAGGATTTCGTACCTCAAAAGGCAAAAAACTGAACCCTTATAGGATCACTTTGTTGTCCGTCTGTCTGTCTGACTGTCCGTCTGTCCGGGTGTCAAGACCTTTATCTCGGGAACGCGTGAAGGTATCGAGTTGAAATTAAAACCATATACGCAGATCCATGTTTCTCAGTTTTCGTAAAAAAACGTTACAGCCGAATATATCGTAAAAACGCACATTTCGACACTCATAAGGGAATCAAAACATATGGGGTACTTCCCGTTGACCTAGAACTATGAAATTTGGCAAGAAGCATTGTGTTAGACTACATATATAGGAAAAAATCCGAAAACTGGTCATTTTTTATTTAATCACAAAAAATAGTGTCTTTATCCAAGGAATGAGGGCCCAAATTTTAAAGTGAATTAACCGTATCATGTGGGGTATCATATGAAAGAGCTTCATTAGCATAAGCTAAAACAGGTTTTTAAATATTTTAACGATGTATATTTTTCGGTTTATGAAGGAAAATATAAAAAATATATGATTTCCCCCTTTTATTTAGTATGTACGGAACCCTCGGTGGGCGAGTCTGACTCGCACTTGTCCGGTTTTTTCAAATTAACGAAATTTGTTTTTTTTACACTGTATAAAATAAAATATATTCTAACTAATCATACTCTGTCTCTCTGTCTGTTTGTTACCTTTTCACGATCAAGCGGTTGCACCTGCATGTACTGGCGATATTTCCGTGACAACTACGAGTACGCTGTTAAGGCATGGTAACCTCCACTAGGTGTGAAAGGAGATTTTATTGCTTTTATTAGGGAGGTAGCGGCCGTTCAGTGCCCTCATAAGCTACCGCTGTCTAAGTAAACATACGCATCTGCACATTGCCCCTTGCAACATTTTATAATATAGGAAGCTAGAAACATGCGCCGGATGGTTTCATCTTTTATTACTTTAACGGAATTTGACTTTGCGGCTCGCGCTCTGCATGTGGAACTGACTGGGAAAGGTATTTCATAAATTGTAATACGAGTATAACAAAGAAATGTCTGTAACAGATACCTACTTATGTAATTATGTTAAATAATTATTATATTAGCGGTTGTTTCAGGTTTTTTAACTACATAGTTAAAAAACTGAAACAACTGTTTTGAAACCGTTTTCAAAATATGCATTTTCGTTTACTTGGATTACATATTTTTTTTAGTTATTTTGTTTTAAGACCCAAATTTCGGAACCGATTTTGATGAAATTTATATGGGAATAAAACCGGACAAGAGCGAGTCAGACTCGCCCACCGAGGATTCTATACAAACTAGTAGATAAAAGGGGGAAACTATATATTTTTTATATTTTCCTTCATAAATCGAAAATTTACATCGTAAAAATATTTAAAAACCTGTTATAGCTTGTGCTAATTAATTAGGCTCTTTCATATGATACCCCGTTTCCGACAGCCTAGTCGGGAGACCGTCTGACTTGCGATCCGCAGGTCCTGGGTTCGAATCCCACGGCACGCACCTCTGTATTTTCGAAGTTATGTGCGTATTGTTGATTGCCGCCAACTTCAAACGGTGAAGGAAAACATCGTGAGGAAACCTACTAGTCTGAGAGTTCTCAATGATCTTGAAGATGTGTGAAGTCTGCCAACTCGCACTTGGCCAGCGTGGCAGACTATGGCCTAACCCCTCTCACAATAAGAAGATGGCCCGTTCCCAGCAGTGGGACAGTTTGTACAAACAGGGCTGATAAAAAATAAAATAATAATATGATACCCCACATGAAATAAATTGATACGGTTGAAGAACTTTAAAATTTGGACCCTCATTCCTTGCATAAAGACATTTTTTTTGTGATTAAATTAAAAATGTCCAGTTTTCGGATTTTTTCCTATATGTGTACTCTAACACAATGCTTCTTGCCAAATTTCATAGTTCTAGAACAACGAGAAGTACCTCGTAGGTTTTGATTTCCAAGATACAGGTCTTGACAGACGGACGGACGGACGGACGGACGGACAGACGGACAACAAAGTGATCCTATAAGGGTTCCGTTTTTCTTTTTGAGGTACGAAACCCTAAAAATATTGCTGAGAGCTTAGAGACAAGTCTGCGTATGTCCATTGTCCAGAGTCTGTTTGGAAAAGTACTATAAAAATTATTCGTGGCAAAAAATGGGAACTGACATCTCGATTGTGTTGCTAGTCGACCTTAATAATGAAATAAGGACAGCAGCGAGCTCTAAAGACATATTAGTTTTCTTTCTAAATAGAACTACATCATTTTGTCATAACGCACCATGACTACCTGGAAATAAGATCGAAAGCTTTAAAATTAAATACAGTTAGAAAAGTTGGAATTTACCTGAGTGCTTTTCTAGTAAGCTGCTTTTAAATTGAGCATTCTAGAATTAAGAATTTCTCTTTATAAAGTGTATTACAAAAGACAATATATTTTCCCTATTACTCACAGACAAAGGACTTCTTAGGAGTTGTCGACGTAGTTTTTATTCGGATGTATGAAGGAAAGTATTATATAGTAGATTGTTATACAAGAGCCCAAAAAGACCCATTGTAACGAGGTAGATTTTTTATACCGAGCTGTAGCGAGGGAGTACATAGAAACCGAGTTACAATGGGTTTTTAGCGCCGTGTATTTCACTTTACTTTTCATTACGATTGCGAGAAACTAAAATAATCCAATACAATAATTCAAAGTTTATTTTATTAATAAAAATTAAAGTTACAATTTGTACAATTCTGGATATTGCAAAGAGAATGTAAATATACTCCAAAGAGATCGCCGTTTTTAGTTCCATTTTCAAAATTAAGATGTTCTTCTTTTTTATGAAACAAGTAGTAAGTCGAATCTTTATTTATAATTATTCTATTTTTGAATAAAGACTGTTTTGGTTTATGTAGGCTCTTTGGTAAAAGATAAAAATTAAAAAAAATACTTTTTCCCCTAGAGCAAAATATGCTATTTTTTCCTCGCTCTAGTAAGCTACAATGACGGATTTTTTGAGCAAAAGGAGTGAAAAAAATATTTACAAATACATATATCTAAAGCTGAATAATAAATTAGACCTGTTCAGTTTTCATATCTGTTTATATTTTTGGCACAGCGGTAAGCAGACCGCTTTAAACGCAGAAGGTGGAACCTTTAAAGGTGGTTCGATTTCCAACCAAGCTAATATTTCAAAGAACAAATGTAAGTATGTGCTCAGATAATTTTGTCATTGTAATACCTGTGTATTTATTTATAACAAGGACGACGATGCTGTCATCGTCCTTTAAATCGATTTTAATATGCTCAAAAATATCTTGAAAATTTGATTGCTGGTGTTGATGAAACAGCGTTATATATTAGAATCAGAGTTTCGCCAGATGCTCAGATTTCATAAATTACGAATGGTAATGCGGTTGGCTAACTCGTAATAGAACTTCAGAAAAAGAAAACGCAAGCCACATCAACTAATAGATTCTAAATTCCCCAGTTGGAGTTTTGGCGGGAACGTCTTAGTAACATGTTGTTTGCTTTGTTTTATTTTCCTAAACTTGTGTTATTTTGAACATTAATGCTATAAAAATGGTGGTGTTTTATTCATTAAGTGTTCGATCAAGTGCGTGAGTGTGGGCAAGTAAAATAAAGCAGTGAAAAATGTGATTTTACGTTGTCGGCAAAACTCCATAGAAGCTTCTAGTAAAGTCGCCACCACTTTACTGAAGCAGGACTCGACTTATAAATTTACTGTTTGTGACTTAGATTGTGACTAGAACATTTACAACTTGTTTTATTCAAGAAACTTGATGAAATCCTAATACTTGACACTGGCAAATGCTTTAATGCATACAAAAAAGAAGAAGAAATTCCCCAGCTTTTGTCTGAAAACATCTGAAAATCGTATCTGGCCCTTCTCAAGCGCCGCCGGCCGCGCTCGAGTCCTAGCGCGTCGCAGGAAACGATCTCTCATTATGTTTTTTTTATGGTTTGTCCGTTGCTCCCGCCACCGATGCGCTCTCCACGCATGGTAGAGGCAGGCTTATGTGATTATTGTTCTTTTTTCTCACCGAATCCGACGATTTGGTTGTTTTAGTGCCGCGTAACGGGACCATTGATTGATTCTCTGTGAAACTCGAATGTTTAGGTTTATTGGTTTCTGAATATTTTGAGATAAAAGCAGCAGAGTTTTATTTTCGTACTTTAACCTTTGTAGAGTTTCACAGTTTACGGAAATCAAAGTTTTTTTTATTGCGTAGGTAGGAAGATGACATTTTTATGATAACAATTTGAGATTGGTGTTTGTTTGGTTTACTATTGTTTCAGTTGATAACATTTAACAATGCACATATAACTTTCGAAAAGACAATATTTTGCGTGTGCTTGGTTTAGTACCTATATCTCTTAGGTTTGGATTTAACTGTAGAAAGTCGGCAATCCATCGGTTTCAAAGCTAAATTCCATATATTCAAAGTTGCTTACAATGATAAAAAAAAATGCATTTTTTTAATCATTGTAAGCAACTTTGAATTTTTTGAATTGCGCGACATTTTATATAAATTTTTTTTTAATTTTAATTTTAATTACGAAATATTCATTATACAATTACACTATAATTATTCCATTGTATGGTCAATAATTTACAAATTGTCAATATACTAAAATTTATAAATATATTTTTCGGCTCCAACATCCGAATTTTGCTATTGCATGTAGGTACACCTGATAATTCAATAATTGAACTTATGAACTCAAACTCTACCGATCTTCCATTTATCATTATGAAGCTCTTGTGACAACTTTTCGATTCCATTATCAGACCAGGGCTCTTATTCCGTATCACCATCGGCCGAGTTACATGAACGTGACGTGGGTGCATTGACAATGAAAATTAGCCTTTACGTTTAAGAAGCCATTGTCTAATTTTCATTGTAGACGCACTCACGTCAAATTCACGTTATGCGGCCAATGGTCATACGGAATAAGGGCCCAGCTCTATATGTAATTTTATTGTCACCATACGTATAAAATGCAGCATTTTTAGACCAATTAGAACTTGTCTCAAATCTCTGTGGCAATGCCATGCGTGCATCATACTGAGTCTAAGATATTACAGATTGATTGCCCGTAAATAAGAGTCCAAGTGCGTGTCGTGCCACGCGCAAAGTATGGTTCCGTAGTTACTAATTAATGTGAACTTAAAATAGTGATACTATGAACATACGAGTTGACATATGATACTTTGATTACAATTTGCACGAAATTTTAATTTTTTACCCTTCTAAGTACATTTTTGAAATTGGTCAACTATTACTCGATAACTTGTAAAGCCTACTTAGCCGTGATAGTTTACCTTTTAATTTCATCATAATATATACTACTAGCTTGAATTTTTTCATATATCCAAAGTAAACTGTTTAGCCGGTAGAGGACTCGTGACTAACAAAAATTACCACTTCAAAGATTAACATTTCGTTAACGGATCCCTAAATTGAAAAATAGTTTTAGATATCCAATGATGGGGTAAATGAGAAAAAATAGTTCATCCCCACTTTACGTGCAGGGGAGGTAACCTAAAAGAAATATAAAAAAAAAAAAAATCTACAACTTTCTTTGTATACTTAACTAATATCATAGTATAGTACCTATATGTACTTAGCGTGTCAAAACGAGCGTGTCAAGTACGATAAAAAATCGCAGTTGACGACCAAGATTTATTAAATTTCAGGTGATATATACTTCCGATTCGATATTTTGTCAACTAATTACTAGCATACAAGCACGTGGATGCATTGGGTTGAATAGATTTCGCGTGGATGGAACATTCTATCCCAAAATCATTTATGTGACGTCACAGTCGGTACCAAAAATGTGGCACGCATGGTTTTCATATAAATGAAGTCGCATGCTCCATCTACTATGTTGTGACTAATATGCATATCCTTGCCAAATTACAGCTATCTAGTACTAATAGTATTTGAGCAAAGCCGCGGAAAGACAGACAGACGGACATGGCGAAACTATAAGGGTTCCTTGTTTACTATGGAACCCTAAAAAACGTTAAAACCATTTCCTGACAAGTTTCTGCCTCGCTCCGTATCAAAGTTATGCTCGGTTCTAAACCAGAAACTCAGCATTTCTACGTAATATGCTGCTTTCAATTTTCCTTTAAAATACTTTACAGATGGCTCTTTTCTCTTTGGAGTAAATATCAAGGCTGAAGTTTTAGCCTCAAGTTGGATGAGACGTGAAATGCAGGGAGTGCAGCGAAGGGAACGGAAACGGGAATTATTTACAGGTTTTGAACTTTAATTAAATTGGCGTACTACTTAATTGGTGATTATATTAATTTTAACTTTAATATTATATATTTTTTTATCAGCCCTGTTTGTACAAACTGTCCCACTGCTAGGAACGGGCCATCTTCTCATTGTGAGAAGGGTTAGGCCATTAGTCTGCCACGCTGGCCAAGTGCGGGTTGGCAGACTTCACACATCTTCAAGATACTTGAGAACTCTCAGACATGTAGGTTTCCTCACGATGAATATTATATTATAAATATAATATTAAAGATTACTATGGGAGTTTGGCAGAATTTGTCCTATTTACTAATCCTCCGATCTCAATTAAGGTTGGATTCAAAGCGTGCAGCTATTTCTCTCGTCTATCAAAATCTTTAATATTATATTATAAATATAATATTAAAGATTACTATGGGAGTTTGTCAGAATTTGTCCTATTTACTAATCCTCCGATCTCAATTAAGGTTGGATTTAAAGCGTGCAGCTATTTCTCTCGTCTATCACAATCTTTAATATTATATTATAAATATAATATTAAAGATTACTATGGGAGTTTGTCAGAATTTGTCCTATTTACTAATCCTCCGATCTCAATTAAGGTTGGATTCAAAGCGTGCAGCTATTTCTCTCGTCTATCACAATCTTTAATATTATATTATAAGTATAATATTAAAGATTACTATGGGAGTTTGGCAGAATTTGTCCTATTTACTAATTCTCCGATATCAATTAATGTTGGGTTCAAAGCGTGCAGCTATTTCTTTCGTCTATCACAATCTTTAATATTATATTATAATTATAATATTAAAGATTATTATGGGAGTTTGGCAGAATTTGTCCTATTTACTAATCCTCCGATCTCAATTAATGTTGGGTTCAAAGCGTGCAGCTATTTCTCTCGTCTATCACAAAAATTTTAAACATAAAATCCATTAGAAAAATGAGAGACAGTTTTTTTTTTATAGAAGATAGATCTACGATTGACCACCAACTCGCCTGATGTTAAGCGACGGTGTGGCCGAGGATGGAGCTCGTCGATCTAGAAGATATCTATTCACTCTAGCCTTGAAAATTCCAAGATTGTAGGATTGTACCATATGTATATATATATATATATAATGGTAGAGACATCCTAAAGTTACCCAAAAAAAGCTCTCTTTTAGGGATAAGACCGTCTTGTACCTATCTCATGTTTTTATTTTTGTCACTTTAATCACGTCAATAAACTGTTACAAATTGATTACATTTATATAATACTAAATAATACTCGTGTATTTGAATAACTACTTGACTAACAGATCGTTCATTTGAACGTTTCCTCCTTTTATTACCTACTACCCCACTGGCTTACTGTCGAGGGATTGGGCCACCCCCCGGCGTGCTACTACCGCCTATTCTGTGCCAGCCATGGAGCAACAGGTGCTTATAACTTTTTATGTAACAACTTGCTTCGTCTTGCTCTCTGGCGTTCTTAGTTCTCACGACTCTAGAATAAATAGAGATAGATTTAACAATTTGTTCTATCCTACGGTGACGGCTATTTTTAACCCTTTACCCAAAAAGAGGGGTGTAAAAACAAAATTCCCGACTGCAGAAAAACAGTTTTTGCAGACTAACTTACGATTTCGTTACGATTGATATGCTGTTGAGTGTACGTTTTTTTGAGAAAGTATGCGTTAAATCGCTTTAAATGATTCGGATTATTTAGAATAATTCTTATAAAATCACTAATTTATTACGAAAAAGTTTGTTGAAGGTTACGAAAAAACGCATTTTTTAATTTTTACGAGAGATGTATTATTGTTATTTTTGGTTTATCTTTTTGTTTTTACCCCAATGTGGAGTTAAGTATATTATGGCACGGGCCGAAACCAAGTGCTAAGATAACGATAAGAATTTCCTGGCAATTCTACAAGTGTTGAGATTTACTGCTTTTTTACTATTATTATTATTACAAAAAATATAGCCTATGACACTCTGGAAGTGAAAACGAATCTAACGACACCTCGCACATCAAAATCGGTCAAGCTATAGAAACATACCCACATACATACAATCATACATACACTCGTAAAATATAACCCTCCTTCTTAGGCAGTCGGGTAAAAGTTACTTCTAAAAATTAAAATTAGCTATTGGCAAAAACAAAGCTTAATCAAAGCTTAAAACGTTGAAAATGATTCCCCATTGTAGATTATTGGTATGTACTTAACCTAATTATATTGGCAGAAATTAATTTGCAAAATAACTCATATTCATAATATTTATCCACCTTTGATGTGGTAACTGGTAAGCGTAATTAAAGTAAGTACGTTTACCATAAAGGCAATAATTATAATAGCAAAATGTGGTCGCATTGATAAAAGTAATGTTCCTGGTTAATTATTTATTGGTATAATGGTTATCACGGTATATTTACGTGTTACACCTACTACTTTCCTACAGGAAGAGGACCATCTGATACATTCACTGACTGGCCTTGTGGCTCAGTTGGTAGTGTGTCTACGTCTACCGGCTGAACTGAAAGGTCGTGGTTTCGATCCCCACCCAGGGCAAACATTTGTGTGATGAGCATGGATGTTTGTACTGTGTCTGGGTGTTTCTATGTATCATAATTATGTATATATTTACAAAAAAAAAGCTATATATGTATTCTATCAGCCATCTAGTTCCATAGTACAAGCTTTGCTTAGTTTGGGCTAAATGGTGTTGTGTGAAATGTCCACAAATATTTATTTATTATTCTATATTTTTCTCTCAGTCCACAATTTAAATATTGGCATCCGCCACAACTTTGGTATTAACTAGCTCTTCTGTGAATATACGCTGCATGTAAATGGTCGGTCAGTCGGTCTTGCCATGCATTGTGACATTAAACCAAACACTAATAAACTTACTGCCTTACGCTTTGCGCACCGACAAAAGTTTGTTCCGTTATCTCACATGACGTCACTCGACGAATTAACTGCCCTTACTGACTACAAAGAATTTAGTAAGTACACAATGCGAAAAATTCTGTTTGTTTTATTGAACAGTCTAAAAGTAAAGATAATGGAAATAATAAAACACTATTAATATTAACGGGATATTTACCGTGGTTCGCGTTAATAATAGCCCATAGGGTTTCGTTTCGAATAAAGCTAATGATATCTAATGTAATTAGGTTAGTAAATTAACGTTCATTGAAAAGTAAAAGTTAATTTTCAATTATTGGTAAAAAGTATTATGAACAAAGAAACCAATTATCAAAAGAAATACATTGCCACGCGCAATGTAGGGTTCCGTAGTTACATATCATAATTTATGTGACCTAAAAACCGCGGACGGACAGACAGACAGACAGACGGACATGGCGAAATAGTACATAATTGTATGGACAAACCTAATGACATTCGTATTCGTCTCACCTGTTCTAAAGGCTAGAGAAGATAATTACTAAATACATCGTCGATTGGAAAGAAATATGTCCTAATTCCTAACGTACTTTTTTAAATTTTTATTTTACGTGCCTTTTCGCTTGGCGAAAATGTCGCACTAGTATTTCTAACTTCATAACAGACTTAATTAACAAAGTTGTACTTGTAAAACTGTACTTGTCTATATAATACTGCTAAGAAAAAAATAACTTACTAATCATAGAATAATTAAAGAGATATAGCACCAAAATTCAAGTTCACGGAAAGTCATTGTCCCTCAATCTGTTAGGTGAATGGGAACTGTGTTACCATCATTATAGGTTAGTTATATCCGCCACCAATCGTAACGAAACGGTCAATGACACACGAGATTCCATGTATTTTTGATAATTTTGAATGGCGGCCAACGCGTCTGTTGTATGACATCGCTATTATTTGCCCCGGTCTAGCTGACTATTTTAAAACTGTGCATTCACGAAATACGTTTGACTTTCTATATACACTATTCTATAAAGACTTAAAAAAGGTAACAGAAATAGATAACCATGCAAAAGTTCAGTGCCTTTAATAGTAACAAGAATGAGGTTAAAGTTGAACTTTTTAAGTTCATTCAGCACTTGAATAAAATAATAAGTAAAGGTGATGCTTTAATACTTCAACTGTTGCAAATAGACAGGAAAAGAGAGAACTGCTATATGAACAAGCACAAAACTATAAATGAAGAAAGATTGTAGTTAGAATAAATAGTGTTCTACATATCGTACCTAATAAAATTCCTAAAATATATTATTGTCTGCACTTGTCTTAGCTTTTGTATTTAGATTTAGTGTCTTGTGACACTAAAAATAGTTTCCTGGATTCTATTAGATCCGAGGCCTATTTCGTGCTGAACTCAAGTAGGTACAGCAATTCTTGATTTCGTTTAAACACATCACATTAGCGAGTGTGTTGATTTTGTATGTATGTATAATATGTTGCTGTATTTATGATGTAGGCGGGAATTTCGCTATTTAGGTGGCGGTGGTCGTAAATAGCCGGGTCGGGGGAGCGACCGGTAGGGTAATACAGACCGATTAGGACGGCTACAATCGTAGATGTCTGACTTGGCGACGACGGCTTGAGCTGGGGAATTACTGAGGCCATTGGCTGACTGTAAACTTTCTTCAATGGCATCATGGCATCACTATTTTCCCTTTAGCGCCTTTCGCAATAAGTACCTACCTAGAAATTGTATTTCTCTTATATTATATATCGTTTTCACCTATATGGTGGTGATTAGGGTGATTAAATGTAATATATATTCTTCTTTAATGTGTTAGTTTAATTCCAAATTTGATCCGTTTAACTATGAAAAGTTATTGGTTGCTTTTGATTTTATAATATTAGTTATAAAAGCAAGATTTTTAGGCTTCCGTACCAAGGGTGCGGCCTTTTTGTGAGGCTACGGTGTCTGTCTGTCCTACATTTAAACGCGTGTTTCTTTCGAACGGTAATAGATATGTCTCAAAATTGGTAAAATTATATGTTTCACTTTGATGTAAATCAACAGATAATATTTTTGTAAATAACAAACACTTGATATTATCAGTTTTTTGAAATCTTAAAAATGAAACTAATTCACGTTGTCGTAAGACATAAACGAGTGACGCTAGATGATCCTTACGTCGACATAATATTTTTACTTTAGGTAGGTATGTAATGGCGCACGCCGTACAGCCATCTTGTTATATCAAAGTCTCGTTAGATGGCGCTTTTATCAATATTTGCTTTAGATATGCCTACCATTTCAGAATATTTTTACTGTATAGAAAATAGGTATGTGAAGTTACAATGTTCTTAGATTTATAGCACATTATGCTAATTCCCGTTTTACGTACGAATCCTCGGTGTGCGAGTGAAACTTTTACTTTGCCGGATTTTTAGGAATAGTAGTAGAGGAAAGTAACCAAATATGGAATAGTATCCCTAAAATGGAATACCACCATTTCTCCGAAACAAATACTCTTATTCACAAAAATCAGTGATCTTATATCTCTTTCTATCATTATACTCGCGTATAGGTTTCGACTAGTCAATCGAGTGAACATTGTGGGCACAGTGAGAATATTTTGTGTTGGCACTGTTAGAAAAGTTTTTAAGGTAGGTACACAAAAACAAAATATTTGTCGATAAGTGATTGCAAATAATATTTTATATTATGACTATGCAAGTGATTACATGTTTGTTTAAATGTTTTAAAGGTTTTTCTCGTCTGATTTTGTTTAGTAAAAAAATCTGTTATGAATTTTGATTATTTCAAATTTCCGAATATGGACAGTTCATGGGGTCTAAATATGGACTATTAAATATTCAGACGCTATAGAAGAAATTAATACATTTTTACCCAGCCCAATGCCGTGATGGGATAAGAAGCTTCTGAGTCAGAAGATTCAGACTTTAAGTCCCGTAACGACCTGTTTTCTCAAGAAAGTCGAGGAGAGACATTAATCAAATGCCTCATGTGTGGGCTCTGGTCACATGATGATTGCGCAGGTGCAGAGTTCGATTCCGAAAGAGAATTTGTGATTTTTGCAAGAAATTTTAGTTCCTTTTTAAATTTGACCAAAGTTCATGTAGTACCTCATAAAGTTTAAGGCTTAGTTTTATAGCAGCCCATATTTGGGTACCTATTCCATAATTAGGTGCATTTATGATAATTTTATGTTTGAGAAAATTTTATACTTTAAATTAATAATATTTATATACACAAACTATTTTTAAGTGCAAATATGTGACTGATTATAACTAAGAATAAAAGTTTTTAATTTCCAAATATACATATAAATATATATTTTTATAACACAAAAACAAAATGGTATTCCATATTTGGTTACTTTCCTCTATTAGAATAGTTCAGACTGTAATAGGTATGAAATTTGTTTAGAAAGTCGCGGTATGGTTACGAGTTTGTCATTGCATTGTCGAGTACCTAATTAACTAGAATCCAACCTCCCCATTAAAAGCTTCTAAGAATGAATGTTATCAAGAATTCAATATAACCTGAATTCTTGATAAAATCAATTGAGTATAAGAAAAAGCGACATAATAAGAAACAATGTATTCAGAAAGCGCACAAAAGTAGAAGATGTAGCATCAAGAATACGGAAACTGAAGTGGAAATGGACAGGCATCCACATCATAAGAGGGATAGAAAAAATGGAATAAAACTGTTATGTTCTGGTATCCCAGAAACTCAAAAAGGAAACGTGGAAGACAGTTACGAATATGCGAAGACGATATTAAAGCTACAGCAGGAAATACATAGACCAGGCAGCACAAGATAGAAAAGAATGGAAAGATATGGATGAGACCTTTGCCAAAGTTGGGCAAACAGACCAAGTTGCCGATGTCGACTCATCAGAGTTATAATATTAATACAAATTAAAATAACATATGTATATTGGGTCTGAATAAAGGCTTATTATTATTATGTATCGGCCAGGGTTGATACACACAAAAAAGTAAAAAGAAAAACAAACTAATTTCAGTATGTGATCAGAATAAAAAAATGTAGGTAAACAGCAACTGCAAATAAAACGTAATTGAAGTCAAGAACACTAGAAATCTGTGGTTAAGAAGCGGTAGGTACCTACTCAAAATTACATTTAGCCTGATATTGATTTTCTAGGCATAAATAATTCAGAAAGAGGAAAAAAGGAAGAGAGGCCTTTGCCCTGCAGTGGGACAATAATAGCTGAGAAAAAGTCAGGAAAAAATTTAGTTGGCTTCGCTATTTCTTTAAAAAAATATTGTGAAACCTTATACAAAAGAAAGTTTCTTTCTATACGAAATATTTAACATGTTCAAAGGAAACTTCTTATAGTTTTCAACCTTCCTTCAAAAAAGTTTTTGTATGTAAGATTAACATCCTATAAGTTATTTTATGACAATAAAGATGTGCAATTGTTTTCAATTATTATGGAAATAAGATGATTCACGCATTACTTTGATAGTCTTCGGCGATTTATGCTCATACATTTCACAGGACCAATAAATAGGCTTACAAGTTCCATTTATGTTCTCTAGAATATATTTTTTACGTAAGTTTCGTTCTGATACAATGAAGGGTCGATCGGCTATGCCAGGTAGTTTTTCTTGTTTACAAACTGATACCGTATTCATACAAAAACTTTGAACACGTTTTTAAAATCATATTAAGCATATATCGGAACTACATAATATTGTTTCTACATTTTGAATACAAGCAGCGATTTAGGGCCATAATTTAAAGTTGGATCGAGTTCAACAAGTTCCTAACATCAAATCTACAATGTCCCATTCGAGTTAAGTTATTATTATTGTTTAAAGCTAGTTTAGAATTGAACTCTACGTGAATGGCACTCCACATAACTTTTTTTATTTTAGTTTATGTTTCCAAAAGCGAACCGTACAAGTTTGAACGTGCTTTGAATTGAAATAAACGATTCCTTCCGTATTCTACTGCTTCCTCTCACCGCGAGACTGTTATCTTTTGTTTGATTTACATTACAACTAATTTTATATTCGTATAGCGTCTATTCTATACATAAAACGATAAGCCGCCAAACAAAAGTTTACAGAAAAGCAACAAAACTGCATCAAAACAAAGATGACAAGTACTTACCGTATCTTTCGGGATCGTGCATTTTATGGAGATCCAGGCGGGATGAATAGCTTTAGTACACTCGCAATATGTATAATCACACACTCCTTTCGTGCGGTTATGTTCGGAAGTTGGTCGAGCAGCCGCGAACGCAACTAGCGCGAACAATACGGTAAGTCGCGACATTTCGCGCCGTGCCACCGACGTCGTCGGAGCACCAGTCGGGTCGACGGCTGGTCGCAGACTGTCGTCGCGCTGCCCGCGAGCTAGGTCTGCCGGCTGTCTCTCCCGCCGCCTCCGCCTACCCGCCGCACCACCTCATGCGCCTACTAGTGATGTCTGTGACGCACCCATCAGTTCTTACATATCGATGATGCTATCTCATTTGACGTTTTAGCATATCAAACGCTAATTGCTATCGCTATTCTCACATGAATTCTCCTTCGATGATTTGATAATTTGTGAAAAATGTTACTCGTTAATAAACGAACGCTTTTCACACATTACGGTTGCTAGTTTTGGTTTCATTTCCTTGATTTATCATACTATTATTTATAAGTTCGGGACTTCAGAATTAACTTTGTCTATAATTTAGCTCCGTAATGTTTGTTTAACAATAAACATCGCGTTCGGATAATATCTTTATTTATGATACTTACAAATAAAATCTTTATACTTACATCATTGTCGGGTAAGTGGGAGAAATTTAAGTTGAGAGATCTGATTACGGTCGGTTTTTGCATTATTTTGATATTTTTTTAAATAAAGATACTTGTTAAGTATGACAATTTTTTTTTTTCTGCTAACAATAAATGTTCATCATAATGATGATCACAATTAAAAACTTCGTAGTACCCGACAGTAATCTTAAAAGTTAAATCGACAGATACACTTGTGTATAGTTGTACATTATTAAACAAATCAACGGACATACTTTTGTTCTTTATTAATTTTTTATTAATTATTTCTGTGTTCACCTCTTAATTATACGTATATTATGTTTTATTCTGCTTTATTACGAGATGTCATAAACTTTTTGGAACATTGGATGTTACACGTAGAGTTTAACAACTTGACAAAAATGTGTGAATATCAAAATATCGATAGTATGCAACAGGCTGTCACTACAACACTATAGCTCAAAGTTCGATGCTGTGCGCTTTGTGGATACCTCTCCTTTGTAGATGATTAAATTAATAGGGATGACCATAACATACTAATTCTAGCAATTTATTTTTTTTACAATACAATACTTTTCGAATGCGATTGTTTTTTATTATTCAGCAATTGCACTTTCACGATCTTCCTACCTTTCTTGAAGGAAGTTCCTTAAGGAAGTTGTGGAACGGGTGCTGGATGAAATCACTCAGATGTAAGCACCCAGGTTACATCTAACGAGAAAAACACACTTAGTGGAATTAAACTGGTGTACCTATGCACTGATTCAATGATGCTCTTCTGAGGTTCTAGCAGCCGTCCAATAGTACAAGTAGGTATTCTACTCGTATATTAAAAAATGTGATAGAATTAATGTATAATATGTAAAACAATAATATTCCAATAGTATTCCAATTTCAGTTACCTAGGATAATAATTTTATAATACAAACCATGAGCTATAGGTATATACTTAATTTTGTACTTAATACAAACCATGAGCTGTCTATACTTTTAAATAAAGTTGAAATCAATCTAAGAGATCTAATCAAATTTTACGGAAATCAGAAATCAGAAAATATTTATTGTATAACTGTGTACAAAGGTGGTAGTATAAAAATAAGTTTCAACAGTTTGTGCATCACGAACATACAATATAACTCGTAATATAACTATAAATATAACTTTTTTTACAATACAATATACTATGCACATAAATTATAGGAATAGTAAGTTGTATACAGCCAAGACAGTGATATAAAAGACACTACAAACATTTATTCATGTCTGCGTCAAAATATTCTTTGAGATCTAAGACTTGACTAGTTAACCATTCTTTTCATGTGGCAACAAATTTAAGTGCACCCTTGCACTTAAATTTGTTGCCACATAACATTTTTATATGTACAGGTAAATGGTTATACACTTTTATTGCATTTATAAAAGTACTTTTTGCGTACATGGTATTGTTCACCTGGTGAATACATAGATTAGATTTATGCTTGGTACGCAAGTTATCGGCACGAGTGGATGTGTGGTTTAAGTACTCAGACTTATTATTTTTTACAAACATACATAACTCTAGTAGGTATATATATACTAGTTAAAGTGAGAAGCTTATTATCTTCAAAAACATTACGAAGTGTGTCAGTAATATTCATTTTATAAATGTTTCGTAAACACCTTTTCTGTAATTTGAAAACTGAATCAAATTCTACAAAGTTCCCCCAGAAAAATATACCGTAACTTAATAGAGGGTAAAAATAATCATAATAGGCATTTATAGCTACATATTTTGAGACGATACTGCTAATAATATATAAGGCGTAACAATGGCTAGTAGTTTTGCTACTTATTTTGGCAATGTGGCCGGATGTATATATTAGATCCATGTCAAACTCTTTTACTGGGTTATCAAAAACTACAACAAAACGGACAACCTTATAATTGAAGATATTGTTCGGTCTTATCAAAGACTATTGTAGTATTAAATGGTCTTTGGTCACATATCTACCTTCATTTAAGGTCTCTGTGATTTATCTTCGGCCGCAGCATATTTCCATCAGACGAGCTGGTGGTCAAACATTTCTGATACATAAGTTTCAGAGTTCGCGTTTTGAAATAAAAATATTACAAAAATATTTTGTCACTTCAGTGATAAAATTTAACAATGAAATATGAAATGTTTCAAACTATTGAAATTATTGAAAATGAAATATGAAATATAGAGTAGGTACGCAGAAAACCAAATTGAAATCCCTTTACCTGAAATGCACATAACAGGCAGTAAAAACAGGCTACCTAATCAGTATTGTTTTATATTTCCGTGATTTATTTCTGAATTCTGTGCTCACATTGTTTGAACTTATATTTCAGAAAGGTATTTTCAGGTATATCTAGGTAGTGTAGGTTTATCGCAGCTGCATAAAACGTATTTGGTTTCAACAGTTTCAGATAGCTAGAATGTGACTCCGAATATTATGTGCCCAATTAAAATATTGATTTAATTACGTGTGAATAAATTAGTAGTTCTGCGAGAGCACACTATTTTGACATAGACATATGCAGAAATTTATTGTAACAAGAAACATACACATAGAGTAAAAATCATACACAAAATAGATAAGCAAACCTGTCTGTTTATGCATGATATCAAAATGAAAATCAGCCCTGTTTGTATAAACTGTTCCTCCCTTGGGGGCGGGTCATCTTCTCATTGTGAGAAGGGTAAAGCTTTAGTCTATCACGCTGGCCAAGTGCGTAGACTTCACACATCATCAAGAACTCTAAGAACTCTCAGACTTGTCGATTTCCTCACGATGTTTTCCTTCACCGTTTGAAGTAGGCGGCAATCAACAATACGCACATAACTTGGTGAAAAAGACAGAGGTGCGTGCCGCGGGATTCGAACTCAAAACCTGCGGATCGCAAGTCAGACGGTTGTCCGACTATATAGGCTGCCGGAAACTTCGTGATATATCTTGGTATATTTATAGACCGAACATAATTATTGTCACAAAAAACAAATGCGAAATGACGAGGTCTACCGTCATATCATGTGTAATTTATAGGTAATTTACAGAATTCGAGGCCCTATTTAAAAGTCTGGTATAACATGAAAATTATTTCAGTATTTTTATAAAATATTCTTACTGTTTGTTATTTTCCATGGAATTTTTTCGCTGGAATCTTTTGAGATTTCTATTTCAGTTATTTCCAGTTACCTATACAATATAAAATGAAAAGAATCATGGGGCTGATTTTTCTAGAAAAAATATAATTAGTTGCTATATATTATTTATCGTAAATACCTATTGGATTTTCTTAGTACCTACTGAAGAAAGGAGGAGAATTTAGGAAATCTTATAAAAAGTAAAAATTTACCGGAATTTATAAAATAATCAGTTGTGTCCAGGGCTTCACCCGCTCAGCGAGCGGGCTCGCTGAAGAACGATAGTCAATTTATATATGTAGTTAATTAAAACTTCACATGCACAATTTCAAAGTGAAACGCGTCGTTCGGATTTTAACTTTTAACAAACAACCGAGTATTGTTTGTTAAAAGTTAAAATCGGTCAATAATAATTTCTTTTAGTTGCTAGGTTTCTATGAAATAAGGTTTTATATTTTTACTAGCAATAGCCTTTGATAAAGTGGGAATGTCATTGGCAATACACTTTTCCTTATGAATTGCGTTGGACAGCGGGCTCGGATTCCTGTTCCCCGAAGCCGACAATATATCGATCGATGTATAACAAGTTCTATGTTTATTACATAGCACAGATTTCTAATTATATTAAGTTAAGAAATTGTACAAAAACTAATCCAACGTATATTTTCTTTTTCTTTTATACACTTGTTAATACAACTAGAACACTACAATAGTATAAGATGCTATTCATATTGTATACTTAATTATTATTATGTCTAGCACAGATTTTATTTTCTATTCATTTATATATTCTCTATGCTACAATTTTGTGATATTCAAATTATATTGTAGTTTTCAGCTTTAGGTATATTTCTTTCTCAAGAACGAAGATTTCAAAATGTCGAAGATGAGTTTTGTTAGAATATTCAGAACTGCGTAAGCACGATGTTTCTATATCGTGCCTGCCCAGTTCCGATAGTTCTAGCGAAAAAAAATTATACAGCGCTGGGATACGACGCCGGCGCGGCGCAGGGAAGAAATAAATACCTACGTGTATTTTAAATAACTACTTATATATTATTTTTGCCACAACAGCCTCTCTTACCTTATTTATTTTACCTATTTCGTTTGTCAGAAAAAGTATTATCCGAAAGCGTTTAGAAAATGGCACTTTTACAGCGCTGTACGCAATGGTATATTATCTATAGAGAGGATATACTGATATAGTTTAATATGAAGTAAAAGCATGTAAAATCACATTTTTGAGAACGTTAGTGACTTTTGATTACAAACGTAAAAAATATATGAAAACCTGCTCATTTTTTGTAGTCAGTTTATAAAGCCAGAACGTAAAAAACTTACTTTTATACACGGAAAGATTATTTTGTGTAAATCTCCGCGCGATTATACTCGTATTACTAGCTTTTATTTAGCTTCACATATCCCGGTGTCTGTAATCAAAACTTCCCAGTCTAATTTGACCCCCTTCCCGGTTTCTTAATTGAGCTGTAATTTCGTATGTTAATGTAAATCGGACGACAATGCAATATTAGTATAACATGAGGCCGATCTAATCAGTGCCGTAAATAGCCTTTTCTGGAATCTAATGACATGTATATTTATTTATCAGCTGTTGTATAAATGAAACTTGTAGTCTTGTAAATTAGTATCGCTTAGCTGTAATGTTCCGGTCTGTATTGTCGACAGGTGCGTGTCCACGGAGCGGCAGTTCCTGATAGATTTCATAGCTGGCGTTGAAAGTACAGCAGGGGGCAGGCTGGCGCGGTGGTTGGCTCCCACGCCTCAAGTGGAGCCTGCGAAGTGCGAGATCAAAGGGCCGCCGCTCGTCGCACATCCTAATTCGAAGCTGACGCTGCCGATTATGGTCAGGGACCAGTACGGGGACCCTGTGGCGTGCCCTTCACTCAAAGTTGAGGTAAGAATCAGATTTTACAAGCTTTTTACCCGACTGCGTAAGAAGGAGGGCTATGTTTTTCGAGTGTAAGTTTGTTTGCATGTACATTTCTATTTTACCCCCAACAGAATGAACGGCTTGACCGATTTTGATTTACGAGGTGTCGTTAGATTCGTCTTCACTTCCTGAGTGTCATAGGCTATATTTTTAACACGCTTTTATTAGGTCGACCTGTATGTAACTAACTATGTAATGAAATCTAAGGTAACTAATTTAACCATCTTCCAAGGATCGTAGCGTCATGAAAATTGGCAGCTGTATGTAGTTCTGATGACAATACAATAATATGGTACTGTCGAACTGATCTGATGATGGAGCCGGAAGATATGAACTAGAACTTCATGGTGGAACATCGTATCATAGCTGTGTTTGGATTTGTTAGAAAAGTCTTGTAATGAACTTTGACTACAATAATTTGTAGCGTATTTTTTAGTTTTTTAAACTGTAAATTTTTTTGTAATAATAATAATAAATCTCTCGCAAAAAAGCGTGTTTTCGTAACCTCCAACGATTTTTTTTAATAAACAAGTTATTTTACTAGAATTATTCTAAATAATGCACATTTATAACCATTTACAGTTATTTTGCGCATACTTTCCCACAAAAAACGCACACTCAACAGCATAACAAGCGTAACAAAATATATTTATTTATACTGCAAAAACTACTTTTCTACACTCGGGTATTTTGTTTTTATTTTAATATAGATACTTATTTATGTTCTATTCTCGGTTGCTAGTTCAATTTTCGAGCGAATTCTTTTTGCTGTTGATCAGTATGGTGGAAGTATTCATTTAGAATTGGACTTAAACAAGTAGGTATAGCCTAACCGAAAAACGTTACTTAACTTTAACCATCATCTTAAATTATCTGTCTTCTTTCCACAAGCGTCATGACGTGTCAGCGAGAAGTTGACAAAATATGTTAGGCATTGCTTAAAGTTAAGTTAAGTTTTTCGGTAAGGCACTATATGTCGTAGGTTATTAATAAACTCCAGTTATTGCTAAAAACCTAGGCTTTTGACAAAGAGATTTAACATATCTATCATTAGGTTTTGATCAATGTCTAGTGAGAGTATATTTAACGCCAATGTTTTCAAAACTTCTGTGCTGTTTTTTGATAAATGTAGGTAAGTATATAAAAATGAAACACATCAATAATTTATTAGTCTTTTATTGTTTTAATTATTTAAAAAAGTAGCTACAGTCAACGTGGGTAACTTTGACTACTAATCAACAGTCGGTCGGACTACAGTCGGTTTGACTACTAATCTTTTGAGAAAATAATACAGAACCTTCTAAAAGTCAACAAAACGACTGTAAATTTATTAATTTATTTTTATTAATTATTTGACTATTAATCTGTTCGAAAAATAATCGAGAACCTTCCAAAAAGGCTACGCACAATGTTTGACGCAGAGTCAAAGTTACCCACGTTGACAGTACCGACATTGATTTTAACATAAACCTAACCAAGTTGAGGTTTTTAATCTAACAACTAGATTTTCCAGGTGTATGATAAGCTTAAGAGTCTATAGGTAGTTCGGTAGTACTAATATTTTTGTAGATATAAAGTGACTGAATTAATTTATATAAAAAAAAAAAACGTTCCACAGAACACTAAAAAGTAACATCATAAGTTTTCGATAACAATTTTGATCCAAGTTAATTTTCATTTATAATAATTATAGTTTAAAAATTAGAAAAAAACGACTTGAAAATACGCAATTTGTTTACTTATTTTGATAAAATTTATATGGAAATACCTTTAAGGTATTACCTACCAAACAAAAAGAACCTTCAAAAACAATTCATAATTGGCGGAATAATCTCTGAACAAACATATCTACAAAAAAAAACATACTTATAGTCCGATTGATAACCTCCTTCTTTTTGGAAGTCGTTTAAAAATGATCTTTACAAAATTATTTTTATATATGAAAATTAACTTGGATCAAAAGGAAATTCTTGTCTAAAACTTGTAATGTTACTTTCTGGTGTTATGTGAGACGATTTTTTTATAAGTTCAGTCAGTCATTTTACATCTTCAAAAATGACGAAATGCACGAGCGAGACGGACGATGGTCGAACTATAGACTCATAAGTAAATATTTTGTCTTCTTCCGGTTTTTTATTTGAACCCTAGGTTTTTTTTATCAAAATCCCGATATTACCCGCACACGCAGCGTTGTACCTAGATCAAATGCAAAACGGTGACTTAGGAATCAACTGCATTATAATTTTCTTGCACTCAATATAATTTCAGTTTTTTTTTTTTTTTTTTTTTTTCAAGAGTTTTATTATTATTATTACAATTTTTTTTGCCTATGACACACAGGAAGTACCTAAAAGTCTATCGACGTAAAAATCGGTCAAGCCATTAAAGCTGTAAAGCCTTAAAAACTTCCGTAGTAACCTCTATAATTTCGTATTAGATATTGTTTGTCTTTTATGCCTGGAGAATTTTAGACTGACGATTGATATAAGTACAAAATAGTTTTAGAATATACAAATGTGGCTAAGGAAATAGTCGATGTACTGAAATTTATTACCTTAGGGCTTAGCTACACCCACTGACACTCCATGCAGCGTCTCGCTATTTTATTCATACGCATTACGTATTCTTAAGGATCGAGCACATAATGACGGGCCGCAGCGCAGCGCAAAATGCTTACCTAGCACATTAGTGACGGGCCGGGTCGCAGCGTATTGACGGATTTTGAGTACAGTGTACTGCCAGAATTTGCGTGCAACTGTACGTTATGGATAGCTCTGACGAAAAACTTTCATTTTTTGCCTGCTGTTAGAAGAATAAGTTAATGGACAGCATAGACAAGAAGTTCGTCAAAAAAGAAAACGTAAAATATGGACGGGGCGCAGCGGGGCGGGACGGGCCGCATCGCACGGACGCAAATCCGCGTCGCAATAATGCGAGCCGCTGCGGCCCGACACAGTGTGCGATATTTCATACACATTGTATTCAAGCGATTTGAGCGGATTTTTGCGCTCCGCCCCGACACGCTGCGGCCCGGCATAATGTGCTCGAACCTTTATAGGTAATGACAGAGAAGAATGTCTCTCTTATGTGTGTATAACGCACACTCACGAATCCAGTCAGGGATATTGGCTCGCACGTCATATTGAGTTTTAGTCATAAAACGATCTAGTCAAACCTGCTATCTAGTCATATTGATTATTCACTCGTAAAGCTCCTGTCCTCCATTTGTTACACAACATGCATCCGGTACCCCAATTACTTTCCATCACGTGGACGTAAAGTCTAAAACAAAATTCACGAATATAGTGTCCTGGATTTACCGATAGGCTAATAATATACCATATAATACTAATAATATACGCTAACTAATATACCAACAATGGCTTGATATAACGACCCTATGTTGCCGCGCTAAAGCCTAATTTAGATTGAGAAGTCTAAAGTCTATTTTGCCGCTCTAAATTACCTATTTTGAAAATCGAATACCTATATGTTTTAGTCGTGTAACCGGTATCTAATTAGACCTAATTGAGTTCGGACGTTTTTGAGACCTGACGCTACAGCCCTTTGATATTTTATCAAAGCGGTATCCTGTAAAAGCATAACCGCCGCTCTACACTTGTACCGTGAATTCGCGGCAGAAGCGCTCTCTCCACATTCACGGGGGGTCACTCATTTGTGCGTGAAACCTGTCGTGAAATGGACATCGAAGATGCTGCTGCGTTAACTTTGTTTGATGTGGCAACATATAACTATTTATACATACAAAATAAGAAAATCGTTCGAAAGCGTAGGAGAAAAAGGAGATGGTGGGTGACTGAAATATATCGTAACCGATCGATATTAATTTGAAAACGAATCCTTCTCCAGGCGTCATAATTTTACTTTTATTATTAGGATGTGGATGCTTCGAGTCCCACAGTATACGTTCAGCGTGGTAATATTTCAAAAAGCGCATTTCTAATCCATTATCTCAACTTATATTAATCCGATGCGCTGCCATTTAGCTCGCATTACACGTCCGTACGAATCAATAGTAGTACGCAGGAGCAAACTGGCACAGTGCCGTGAATGTGGATGCGCGAACGAGGCGCGAACCCTTTGTCGCGGGACAAAATACCGACTACGATCGGGGAACTGGTGTGAACGCCCGCGAACGCTGTGAAAACCATCCACATTTCATTTCACACGCCTGTTCGCGGACGTTCACGGCACAAGTGTAGAGCCGCGGTAAAAAGAAAACTAAAAAGTTACATCACAGCGGAAAAATGTCACGTCAATTCCCAGGAAATTTCCCTTTGTCGCAGGCATCGCTTTTTCTGTAGGCATATCGGACTAGGGGTTCGATGAATTTTGATTTTTGTTTGTATTTAAAATAGCGCTGTTTTGACGGCCTGTGATGCAGCTAAAATTAAGGCATGGATTTTCATGGTAAATTGAAACCTCACATGAAATATCCTATAAAACAACGGTTTTTACGGTATACGGTTTTTCCTTCTGGGGTTTTCCGCCGGACTTATGACCTCGAAATAATGACACACTTGCCTATTTGGCTTCCCATTTTCAACATTATTATGAAAACGATAATTTTGATAATTTCCAGTATTAAGCCTTGATTCTTTGTGAGTGTTGATAATAGTACAGTTAACAAGCAATAAATTAGACTATCACGTTCTTAGCTTTATTCACTTGGCAACAATATGGGCGGATTCTAGCTGTATTCGACTAGACAGGCGATTTTGGATCTCCGTGCATTTTTTAACAGCTTTTTAGAAAATACGATTACAATATTACTATCGAACAAATTTCAGTTGCGGCACTTATCTATGATCCGAACTATGAAATATTAAATATCATTTTTCCGAATTGACATACCTATATATTTCAAAATTCTTATACACATTGGATGAGGAGGTTTTACTTTTCAATAAATCCCTCACGATTGTAAACTTTTTAAAGAGACCTCTCTTCACCCGCTCGTTTTTTTTTAAGAATTACATGTCATTTTTTTTTATTTTTTTTAATATTATTTTTTTGTCATTTAGTACGGATGTAAAATATAATTTAATATCTATGTGATAAAAAAATAACTAATTAATATAAATAAATTATTTCAAAATTAATTTTTTTCTTTTAAATAATGTGTTTCGGATCATAGATAGGTTACCATCAGTATATACCTACGTATATATACATATACATCCGAAAATCGTAATCCTTCTTATTGCGCAACTGGATTAAAAGCCTTTGTTCTTATACTATCACGAGGATGATAGGCGGGACCGCCTAAGAAAGGTTGGGGTGCATAATGTAAGCGGAAGACACGCCCCTCCGCGGAAAGCGCTTTTCCTCGAAGCTACAAGGGGTTCCGATATCCGACAAAATCTTATTATACAGCCAAAAGAACTCAGGGGTTTTCCGTTTTGTAAATAGGTTTCTTATTGGTTAGGTAATCTTTATCCGCTAAGTATGTATAATGTTTATCCTGATGTGGTGTAACTTTTGACAAAAATATATTTTCGTCGAAGCAAACTTCTATCTATACTTATATTTAATGACGAGCAAGTTTGATCAATCTAACATGTATATGTATACAAAACACATTTTATTTTGTTATTTCATAGTTTCTTTTCATACGCTTGATGTGATGTTGACTGTACTTTTTTACAAGAAAGTATGCGCGAAGCTGATTTAATAGTATTAATTTAAGATAATTGTAAAATCACTTCGTTATTTCATTACAAAAATGTGCAATTATAAATTTTTGCTACAGTTGTATTATAAAAATATGTATTGCATATCAAATCGGTCAATCCGTTTAGGCTGTAGGAAGATATATGGAAACTAAATTATTATTTTTATTTCAAGAGATACTGTTTCATATTAGTCCTATATACTTTTTATTAACCCATAAACAACCAGTGTGGCAAATGTGGAAGCATGATGCCAACATCAAGAAAAAAAAAAGTAACAACCAGTGTCGGATATTTCTGACAAAGGGGTTTTGGCGGGAACGTCTTAGTAAGTAACATGTTGTTGCTTTGTTTTATTTTCCTAAACTTGTATTATTTTGAACATTAATGCTATAAAAATGGTGGTGTTTTATTTCATTAAGTGTTCGATCAAGTGCGTGAGTGTGGGCAAGTGAAATGAAGCAGTGAAACGTGTGATTTTACGTTGTCGGCAAAACTCCATAGAAGCTTCTAGTAAAGTCGCCATTCACTTTACTGAGGCAAGACTTAAATATGAAAATGACTGTTTACGTGACTTAGACTGTGACTAGAACACTATATAACTTGTATTATTCAAGAAACTTGAAAATATTTCAATACTTGACTCTGGCAAATCGGCTTAGTACATGATATTGCGTATTTTGTCTTTAGTTCCAGAGAGTGCCTTTTGAACTCGGTAATGTCAGTTTTTAACCACCGACCCAATTAGAGGGGTGTTATAAGTTCTCTGTGTATTTGTCTGTTACATCGTAGCTCTTAAACGAATCGACTTATTTTGATCTGGCTCGTCTTCATTCCCCTTTACCCTTTATACTATCGGAAAGTTAGAAACACGAACAAGCGTCGTCATCGTTACATGGTGGATAATCTAAAAAACAAAATGCGAACATCGTGCGAATTGCTTTTGTTGGAATGTAGAATTGAAATATAGTGTAATACTCAAAATCAAGTAACGTAAAAACAAGGTTGTTTTTATGATATGTGGTCTTCTCCGATACATATATCCTGGGTTTCTTTAAATGGCGAGTGAATTAGTTTGTTCAAGGTAAGAGCGGTCAAGCGCAAAAAATATTGCATAAAAACCCTTTTCGTTTATTCCCAGAATGTTTTAAGCTATTTTTCATAAAAATTGGTACAACCGTTTTTTTATGTCGGGAGTTATTAAGTTTTCTAAAATTTTGATTTAATTACAAATATCTTTAACATAGGTGGTGGTACAAAAGATGGACGAGCCAAGTAGTCGACTCAGCCGAGCATGCTTCACCGACGCATACCGCATTAACGTGCCAGACCAGCCCTTCCAACCCACTGTGAAGGAAACCATGAGGTTCAACAGTATCACCATGATGAAGGTACGTTAGCAAAGTAATATACGATGAAAACAAATCTTCTTGTACATTTTTAACCGACTTCCAAAAAGGAGGTTTATCAATTCGTCTGTATGTTTTTTTTGTATGTTTGTTCACTGATTACTCCGCCAATTGTGCATTGATTTTGATGATTCTTATTGTATTTAGTAGATGATACTTTAGAGGTGGTCCCATATACATTTTATCAAAATCGGTCCAGTACTTTGGTTTTTATAACAAAATAACTGGTAAAATGTCATCCAAGTGCCTGTAGAAAAGTGAACAGCAAGTCGCGTATACTTATCACCGTTAGCTAGTTACAAGTAAACAAATTGCGTATTTTTAAGTCGGTTTTTTTCAGTTTTTTAAACTACAATTTATCTATTATGTAGATTTGTAGCGATTCGTATTTGTTCCGATTTCCGATATATTGGCTCAATCTTCCAGAACGACGACGACATTGACCGAGATGTCCCTAGCAGGATAAATGCAGGTTGGATGAAATAGCGGCATGTTTCGGGAACAATTTGCGACGCCCGCATGCCTTCAATCTAAAGGGGACGACGATTATAAGACCTATTGTATGGGGAATAAGACGATTATATGTAAAGGGGGAATAAGACGATTATAAGACCTATTGTATGGGGAATAAGACGATTATATGTAAAGGGGGAATAAGACGATTATAAGACCTATTGTATGGGGAATAAGACGATTATATGTAAAGGGGGAATAAGACGATTATAAGACCTATTGTATGGGGAATAAGACGATTATATGTAAAGGGGGAATAAGACGATTATAAGACCTATTGTATGGGGAATAAGACGATTATAAGACCTATTGTATTGCATGGATCAGAGTACTGGGTCACCAGATGGGAGAATGAATAAAAATTGCTTGCAGCGAAGATGCGCATGTTGAGATGGATGTGTGGAGTAACAAAATTACATAAGATTGGAAATGAGTGTGTTAGAGGAAGTATGAAAGTAGCACCAGAGACCGAGAAGTTAAGGAGTGTAAGGATATCCTGGTAGCTATTATACTGGCTGTACTTGGCTTGTATCAATAACCCATATTGACAATCAGATTATGCTGTAGATTTAGTCTAGTAAAAATAAATCTATTTGTATTGAGGAGCAGAATGCAATTTTGGTGGATTCTTTGCAATTATGATAGGAAAATACTTAAAAACTTAGATTCACTATAATCACCGATTTGTAAAATTTTAAAATAACGTCCCTTTAATACGACTTTTTTTGTTTCGATTTTCTCAATAATGATTTTTTACTATGGGTACAACTAATAATTGGTAAAAATAGAAATAGTTCGTGCACCTGCAACAAAATGTACAGCTTGATTAAGCTGTACCGTCTATCTTGAAACAAAGCTTTCCACAAAATAGACAATATGATATTGCGAACTAGCACAGTAGTGCTGTCTCATTCATTTTCAGCTTTGCTATTTCACGCGTAAAGATACCACTTTTTTCCCCTAAGTAATATTGAATGCAGTGGCGTTTATTATCAAATAATAAAAAAAATGTCGGATTTACCACGTTGTTGAAGCAAAAAGGCGTTTCATGAGCTTATCTGCTGTCAGCAAGTTAGAATACTAGTACAAGGAAAGTATATCTAAATGTAAATTACTTAGAGTCTGTTTACTTAATAGTTTTAACGTGGCAGGGGAACTAACGTCTCGAAGTACATACCTACTGCGAAGTACATTCTGTGGTTTCGACTGAAAAAAATTATGAAATAAGAACACCAACGCCCTCCGTGTCACATTAGTACTCTAGCTGGCTTGACTTACCTCACCAGGGCTACCAAGGTTTCTCATTCGAAGAGCTGCGACTGGCCAGCGGAGCTTGGGGGGATGCGGTGACTGCTGTGAACAGTAGGATCCCGGCTGAGCGGCTGGTGGTCAGACCTCAGACCGACGGCTGCTACGTCGTCACCTGGACCCCTAAAGTGGCAGGAATGTACGCCTTCCGCTGCACTATTGACGACTTGCCTATCTCGCAGGTGACTGTATTTCTTTTTATACAAGTACTGTTTTGACGTGACAACGTCTAATAAATCGATGAACGCCGGCTGCACGCACGAAAAAGTATGACTCATTGTCCCGTTACATCATCATCATTATCATTTCATCAATGTTTTGTTATGACGTTGTCACGTTAAACTATCGTTCGTAAACCGACTTTACAGACAACCATTTTTTTTTGTGTAGAGCTGTGGAGATTTTTTTGTGGAAAAATTTAGATTTGTACTAAAATCAATTAAATTGTTGTAATTTATTATAATTAAGTATAATTATTATTCGATTTACAGTGAAAGTCAGAAGTTACAGTCAGAAGTTATCAATAACTATCAATGACTTTAATATACGAGTATATATGTACCTATATTGATTTATCGTAAAGCTTACATTTGTTTCTGTCGTTCCAGGAGTTACTGGTCGACGTAACCGACAGTTTGACCGAAGTAGCGTCCGACTGCGGAGTGCAGACTGCCCAGCCTCCATCACCCCCGATCAAAATACGTCGGTTCAACCTGGAGCATAGCGCAGGGCTTCGGATCCGTGCCAGCCCGAGCCTCCAGGCGGAAGAGCTGGGACGGGTTGCGCCAGGGGAAAATGTGGCGTTCGTCGAGGAGGTTTGTGGAAAAAGCTAAACATGTACGAAACAAATTCATGGTCTTACCAAGCACTTAACAGTGTTTTAACGGCGGTATCTATTACAAATTTTGTGCTTTTTACTATCGAGCTCACTACCAACATCATCTCACCTAACAATAAGCTGCGGTCGAATGCTTAGCCTGTTCATCATGTCAAATCTAACCCGACTGAAGTTACTGCGTTCTCCATTTTGACTACATCATCGATTACTCTCAAGCGAGTTGAAGATCTACTGCAGGTCTATTTGATACAACGATTGGTGTCAAATAAAATTTTAATCAAGCCATAACAGATTTACATAGGTTATGTCTAGACATCGGATTATATGCACTATCAAAATTCCAAAATATGCATGCAAATATGCACTAAAAAAGGGCGAAATATGCACAAAAAATGCACAATAAAAAAAGCATTTATTATTACAATTTACTTTTATTTTAACATTATATTTATATGTCATACATATATTCATATTAGTTATTGTTATAATTCTTGTGACAATAACAATAACATATTTTTCCAGGTTTTCTACAGAAAACTTGTGACGTTTGTCACTTAATATTAATTTATAGGAAGTCGCTGAGCGTGTGCGAGGAAGACGTGTCGACAGCGTAATACAACCCGCCTAACACGTATAACTACTGAAATATGCACTATCAATGAAAAAGTGGGACAGCAATGGCTGAGAAAAAAAAAATAAAAAAATGAAAAAGTACCAAAATATGCAATAACGCTATAAAAATGGAATTATATGCATTTGCATATGCAAACATGCAAATGCATATAATCCGATGTGTAGTTATGTCATTTGATTATTTTTTTCAAGTTAAAGTATAAATGTTTCAAACACATGTGTTATAACAATAAATGTTATTGTGAAGTTAAAAGGGTCGTAGCAAAAACAAAATACTGCACTCTAAATCTCAGATCAGACATGGCTCAAAAAGCTTCCACGCTTGAGTGGGATAGAGTTGAACACGTTTGCCGTATGCTAAAAGATTTACATGCAAAATCCACCGCTAACTGGATTCTAGACATTAAACGGCCACGAGGTCAGATTAGTAGGAGGTGGGGGGATCAACACTCATAAATTACAGTTTAAAAAACTAAAAAACACGCTACAAGTTATTGTGGTCAAAGTTCATTACAAGACTTTTCTAACAAATCCAAACACAGCTATGATACGATGTCCATCATGAAGTTCTAGTTCATATCTTCCGGCTCCATCATCAGATCAGTTCGACAGTACCATATTATTGTATTGTCATCAGAACTACATACAGCTGCCAATTTTCATGACGCTACGATCCTTGGAAGATGGTTAAATTATTTACCTTAGATTTCATTACATAGTTACATACAGGTCGACCTAATAAAAGCGTGTTAATAAATAAATAGGACTGGCCCACAATACCAGCTAATAGTTTTGATGGTAGCTAATAGATTTATATTGGCTGCAATCTTGGGCCAATCCTTGGAATGAACAAAGAAAGTCCTTTGCTCAACAATGCAATAGTAAACTGTCACATAATAATAAATTCTTCATGATAGGTACTACAACAAAGTTCTTATCTTAACCACCGGCACAAAAAGGTTGTTATAAGTTTGTAGTGTTTATTTGTACCTATACGTGGACTTATTTTAATCTAGGATTGTTTTGTTTGGTAGAGGAATTGTAAAATAACTTCAAATTCCAGATGAGTAACAAGGACGGCACCTGGGTTCGTCTTAGCGCGTGCTCGCTCGCTACGTACACGGACGGCGCGGCGCCGGTGGCCTGGTGTCTGGCGCACCACTGCCATCTCGACACCACTCTACTCGAGAGGATCGACGCCAGCCCGCCTCACCAACAAGAGGTTATTGAAATTAAATTACATTTTTTGATTTATACGGTTTTCGCGATTGACACTCATTGAAATGAATTGCATGCGAGTGGTCATCAAACTAATGGAATATCAGCCTCAACACAGATCTGCGATACCTGTTGACACCGTAAGCAACTTCTGCGTGTATAGTTCTGTTTTGTGTTTTGGCAATCCATGGGGAAGGCTTATGTCCAGCTGTTGACGTTCTTATGGCTGAGATAACGATGATGATGATAATGTAACAATGATGACAGTTGACAAAAATATGTGTGTCAGTTAGAATACATTATTTGCTTGTTTAGATGGAGGAGTTTGGCCTCTGGTCTGGGTATGATGATAAGCCTGATGGTGCGGACTCACCCCCTCCTCCCCCCGCACCCGCGCCTGCACTGCCCCTGGAAGCTATGGTGAGCGTTGATGATGCAGTGCCAGGACCAAGCTGTGGAGGTAAAATTAAACAAAATAATATTATTTTTTATGTAGTAGGAAGGATCAGGGTTCTCATCTCTACATAGTATAATCAAAGTCGCTTCCCGCCGTCTGTACGCTTAGATCTTTCAAAGTACGCAACGGATTTTAATGCGGTTTTCATTAATAGACAGTGATTCAAAAAGGAGATTTATAATACATGCATATCATAATGGAGAAAGGCCGTGAATCTCCAAGATTAGTAATGTGATGTCGTAAAATATTTATTGTAATAGGTTGGAAAGTTGTATTTTAGCCCTAGTGTCAGAGTTATTAAACCGCCAAAAGGCATGAAATAGATAATGACCTAAAAAATCTTTTTTTTTTTTTTTTTTTTAGTTTTTTTTTTAATTTAATTTTTATCTCCAGAGACACCAGGGTCCGTGACCTTTGTCATAATTAAAAGTTTTTAATTATTAATCCTAAAAATCTGAATCTGTTCTAATTGTGTTCCTTCAACAGGAAGACAGCGCGCTGTAATTTCATTATGAATTATTGTGATGATGAAAATGATGAATGATGAATGAATATTTTTGAGTTCTTTAAATAAAACTTCACGCTTATGGTCAAATTATTTTGTCCTATGGATATCGCTCCACAACCGGAGTAGCATTTTCACACATCATTTGAAGATCCCCAGATTATAGGATTTATGGAATAATTATTTATTAGATTATGATATTCTTTTCAGGACCGAATGAGAAAAGTCATGCCACATTTGCACTTCAGCGTGAGTTTGTCGAGGTAAGTTCTATTTGTTTCACTAAAAACTATGTATAAAAACTATATATAAAAACTAACACATGTTTAAGAAAATAAAACAAAGTAACAACATGCTTCGATCACGTTCCCGCCAAAAACTGATTCGCTCACTCTTCTTCTTTTTTTGTATTGGGCCTTATTTGCCAGTGTCAAGTATTAGGATTTTTTCAAGTTTCTTGAATAAAACAAGTTGTATCCGTACTTAAACCATAAATTACCATAGATACACAAATACAGAACAGACCTATATACCGCCAATGTATAGTGTCTGCCGCTAAGTTTATCAAATCATCTTTAATTGTACGACATAATTGTACGATTGTCTAGATTGTACCTTATTTTCGAGGGAGTACAAACTAAAATGGCTAGATGGCGCTTCTACAAATGTACCTACTGATTACCATACCATACCATACCACTTCTAAGATACGAAAATAAAAATACTAGTAGAATTATTATCTTGATCAAGAACACCATATAATAATAACAAACAACTTCACCTAAAGCAGAACAACCGCATGATTTTCAAATTTATCGTTTAGTCGATCGTAACGACGTCTATTTATAATTATTATGGCACGCGTAACTAAAATGCCCATGTAAAAATTATTAAAGTAAGTTTTGTGAACAATATAAAGTAGGTATAATAATAGACAACTCTGAGGCTCTATTAACAAAGAAACATTCTAAAGTGAGATAAAAATGTAGAAATCAGAATTCTCAGGCAATTTGCTAGCGCCATCTACAACTAAGACCGTTTTAGCGACAGACCCATTTTTGTTAATTATTGGCGGTGTATACCTATAGTCTATTCAACGAGTCGAGCTAATATGGCACCCTCTCTCTTGCACAATTGTATGAAAGTGAAAAGGACGCAGCGCCGTCTTAAAATGACAGGATTGGTCAGGAGGCGTGACTTATTGAAGAAAGTGTTAGGCTGCGTTTATATTGCTGATCTGAATCGCTCACTTACATTTATCTAAAAATAATAGTTACTTCAATATAATCTGTATATAAAAGCAAAATGTAATATTTTGTCTTTCTTTTGTAATATAATGTTTTTATTCTCGAATGTTGTGTACAAAAGAAAATACTAAGATTTAAATAAATTAAACATTAGATATTTTCATAAACATTTATTCGCTTTCTGAATCACTTGAGTCTAAATCATCTTCTATATTTATAAGAAGTCTATCTATGTTTATAAGAAGTCGTTCTTTCATAAATTTCATATTTATATCCATGGATCTGTCCAGTAGACACTCCGGGTCAACGTAAAAATCAAACACTGAGAACATACTGAAATAAGCACTACACCACGCGTCCGCATCGCTCAAGAGACAGAATAGGACTGACATTTGCTCGCAACGTGTACGCGCCTTAAGACCCTTATCTCCGACTAATGACGTTCAGCGCTTGATTTCCCTATTAGCTCGTTTCGGTGAATGAAGTATATAGTTCTGTATTGATCTATGCTAATACACTGCAATAGATTGGGCTCGCACACGTACACCTACATTATGGTAAAGAGGTCGCATTTTAAACGACGCATAGAGAAAATTTTCAGTAACTTTGCTATTTATGAAAGAATTACATTCATCCCAAAGAAGAAAATAATGTGAAAATCTCAATGAACACAGTGTACACGCATGCCTAAAATTAAAAATTAAAAAAAAACGGTTTGCAGTGTCCGGGAGTGCCGGCAGAAATGAAAACTAAAATATAAAATACCAAAAAGACTGACTCGTGAAGGATTTGAACCTCCGCCCTCCGATTGACATATTGAAATTTATATCGGTGCTCTAACCTATTGAGCTAACGAGTATTACGTGCATGTGACGAAAATAAGCATTCAACACAACGAAATGACGTCATGCTAGGAGGACAAACTTGTACATACAATAATGAACTTTAAATGCAGAACGTTAGAATAGGTTTCTGACTAAAATAATGACGTCATGCTAGAAGGACAAACTTGTACATACAATAATGAACTTTAAATGCAGAACGTTACAATAAGTTTCTGACTGTCCGTCTTACGATCTGACGATCTAACGCGTTTTTTTTTTTACCCATCCTAAAAATGCACAACGCCGCTAAAGAAGTTTTCACTTCAAAAAATCTAACATGCATGTACCTCTATAGTTGGTTGAAGAAAGTAATGCATCACAAGTCAAGTAGTCACAACCTCTCTTCTTTCAGGATAACGAACCGGACGCGTTCGGTTTCCCGCTTGAACCGAGCAAACGCGATAGACAGATGCGGAACGAAGCAGGAGCGGGGTACGCAAACCTTTTCAGCTATAGAAGCGCTTTTAATATCAAAACTGATTTACCTGCGTGGCAGCAGGAAGAGCAGCAGTGAACTGCTTTTGTGCAGCCGTGTACTGCAGAAACCGATGCCTTACAGCTTGACTAAAGGGCCAGCTATCACCGGCGGACGATAAAACAGAGTATTTTTAAATTAACCGATGTGCCTATATCATATACCCTATACTCGTATCTCATACTAATTCGATCGAAATATGATCCATCTTTTAAAGTATATAGCATACTTATACAATATACCTACTTTGATAAATTAAAAGCATAAAGCAAACACCCTACATTACGAACTCGTTGGTCGCATGACATTTACAAGGCAGTAAGAAAAGAAGACAATGGAATGGAAAGGGCGGCGCGTTAAAGAGGAGACCTATATTCAGTATTGCTTAAGTAATTGTTGATGATGATGATGATGATGATAAAATTAAAAGTACCGTGCTCTGCCGCTGGTCTTCTGTCCACCGTTGTGTAAATAGCCGCGTAGTGTTATGCCGCTGTGAGAGAAGACATTTATGAGAAGTGGTCTTTATGTACCTACCTAAAGGGTTAAGAATCTGCGGTTTTATTGGCTAACTGTGTCTGGTAATAAACTTCATTGTCATTAAATCCAAAATCGTCACTCTCGTTTTAATTCCCCTTATTGATTGGTAGATTCATCGAAATTGCGACGAAGTTAACCAACGGCCGCTTTTTGTTTCATTTGCATTCCAATCAAGTTCATTGTCAGAGTCAGTTAACCAATACCTAAGGTCTCCGTTATATTAACTTCTTCTTCTTTTTTGTATTGGACCCGCATTAAAGCATTTGCCAGTGTCAGAAAATCTCAGTGTGTAGATTTTTTTTAGTTTTGCCGAAGCAAGTGTTATATTAACTTGTCTTGTTGTTGTAAAAGGCGCCTCGCTACAATCGATATTTATATATTTTTTATAGTTATTTTATGTGACAAATAATTACATTTATGAAAGTAGACTAATTTCCGGAAAAGACCGTGTAACAACTGGGACGAGTTAATTTGAGTAGACCGTACTTAAAATATAATGGGGGTGGTTAAAAATTACGTGTTTTCAGAAGGAGAAGCAACGGCAACGAGTGGTGGGAGCCGGTACGACACCGTCCCGGCAATGGACCTGATATGGATGAAGAGATACAAGAGGTAAACCATATATCTCATCATTTACTTGCCCTTATCCCAATAGGCAGGGTCGGCACAGCATGTTTCCTTTCACCACTTCACTCTATCAGCCGTCATCTTTACATTGACACCCCTTACACATATATCCTCTTTCACACAATTCATCCACACTTTTTAGGTCGCCCTCTCCCGGTGCTACCGCTTACCATTATATTTAGGGCCTTCTTGCATACTTCGTACAGTATGTTCGGCTATTCATATAACCGATTATACTAATTACATTAATAACTTAAATGTTACTAGTATATACACAGTGTAATCAATGTTGTTTATTTTTAAAAGTATTTTGCCGTTTATTATTTTGAATTTTTTGCCGTAGGTTATAGTTTTTTTTACATATTGCGGTATTCTTAACTAGATAGCTGCTTGTTAATTTAAAAATAACATAGAAAAAATGCGAATACTTCATCAAGGTCTAAAGTCGCCTTGATGAAGTGTTAACTATATCTGCCTCGCTCCCTCAATAAATTCGAGGCGATTTTAACCGAACGAGCGTTACATAGCCGAGCGTGACGGTTCAGTCTCATTCAATACCCACAAAATAAAGTGCTCAGCACACCTAAACAAGTGTTTACTTTAAAAACGTCACTACTTTGCTGTATTACTTACTACCAATACATAGTTAGGTACTACAGAAAAACTGTCTTACAGCTAATTTAATATCTTTAGTTGCAGGAAGAAGTAGAAATGGCTGATCCCGTCCCCATCATGTCTTCGACCGGCCGCCGTCTCTACTCTGTGCTCTGCGAGAATAAGAAAGGCGTCCAAGACGTGGTGCCGCACGGCTACTACCGGCCGATAGTGCACGAACCGGGCCGGAAGCACGAGCCGGTCCGGCCGTTGCGCCGGCCGCACTGTGTGCCGCCGGACTCGCCCGGCCCGGGCTCGCCGTTGCTGCATGAATTATCAGGCAAGGAATTGGATGTTGCTGATCTGAAACACATTTCCTTCGCCTAATAGTCTTACATTTAGCTGTTGTTTGCGATATAGGGGAAACTGACAAACTAATCAATCAATCAATAACACTTTATTGACACCACATAAAGTAATAAGACAATAAACACATAAGAAAATGGCACAAAAGGCGGTCTTATCGCTAAAAGCGATCTCTTCCAGACAACCTTGGGATGTGTTGGAAAAGTATATGTAAAGGTGGGTGGTGGTGTTGATTCATGAGATACTCATAGACAAATTAAGTTAAAGAAAAGAAAATTAATATTTTTAAATAAACTACTTAAACTTACTAAATAATAATACATACATACATAAATATTTTTTTTTAATGGCAAGCGCCTTTATTAACTACAACACAACAATATACAGACTCAACTAACTAAACTACTACACAAAAAGCACATCGATCACCCCAGACCGATAAAGGTCTAAAGATAATCCAAATGCTCAAACCCACTACCAGTTGGCAGCGTACCTACATAATTATAGAGTTTATACATAAACTTACACAAAACTAAAGAAGAGGGGAAAAAGAAGAAGATGGACCCTGTTGGTCAATGGTCATAAGTATGTATTCTATCAGCAATCTAGTTCCCGTGGTAGAAAGTTTTCTTAGTTTGAGCAATATAGTGTTGTGTCATATGTCCACCACTATTTGTTTGTATTATTTATTTATTTGATACCTTGTCAGCAGGTCATAAACGTGAGTCTCCACCTAATTGCGACGAGCCACCTGAACTCCAGCCAAAGATGAAGATGAGAGAGCCCGGTCCAAGTCCAAGTCGCCAGTTTGATGAAAAGCCTCCAGTACACCGCGACCAAAAACCCGACCTTCCTTTTAGAGAGCGACCTGTGCCGCCTTCACCGCGTATACAACCTAAAGACCACGGTCCTAAAGATTTTGGACAAAAAGACCAAGGAGTTGCAGATTTTGACACGAAAGACCATGGAAATAAAGATTTCGGTTCTAGAGAGCAAGTAGATTTGCATCCGCGTCTTGAAAAAAAACCGGATCCGCAAACCTATCGAGAGATGAAGGTAAGCGTAAACGAAGGGGATGATTATTTATCACATAATCAGTTAAGCTGTTGGAACCTTCCACCAGCGTTGTGATGAACAACGGTATCCGTTTCCTAGTTCTCAGATATAACATGAAAGGGTATGAATTGATTGGGTAAATTAGGCAAAAATACTAGGCGAATTTTATGTTGTCACAGCACTCCCTACTCCACTTTAAATAAAGATTGAAAATGTAAAAACAACATTGATCGCTAACATATTGAAATTAATTCCTTCAAACAGTTAAAAATATAAATAAAAGCATAAAATCACAGACTTCTATGTCTGTGCTTAAAATAAATACCTACACAAAAAAAATACTTTATATACACCATTGTCGTTATAAAACTATACAAATTCAAAATTGATTTAAGTAGTTACCTATCTGTAAGCCGAATTGCGAAATACCGAATATCATTTCCCCGAAAACGTTTTTTTTTTAGAAGACACTATCAAAATCCCGAAAGCTTTTTGACAACTCGTCTGATCCGAATCTTTGTAATACGAAAGTGTGTATAACAAAAAGAAACCTAATAATTGATATATCTGTTAATAAGAAAGTTCCTGGCTATAATAAAATAGAAACCTATCGAGCCTGCCCTAATAACTGTTCGGGGAAATGTTACTGGTGGCTAACAAACTTATGGAATTAGAAAATCGTGTCAATTAAAACATTTGGAATTAGACAGTGCTATGAACCCGATACGGGCAAGTATGATTCAAGCATGGTTGACTATGGCCTTACCCTTCTCACATTGAGAAGATGGCCCGCGCCCAGCAGTGGGACAGTTTGTATAAACAGGGCCGATAAAAAAAATATAGATTAAATATAACAGTGGTCTGCTAAACTATACTTTCCAATGACAGATTGTTGTTTTTATTGACAGTGATGTTTTTATTGCCACAGAAATCGGACCCGGTGAAGTCTCGGGTGGAACCCACTGTGACGGTGGCAGCCGGTACGCAGACCTCTCCCGACACCTTGCGGAATGTACGGGACTTTTACCTCAACCTAACAAAGGTCAGTAAAACCATAATGTATTAAAGGCTACACGACACGACGATGGTGCGTTGCGTCGCTACGTCTTAAAAAATCGCAATGAAATATGACGCGTTCCGTTGTCTGGAATTGACGCCACGCAATATATTAGGTTCTGTGGCAATAGAGGCCATGGGGGCTACGCTCAACTTTTATAACAATGCAAAGTTAGCTCGCGCTCGTTTTTATCTGGCTTATTTCATGTAGATAGATAGATAAATAAACTCTTTATTGTTCACACCTTGACTAAAACACAAATTACATAGTGAAAAGGGCTTAAATGCTAGTGAAACAACAGGCGGCCTTATCGCTAATAGCGATCTCTTCCAGGCAACCTTGGGATGGAAAAATGATAATAATAAATAGATGGTGGGTAATTAACAAAGAGAATAAATGAGAGAAAAAAAAATGTATACAACTATACAATTACAATACATACTTACTAATACACCTTAGTAGTGTAATTACACCTTTTTATCACCGTCGCTTAACATCAGGCGAGTTGGTGATAATAGATCGTAAATCTAACATAAAAAATAATTAAGAGCACTGGATATTTTTTTTCATGTTTAAAAATAGTAAAATGTGACCGGAACTAGTCAATGCAGTAATTTTTCTGATTCAAATGAGCAATTACAAAAAGTTCTTTTTCCTAGATACGACAAAATTGCTTTCCTATATTGACGCATTAATGATGCCTTAGATCTTGAATGGAATATGTATGCAAAGTAATATTTTAGATGTTTATTTAGTAACCATAGTTGAAACGATAAAAAAATAAATATATATATATATATATATATATATTTGCGATTGATATCCGAAGTCATACAAATTACGAAGCAAAAATTGTAGCAAATATTGATACTTAAATAATTTCGTTGTTACCTTTGTCTTGATAAATTTAATCAATAAAGCAGGTACGTGGACTGCGCAAACTCGTCAGCACAAACTGTTTAATTCATCTAGATCTGTGGGGTGATTGCGAACTAATAGTTTTAGAGATGATTTATATATATATATATGGTCATGGTCATGTAATATATGAGACAACAGCGCCACGTTTGGAGGCCTTGTCATAATTTGTACAAAAGTCTTTGTTTGGCCGGTAAGCTGCCCGGCAGCCGATCGGTAGACCAACTGCACTACCAGTTGGTCGATCGGCTGCCCTGTCGTATCGACATAACGGGAAATCTAGGGCTTAGTTGGACCTATGAGTACATAAGTAACTAAATGCTCTTTTTAAATGAAAACTACGGGTCACTCACGTCTGTTTGACCGAATGCGGTTGAAACTATAGTCGGATATTTCGGCTCAAAACAGACGTTAATTGGATCTTTTTATTACTAATTTACTTGATTTTTCTTTTCTAATTCGTTTTTAGGGTTCCGTACCTCAAAAGGAAAAAAACGGAACCCTTATAGGATCACTTTGTTGTCCGTCTGTCTGTCTGTCTAATAAAAAATGTGAGAAAACCCCTATCAGGATTTGGAAAACTTACAGTGATAAATATCTAATTTTACTAAACAATATTATTAAATAAGTACCATTTAGTAGTTTTCGCATATCGAATCAAGTTACATTGCTTGCATTTGCATGCCGAAAGGTCGTTTATGGCGTTCTATTTGTACCATTTTCCAGCCATTTCTGTTACCCATATTCGCAAATAAATAAAAATAAATAAATGAATACATTTGTACTTGTTTCCAAATGGAGTACAGTTAGGGATACACATCAAACCAGTTTTTACTGATATTCATTCTAATTAAATTCGGTGTTGTGTTAAACAAGTCAAATTCGGGAAAGTGGTGTGTCACCAATCATGTCAGAACTAGGTGAGATTATATTTAAACCACAGACAGTAGATGGATCATGCGACTTCATTTATATGAAAACCTTGCGTGCCACATTTTTGGTACCGATAAACTGTGACGTCACACAAACGATTTTGTGATGGAATGCTCCATCCGCGCGAAATCTATTCAACTTAAATTTTCACAAGTCTTAAATTTTCTGTCTTCTTTCCGCAAGGGTCATTACGTGTCAGCGAGAAGGTGACAAAATTTGTTAAGCAATGCGTAAAGTTAAGTAACGGTTTTCGGTAAGGCCGTTCAATACGACAACACACGATAATTTATTCAGGTGTTCTGTAAGTAAAAATTGTATTTAAACCATTACGCTATAATAATGAGCTTTTCATAGTTAAGTATATATTGGAGTACATTTCCACACAACACCATCTAGTCCAAACTAAGCAAAGCTTGTACTATGGAACTAGATGGCTGAAAGAATACATATATACTTATTTTTATAAATACATACATATGAGACATGTAATCACCCAGACACAGAACAAACATCCATGCTCATCACAAAATGTTTGCACTGGGTGGGGATCGAGATCGATCCCACGACCTATAGCTCAGAAGTCAAACTTAGTACCACTGAGCCATGAGGTCTGTCATGAGTTATAATAACAATAACGATAAAAACAATATGTTTAAGCAATTACACATAAACACAGTGAAACCTTAAGAGGACCTATATATGTAAATACAATGAAGTCCCAACTCTTTTGAATTGAAGTACAAATTTTCAAAATTTTATTAAAACAGTTGCAAAATTTTAAATGTATTTAAACAAAACAATGAGAAACCTTTGTAGGTATGTTTTAAAGTAGCAATGCATGTGAAATAAACAGCTCTGTGAAATCATTCCGCGAACAAAACACGAAACACGTGCCTGGAAACTTCATAAAAAAACAACTGCATTGTGTTAATAGAACTAACTGAAAACTGACTAACTAAACTAGCGAGGTGCGCCGCGACCGAGATCAGTCACAGTTTACGTAGCTTAACTTAAAAAATATAAAAACATAAAAATAAGTGAGCACTAAGAGTTCTAAACTACATTATCTTGAAGCTTAAACTATTCTTCACATGTTTATCAAATAATTATAGTGAATCGCCTAAATTACGCGAAAGTATCAGTGTGTTAAAATATTTGCACGATATATTCAAACTAAGCAACGACCATCGGAGTGAGCTATCAGCTGATTGCTGAGGTGAACCAAAACGAACCCTATTGCTTGGAGATACGTATCACAACGAAAAATTTACGCGGGCAGCCATAACAAGATAAGTACAGATTTCCACCCACAATTTTATACATATATTTTTTTGGAAAATGAATTGCGAGGCTTGCAAAAAACAAATAATTTACGAAACAGATACCATGAAATGTACAAGCTGTCTACATAACTACCACTATGCGTGCTTAAATATGACCGTTTACTCTGACAACATAGAACAACTGAAAAAATCGTGGCGATGTCCTTCCTGCGAAAATGTTACAAATAGACGAATCAGAAACGACGACACCCCAGTTAGAAAACCCTTCATAGGATTAAACGACACCACAATTTCCGTAGACGACTCCATACTGGATGACCCGAGTAAACTTGACTTGACTACTAAACATGACCACTCGCTGACTAATTCAACCCACGTGATAATTGATGAAACCTCACTGTTAGATAAAATTAGTATGCTTCTTGATAAGAAACTAGAAGAAAACAAGAAAACTATTTTGAGTGAAATCAGAAAAACCATAGATTTCAAAATAGAACAAAAAACTGATATATTAAGGACTGAGCTGAATAAGACTACTGACACATTAAAAAGCGAGCAATCATCGATTAAAAGTCAAATAAACATGCTAACAAAAAAGATAGATAAATTAGAATTAGAGAATAGTAAAATAAGAGAAGAAATGCAACAGTTATTGTCAGGCTCAAAAACTACACAATATCAAGTTGCAGATATGTCAAAAAAAATTGTCCTGTACGGGTTAAATGAACATGAACAGGAGACAGAAACAGAACTACATTACAGAATAGTTAGAATTTTTCAGGATATTTTAAATGTAGACCTAACAGGATATGTTGAAGAACTAACTAGATTAGGCAGAAAAAACCAACATCGAAGACCAATTGTTATTGAACTTTTAAGTAAAAAGATGTCGAGATACATTTTGCAAAACAGTCGGTTTTTTAAAAACACAACACTGTCAATATCAGAATTTCTTGATAACTCAGCCTTACAACAAAGAAAATACCTACAGTCTCAACTTCATGCAGCTCGGCTTGATGGACGACACGCTATCATAAGAAGTAACAAACTTATTGTGGATGGTAGAACTGTTCAGACTTACATGCAAAATCAGCCAACACTAACCCATCGATACAAACACAAAGAATATCGACACCACACGGATCCAAAAACATCACAATTTCAAACACAACAATAACTTCGGATACAAAACAAAATCATAACTTTCGTAACTACCAATCACACTGATTTAAATATCACATTCCAGAATATGCAAAGTCTATATGGGAAGCGACATACTGTACAAGATTTTTTGAATGAAAACCATTTAAAATTGCATGCATTTTGTGTGACCGAGAGCTGGCTGTCAAAAGCCAAACTAGAACTAATTGATTACACCGGGTATAATATTGCTGCCGCCTTCTGTAGGTATCAACGGAAGGGAGGAGGGACGATTATCTTTCTACGAGACGACTTCGAATACACCGAGATTATAGATATATCAAACTTGTCAATTGAACATTGTGTAGAAATCAGTGCCATAATTATTCATAAAATTAATGTTTTGTTAATAACTATATATTATAACAATAAGCGGAACGACTTGTTCTATAATCAACTAACTAAACTCTTAGAACTACTCACTAAATATAACTCAATGGACATAATAATTGGCGGAGACTTCAATATAAACGTGATGGACGTAAACACATACTCAATAAAGTTATTGGATTTAATGCGGGAATACAACTTTACTCAGTTTGTCAACCAACCGACTAGAATCACAAACAATACAGCCACTTGTCTAGATCTAGTGTTTTCAAACTGTAATAAGGACAACATATGCGTCTCAGTATATGATAACGGATTTTCCGATCATTTAAGCACTAATATACAAATAAAAAATATTTTAAGCTCAAACGAAAAATCATCATCTTGGAAAATTAAAAAAAGGCTCTTCACTAAACAAAATATGGAAAAATTTAAAAATGAATTAAAAATTATAAAATGGCTAGACCTGTTCAGCATGAATACAAATAAAACCGTAAATGACAATTATGAAATTTTCCATAACACTTTAACAGATACATTAAATCGATGTATACCTAAAAAAATTATAAAATTAAACACAACAAAAAAATGTTATTGGCTAACAAAGGGTATAAAAATTTCTTGTAGAAATAAAAGATTGCTCAAATCCCATGTAATCTACAGTAGAAATCCGGTATTAACCAGATATTATAAAACATACGCGAAATTATTAAAAAACATAGTTAACAAATCAAAAAGAAATGAATATATAAGACAAATGAAAACTTCTGAAAATAAAACAAAAACAATGTGGAGAATAATTAAAGAACGCACGAATAAAAACAGTAAAAAACAAAAAAATAATACAAAGCTAAAAATAAACAATACCACTATTTCGAACCCGCAACAGGTTGCAAATCTCTTTAATCAGTATTTTACAGAGGTAGGAGGCGCGGGCGCCGCCGCCGCCGCTGGCGGAGGGCCGACGGCGGCGGCGCGTGGCCGACCTGTACACACACCTACCAATAACTCGTTGTATCTGTCACCGGCCGAGCCATACGAAGTTTACTCCATAATAAAAAACTTGAAAGCTAAGTATAGCTACGGCATTGATGAACTTCCGCCGATTCTAATAAAATACTGTGCTGAAGAATTGACATTACCTTACTATCTATTAATAAATCAATCGTTCACTGAAGGCACATTTCCGGATTTATTAAAAAAGGCCATAGTTAAGCCAGTACATAAAAAATTATCTAAACTTGAACTAAAGAATTATAGGCCTATAGCACTGTTGCCTACCTCTTCAAAAATCTTCGAAAAAGTGATGCAATCGCGCTTAAACTCTTTTTGTGAAAAATTCGAAATTTTTGATGACTCCCAGTATGGGTTCAGAAAAAACCGATCGACGACATTGGCAGTATATAAGCTAATAAATGATATTTTAAAAACCTTAAATGATAAAAAATACGCAATTGCAATGATGCTCGATATGTCAAAAGCATACGATAAAGTCCAATATGATATTCTTTTAAAAAAGCTAGACGGAATAGGCATACGCGGGTTAGCTCACGAATGGTTCTGCTCATACCTAAAAGATCGAGAACAGTGCGTGGAAATAGAATACTATGACATTTCTACAGGAATGATAGACGTTGCGAGATCGATACCGATAAAAATCAACAGTTCTATTCCACAAGGAAGTGTCGTAGGATGCATTCTTTTTTTAATTTATGTAAATGACCTCCCAAAAATATTTGACGAATCCTGTATACTTTTCGCGGACGACATCACTATCCTGACATCGTGTAAAAATAATATAAATTTAAATGAAAAATTATCTGACCTGTTTAATAAAACAACTGACTGGATGAATGACCATTGCCTTGACTTGAACCTCTCTAAAACTAAAATTATGCAATTTCGACCCCACCAAAAATCACCCCTTGACATGCATTTTAAATATAATAATAATAAATTGGAATTTGTTGACGCGACTACTCTGTTAGGCATATATATCGATACTCACGTTAATTGGAAATCTCATATTACAAAAGTAAAAGCAAAACTGTCTAGCTTCATATATGCGCTTAAAGAGCTACGGCAAGCAACTGACGTAGACACAGCCTTAACAGCATATTATGCATTTGGCTTTTCGCTGCTTAATTATGCAATAATACTTTGGGGTAGCAGTACAGATGCCCATGCTCTCTTTACTCTTCAAAAGAAATGTGTGCGTATCCTTGCTAATATTAAAGTTCCCGACTTAAGTGTACCTTATTTTCACAGACCTTATTTCGTCGAATTTAAAATTCTAACTCTAACATCCATGTATATCTTAGAAATGTAAATTCGTTAAAAAGTATCCACGACTGTTCAAAAAAGTAGCTGATAATCGATGTTATTCAGTCAGATCAAATCACAAACATAATTTAATTGTACCATCGTCTAAACTAGCATTGCATAGCTCAGGGCCATATTCATCTGCAATAAAAATATTCAATAAACTCCCAATAAATTTAAAAGAAATCGAAAATTATTGTGAATTCACGAGTACTTTAAAAAACATACTTGTTTTGAAATCCTATTACAACATAAACGAATACTTTGAAGATAAGGCATTTATCATAGATTGAGTCCACCCGCATTTTATATTGTTACATTCATTGACATAATTGTTTATGGAACAAATCATCCCGCTCTGATAAAATTGCAATACCAAACTAGGGTCATTATGTAATAACAACAATACAATTACTTGTTTATATCCAAAACCATGTACATAATGTGGCAATAAAGCATTGAAATTGAAATTGAAATTGAAAAACTGAACTGAAAACTGAACAACACTAAACTAACCGTTTAACTAAACGTTTTTGGTGACTGAAAATCACGAAACCAGCTTCCCATACTTTAAAATAGAAACTGAAAAAGTATATAAACATATATTATAGGCAGGCCCTCGCTCTTAATTTTCGGCCTCGATACAAACAACCGACGATTTCGAGAATTTTATTATCCGAGCAAAATCATGAATGTGTATGCCTATACTGCTTTTTCCAAATTTCGTTTCAGTTCCGAATTAAAAAAAATAGAAGTGTTCATTTTTTAAAATCAAACTGTAGTGGCATGGCCAGTAATAATTCCAACATATTATATATATAAATATAAATAAATAAATAATATATTAAATATTATAAACATTTAGAAGCAGAAAACAGTTTTGAGAGCTTTGGCGGGAACGTCATAGTAACATGTTGTTTCTTTGTTTTATTTTCCTAAACTTGTGTTATTTTGAACATTAATGCTATAAAAATGGTGGTGTTTTATTCATTAAGTGTTCGATCAAGTGTGTTTCACTGCTTTATTTCACTCGCCCACACTGGCAAGTGAAATAAATCAGTGATACGTGTCATTTTACGTTGTCGGCAAAACTCCATAAAAGCTTCTAGTAAAGTCGCCATCACTTTACTGAGGCAAGACTTAAATTTGAAAAATTACTGTTTACGTGACTTAGACTGTGACTAGAACACGATACAACTTGTATTATTCAAGTAACTTGAAAATATTTCAATATTTGACACTACCAAATCGCTAATCGTGGGGTCCAATACTAAAAAGAAGAAGGAAGAAAACAGTTTTCCCTGTTTAACAGGAAAACCTTGTAATACATGAAAAACGCGTATTTTGCCAGCAAAAGTTCATGCGACAACAATAAAATTCTCTAAGCTACAGAGCGGCTATGAAGTTTGTCCGGAACGGTACATACGCAACAGTTGTTTGTACCAACAGGTCCTGCACATGCGCGGGTGGAAGTAAATCAGGACAGAGGTTCCAACGCTCAGTGCTGTTGTTGTTCAACGCGATATAGGACGTTGAGCATCTTCAGTATTCCAGAAAATACACTTAACATTTTATTGACTTGCTGAAAAGTAGGTTTTTCTATCTTACTTTAAATTAAGACAGACGCGTTAGTATTAAAATCGCACCTCGTCTTTTGCGCGCGTTGTGTTCTTGATAATATGAGAAACATTTAAAAAAAAAAAATAATTATGCAAGTCTTTCAAAATATGTCATGCTTTAGATGAACATGATGATTTTTTGTTCTGAACTCGAGTGAATATTATGTAGGTATCAGTATTTTTCTTCAGATGTTAATGATTTATTGATAGGATATTTAATTTTATTAATTTGACATACATTTACTATTTATTTTCACTTAATTTATGGACATGTAATTCAATATCTTGTTATTATTTTTTTTTAATTTATTTGACATTTGTTTTAATGGCATATTTTTAATTTTTAATGACTATTTTTATTTTTCGCTTATTATTAATGCATTAAGGTGTATTTTATTTGTATGATTTTTTATTGTCAATGTATAGATGTACACAGTGTAGGTGAACTTTATAAATAAAATAAAATAAAATAGATATGGAAAGATTTTATTCGTTGTCTTAAAATATATATCTGACGAAAAGAGAGCTGGCTCATGCCTCGCACAAATAATGACATTAGCGATTCCGCGTAGGAATGCTGTCAGCGTTCTAGGAACTCTACCACGCGGGCACGACACATATTTGATTTTTTATTTTGTATTCATAATTTCAGTTTCCTTTTTAGTTTATTTAACTTGTGTATCTGTATTATTTAAGTTGTTTAGGTTATTATATATATATGTAATTGCAATTAAATATATTTATAGGACCCATTTGATACTAAGGTAGATACTTTTAATAAATTATTTCTTCAAACCTTTTTACATTTTTTTTCATTTATTAATTATTATGGTCCGCGAGCCAGGCTCAAATTTCGTCAGTAATTTCGTCTCGGATGATAACTCGTATAATGAAAGAATGTTATATTTGATTAGTTTGGGCTAGATGGCATTGTGTGAAATGTCCACAAATATTTATTTATTTATTTATTTATCGGCAACGTCAGGCACGGCTCTGGGAATGGGTTGAGCAACAGCAGCCTTGAAATCTCGGAAGAAAAACAAAGAATTTCTAATTTCCGCAGTCGAATTCGCGAGTACAGGCTTTTTACAACAAGTAATTTTTGCAAATGTTTTTGCTCCCGAAGTCTGATTTTCGTAGAACCACTAGTTTAGATTTAATTGTTAAAATAAACAAGTAAGTATATATAGTAGGTAGGTATATATTAAAAGAAAAATAATTTAGCAAAGTACGAGTTTCACTCACACACCGACGTTTCCTATGTGTGACACAACGCATGAACATGAACACTGACACCAGGGCTAATTACTCAACAAAATGAGCTTGATATCAAAGAATATTTGTAGCTTTACATGTTCTCTAATATAAAACGTAAGAATACAATATCAAGTTTAAATAAGTAAGTGTCACGGACCTATTGTCTTTATGCATTTTTTTATTTTATTTTAAAATAAAATAAAAATACCCAAAGAGATTTTAGCACTACTGTTTACTCTATTTTAAGTCTATGGGACATGAAACCAATCGAAAAATTCACTTGTAATTTTTTGTTTTTTTAGAATTAAATAAAAATAAAACAAGGAGGTTTTTACTCGCAGTTCTCAAACAATCATTTCCCATTTTTTTAATATTTACTCAAGCTTATCTCGCTATTGACCAGTTTTTAGTAATTGCAGATTTACATTAATGTAAACCCTACAATCTTGTCAATTTTGAGACTTGTATCTATTACGGTTCAAAAGATGCAGCCATTTAAGTGTAGCAGACAGACAGACAGACACCGTAGCCTCACGAATATGCTCCTCCACCCTTAGTAGAGAAGCCTAAAAATGTATCCTATGTCATTAGGAAGTGTAGACGAATCTCACCTTGCACAAAAAATTGATCAGCCGTAGGAGGTAACATACCTACACACATATGTACAAACTACTTCGGGGTCTTTTGAATATTCATCATGAAACGATGCCGCTTTTTAACCGACTTCCAAAAATAAGGAGATTCTCAATTCGATTGTATGTTTGTTCAGCGTTCCGTCAATTATGAATTGTTTTTTTTTATTTTACATATTTAATCTCCACAGACTCCGGGGTCCGTGCCTTTTATAAATTAATGTGTGTGTTTTAACTACTTACATTTTTTTTATTATGCAAGAGGTCTTTCTCTTACATTAACTTACATAATATACTTGCATAATTAACTAAATAAATTACACTTTATAATTTACATTTAACTAACATGCATTTGCATACGTGTATGTACCGAGCAGTCCAGCTCCTGCCGTTTTTTAATAGGTCAGTAGGTTCATTTGATCGGACGAACACCCGATTGCAAAATGCAATTCGTTTACAACGATGATATTTTTTCAGTTATTTTGTTATTAAAACCAAAGGGGACCTACCTACCTACCTACCAAAGGGGATATTGGTAGGTAGGTAGGTAAGTATACCCTTTGGTTTTAATAACAAAATAACTGAAAAAATATCATCGTTGTAAACGAATTGCATCTTGCAATCGGGTGTTCGTCCGATCAAATGGCAATAAGCGCCGGCGTACCTCAAGGGTCTGAACTCTCCGCTACTCTCTTCCTGCTGCATATTAATGACCTGCTGAAACCTGGTATCTTAGGGTATGCAGATGACAGCACAGTTGTGGAAAGATACACTTCTGGTCCAAGAGCCAAAAAGGCTGAAATCGAGGCGTTGGGAGAAGATATGGTTGTGCGTATCAATAAAGCTCTTAAAGCTGCGTCCGACTGGGGTGACAAAAATCTTGTCAAATTCAACGCCAACAAGACTCAAGCCTGCCTTTTCTCCGCCAAAAAGAGTGAGTTTCTTTTGTCTCCTACTTTCCGAAATGTACCCATATCATTGGCAGACCGTCTTGAACTGCTGGGACTCACGTTAACCCCTTGGAAATGAACTTTAAGAGCTACCTTGAATCTAAGGCTAAACTGGCTAGCAAAAAGGTTGGCGTCATTAATAAGGTTAGGCGATACTTCTCACCGGGACAACTGCTTCATCTGTATCAAGCACAGGTCCGATCGTGTATGGAGTACTGTTGCCACCTTTTTGATGGATCAGCCAAGTATCAGCTGGAGGTTTTGGAATCAGTATACCAGCGAGCTGTGAGGTTAATCGGTGACAATAAACTAGCTGCCAAGAAGCTACTTAGTCTCAAGCACTGCCGTAAAGTAGCATGTCTGTCTATTTTCTACAGGATTCATTTCGGGGAATGTGCGCAGGAGCTTCACGACCTAATTCCACCCTCCCCATTTCACTACAGGACTAGCAGAAAGACTGCTGAATTACCCGTTGACATTGACATTTCTCGTTGAAATGTCAAAAATCCGTACTCAGCGATATCGATCCACATTCCTGTTGCGTACTGCACAAGAATGAAATTCTTTGCCGCCATCTCTGTTTCCTGAGACCTACAATCTTGGAATTTTCAAGGCTAGAGTGAATAGATAACTTCTAGATCGACAAGCTCCATCCTCGGCCACACCGTCGCTTAACATCAGGCGAGTTGGTGGTCAATCGTAGATCTATCTTCTATAAAAGAAATAAAAAAATATGGTATTTAGAGGGGAGTGGCAAGACTGTCGCACAATTGAACATAAATTACGTAAGTGAGTGTGAGTGAATGTGTGTATGTACCGAGCAGTCCAGCTCCTGCCGTTTTTTAGACCGGGACCTTTGGATGGATGTGTGTGTATACGAGTTTTTATAGACGCAAAAGTTGACAGTGTATACATTAGGGGTTGTCTCAGTTAAACAGTGGGGTTGTTTTTATAATTTGTAGCAATGAGTAACGATCGCGAAATCTTTAGAAATCATTAACTTCTAGTCGTGTAAATGAATGAGAATAGTTTTTTTTTTTTTTTTTTTTTTTTTTTTAATTAATATAATAGAATATTTTGAACTCCACAGACTCCAGGGTCCGTGCCATTTATAAGCTAATACATTTAATATTTAGAATAGTTTGATATCGTTATTTACAGAGTTTTGATGTTTTGTGTCGTAAAAAACTTACATTGTTGATTTTATTTCATATACTTAGGTACGAAATAAATAATATCATAGCACACGCGCGGGTTACATATTCGTATGCATATGCAACTAAGGGAGCTAAACAATCGTTTATTTATGAAAATGGACGCGTTACAGGTAAAACTAATAAAACCGGCCAAGTGCGAGTCGGACTCGCGCACGAAGGGTTCCGTACCATTATCTATAGAAACGGAAATAAATCACGTTTGTTGTATGGGAGCCCCCCTTAAATATTAATTTTATTTTAATTTAATTATTTATTTTTAAAGTGAATAATATAACTCAATATTCTGTGAATATTTCAAGCGTCTACCTGTTGCCGTTATCAATATCGAGCAAAAACGAGCAAAAACATCACGTTTGTTGTATGGAAGCCCTCTTAAATATTTATTTTATTCTGTTTTTTAGTATTTTTTGTTATAGCGGCAACAGAAATATATCATCTGTGAACATTTCAACTGTCTAACTATCACGGTTCATGAGATACAGCCTGGTGACAGACGGATGGACGGACAGACAGCGAAGTCTTAGTAATAAGGTCCCGTTTTTACCCTTTGGGTACGGAACTCTAAACTTTTAGAGTTGGGTTGGATTGCTATTAAAAACTATTATGTGAGTTCTCATATTTCGTGTGTTTTTAAATAAAAACTACGGGTCAGTCACGTCTGTTTTGAGCCGAAATATCCGACTATAGTTTCACATATTTCGTGTGATTTTAGATTCAAAAAATTTCATGTAAAAGTAATTTAAGATACCGGCATTGCAATATCTCGTACCTAGATCTTTCTTTAGTGTCTATGATCTTTACTATAAATTATACTCCAGATTTATACTGTGTTGTAAAATTAAAACTGTCGTGCTAGCGTTTGATAACGTCATTAAATATAAGGGTACGTTGGTACGTAAGCAAGATATGGCAATAACCCAAGTGGGCATAATGTTCGTAGGGTGAACGTGAAGTAAAAACGACTCCCTAGCCTTGGGGTTGGGGCGGATCCTATGTGGCCGCGGCTTAGCCGACCCGGCCTCTTATAAGATTTAGGGGAAAATCACCTCTATTTGTATTATTCTAAATATGTAAATAGGAAAACTTAGTTTTAAGTAAGAATTTGAAAGTTTAAGTGGCTGCATTTTTAAACGGATCTTCTTCGTTCAGGGGCGGGCTCCATGTCTATAGAACGAAGATAAAAATGAGAATGGCGAGTGACTGTAAAGAAATTGCTACAAAAGTCTTTCTTCTTTCTTCTCGACTGCATAACGTATTTTGTTAAAATTCAGGTACCATTTTTATATCAAGCTCTTACGGTTGACGGTAAAATAAAAATATTGAAAACTCCATAAACAGATATTGAAGAAATATTTTACAAAACTGATCTCGCAAACTAAATTGCCTGGTTCATTCTGGTAGAAGAAGGGTGCTCTAATAGTGTCGTTGCATTTTCGCTCCATTGCATATTCCGTTAAACCATGTTTTTGTTGTTGAAAGTCTGATACTATTATAATAAAATCCGTAATCCTCTTTAAAATCACAGTACTTTGAAAGGTTAATTAAAAACCTTTTAGCTTCCATGCGAGCTCTTGGATTTTAAAATTTGATGGATCGGCTTACATTCAGGCCCCTCAATTAGGTAGTGTACTGTGGACCTAATAATTGAAAGGGTCTGGATATACTCGTAAAAGCACTTTTATCCAATTTTCGGCTTTGATTACTTTTCTCTACTTCGGCTACTATGCCCAGTTAATCGTCGAGTGTTTGTTATTTCATAACTCAATAGTTTGTTATTCGTTATTATGGTTTCCTATGTTTAATTAGCATTACGAAATATCGATTCTCATTTACCCGAACCGAAAGTGTTTTTTTTTTCATAAGACTTAATAAAACTCCCGAAAGCTCATTTAACAACTCGCCTGATAACCGAATCTTTGTGATACGAATGTTTCGGGATAAAAAATAATAATAAATAAGGATTCTTACCTAAAAAAATTACCTAATAAGTACTTAAATTAAAACAAAATAATCTTCCCCTAACGATAAGTAGTAAACAATAGTTTGTAACTATGACAAAGGTCATGATTACAAACTATGGTGACTCTGGTGTCTGTGGACCTAAAAAGTAAATAAAAAAAAAAAACATCTATATTATTTTTTCTATGCAAAGATATTCATCATCATCATCATTATTAGCTCAGCCACAAGAAGTCCACTGCTGTACATAGGCCGCCCCCATGGATTTCCAGAAAGATCGGTTGGAAGCGGCTTGCATCCAGCGTCTTCCTGCCATTTGTATGATAATGCAAAGATAATATTGAAAACGTATACATATTTTATAAAAAAAAAAGTCAAACATTTACTATATTATTTAATTAATTAATCAAACACCACGAGTGGTTGTAATAAGAGTTTTAAATATCGGTCGGTCTTGTGGCTCAGTTGGTAGTGTGTTTACGTCTACCTGCTGAACTGAAAGGTCGTGGGTTCGATCCCCACCCAGGGCAAACATTTGTGTTATGAGCATGGATGTTTGTTCTGTGTCTGGGTGTTTCTATGTATCATATGTATATATTTACAAAAAAATAAGTATATATGTATTCTATCAGCCATCTAGTTCCATAGTACAAGCTTTGCTTAGTTTGGGCTAGATGGTGTTGTGTGAAATGTCCACAAATATTTATTTATTTATTTATTTAAAAAAAAAAAAAAAAAAAAAAAAAAAAAAATATACATAATTATATCTTGAGGACTTGAGTGGAATTATTTTCACATGGATTGATATTAATTTTCTTAGATTTTATATTTTTTTATATAAATAAAATGATATTGCTGTAAAAATAATAAAACAACATGCTTAATACTTTTTGTTTTCATATCCTTGCGTTATACTAATTATTATTACTTATATATACTAAAAATATTTAAAACACTTAAAGTACTCTAAGTATTTTTTAACGAAATTATTACCCACTTTGTCTTAACGAAATCATGACTTGTTTTATCATTTGTACACTTTGTGAAAAACCAGAAAATTTAATGTAAATTAAATCATATATTTAAAAATTTTCTTAAAGCGACATTTCAAAAATCTGTAGATTACACATGATACATATACTTTTCCAACACATCCCAAGGTTGTCTAGAAGAGATCGGTTATAGTGTTAAGTCCGCCTTTTGTGCCATTTTCTTATGTGTTTATTGTCTTATTACTTTATGTGGTGTCAATAAAATATTATTGATTGATTCATTTTATAAATAAATAAGGTACATAAAGCTGTATGTACCAACATAGGCACCCGTGGGCAAGGAATTATAAATCAATAGGAATAAAGCGCGGGGCTGTCATGCACATGCGTTGTCAGAGACCTCCTACTCTTCCCCCAAAGTATATAAGCAAGAAGCGAGCTAAACCCGGCGTCAGTAGCACTGGGGTCCACCGGGAGGGGTCGTGGAGGCTTCACTTCTACGCCGGTCCCGGTGGTCCCCAGTTTACAAACTTCAAGTAAATCTCAACTTTTGGGAAAGTTTTTGTGAGTGCTATTTCGGGTTTCCTACAAGATTTGGTAAGTTCAGAATGTTGTTTTTGCTATGTTTTAGTTTGTTTTGCTTTAGATACGTTATCAGATTTGCGTCCGTACAGCTGTCACAATGCATTACTATTTCTATATATTGAATTGAAATGTTTTCCTTTTTAACATGTTGCCATGAAAACATCGCATTGTAAATATTAAATATATTTTTGAAGTAAAAGCGGTTAAAATTGTCCGTCTGTAAATATGTGGACGAGTCGTCCATAAATATATAGACTAAAAAATAATAAAAGATTTTTTTTTGCACACTTAGTCATTTTTCTGCCAAATTTTGTCGTGCTATAAGCAACTTTTTGTGTTGCTTATAGAACTTGAAAATATTTAATTGTGGAAGAAAACAGACGAATTAGACAAAAAATTATAACCTCCTCCCTTTTTTGAAGTTGGCTAAAAACATAACCTTCATCTGTCGCATTCATTATTTATCAAATCACCGCATGCTCTTTTTAAGAAGCCGATGCAGAGAAGAACGAAGATAAGGTGATTTTTTGGTCAGTTAGTGCCGCAGTTAAAGTATATATGGGTAACATATAAGTAATTATGTACATGTTAACTACAGCATTGGCTGACCAAAACACTACATGCTCTTCATACGAAGCCAATGAAGCAAACAAAAGAAGATAGAAGAAGATATAAGACTTTCTGGTCAATTAGAGCCAGATTTGAAATTTCATTGAAACTAATGAATTATAATTACTTATACTTAGCACTCGTTAACCAAAGCATCGCTTGCCGCTCGTACGACGTTGATACAGAAAAAAAGAAGAAAGAAGATTTTCTGACCAATTAATGCCTTCGTAGAATGTACATGTATATGTTTAAAAAACATGTCACTCTACTTTAGCATTCGTTGTTCATAGCACCGATTGCTGTTTTGCAGATAAAAAAACCAATGTGATGCAATAAAATAATTCAGTACTTATATAAATAAAATTTATTAAGAATGTACATTAAACTTAATTCTATTTTTATTCTATTCTATTCTATTCTATTCTATTCCATTCCATTCGATTCCACTCCACTCCACTGTACTCTACTCTATTCTACATACCATTATAGTGAATAGATAGATGAATAAACTCTGTATTCTTTACACCATATTAAAACATTAATTAACAAGAGAAAGCTTACGTGCTAGTGTAACAACAGGCGGCCATATTGCGAAAAGCGATCTCTTCCAGGCAACCTTGTGCTGGAGATGCGAAGCGATAGGAATGGATGACGGGGTGTGCAACAAAGAAAAGAAAAATAATTTGGCTGTCTGTAAAGTCGGTTTACGTACGATAGTTTTACGTGACAACGTCATAACAAAACATTGATGAAATGATGATGATGATGATGACGATGATGATGACGTAACGGGACAATGAGCGTAACGCAACGGGACAACGAGCGTAACGGGACAATGAGTCATACTGTTACGTGCGTGCAGCCGGCGTTCATCGATTTATTAGACGTTGTCACGTCAAAACAATGGTAATAATTAGACAAAAAACACGAAAACGAAGAAGACCTAATCCAGCAGCTCGCTGTCTCGTAGCGGCTCCACAGAGCGGCTCGCTGTCTCGTAGCGGCTTGCTGTTTCGTAGCAGCTTGCTTACCTGTAGAGGTCGACTTATTAGGTACGAAGCTACGGTTACTTTACAAATACAAATACACGCGGTAACTTTGCTTTAATGCCGGAACGAGGCTGTCATAAATACATAATTATACTTATAAATGTTTAAAATAAAACCCGGCCCAGTGCGTATAGAGCCCCGCGCTGTGTAGGGTTCCGTGGTTGTCCGTCACAATAATTCAGTACGTTGAATGTTGATTATTGTTGTATTACCTAATATATTTAAGGCCTCGAACTTTCAAGCGCTGCCCACTCCAATGCGTTATTAGAACGCAAATATTGTTATTAATTTAAGATTTATTATTACTTTGTTTCCATAATTTTACTTTCAACCTGTTTAGGCAACGTAACCACTTCATCTGAATTCACAATGGAATCACTACAAAGAATAGGAACTTTTTGTTCTTAGTTCTCTGAGTACCTACATTTTATTAGATGATCAACTGTTACTCGTTAACTCGTAAAACCTACTTATCTGTTATACTGAACACACATGTGATCAAACATGGGACATGGGACAAAATGAAATAAATTCTGCTTATCCCAAACTGTTAATAGTTATTATTGTGTACAAATTATTTTGCTAATTTCCTAACTTAGCTTTATCTGGTGATTAGAACTGTGTATGATTGTATAACTAGTTCTAAAATTTATAGTTTCTGTGAGATTTTAGTTATGTAATGCGAGTTTTATTTTCATACGAATGATAAATTAAACGTTTACGCCGTTTATGCCTTGTTAGTTTAAGATCATACTTGTAATTGTAACAGTTAATTGTGAACACCAGTTTTGAACGGCTTATCGATCTTCCTCAGGAGACGTCAGTGGCGCCCCGTGGCCAGACGAAGGAGCGGTTGACGGCTGCACGTGCGCTGAAGAGGGCGTATACGTCGCCGCCACCACCCCTCCCCGCGCGCTCCGCTCCCGCCCCGCCGCCGCCTAAAAAGCACGCTCTAAGCCCAGCACAAGCTGAATGCCTGAGGGCCATATTCGCTGCTTTGCTGTGGCATGAGGGTAAGTCAAGTGTTTGTCTTTTACAGATAACGTCTCGGAAATTTTTACAATAACAATATTAATAATAACCGGCCGAGTGCGTGTTACGCGCAAAGTAGAGTTCCGTATATAGTCTTTGTGTAAAAGATGTCTGTCTGTGGCGAAACTAGAGGGGTTCATAGCTGACTACGGAACCCTAAAAACGACGCATGAGATGGAGCCTTGTCTAAGTTAATTAAAGAGTGGCACGATTCTTCGGAACTGTTTCAATAGATATAATAGATAAAATATTCCAAATGACTCTGATTTAATGTATAAATGATTATAGCTTAAAAAAAACGGAAAAAACCGACTTCAAAATAAGCAATACGTATGTATTACGCGACTTGCTGTTCACATTTCTATAGGCACTTGGATGATATTTTACCAGTTATTTTTGGTTATAATAACCAAAGTACTGCATTGATTTTGATAAAATTTATATGGGACCATCTCTGAAGTATGATCTACCAAATATAAAAAGAATCATCAAAATCAATGCACAATTGGCTGAAGTAATCGGTGAACGAATATACAAGAAAAAACATACAGACCGAATTGATAATCTCCTTGTTTTTGGAAGTCGGTTAAAAATACAATTTAAACATAACATGTGTTTATCATATATGTATTTATTTATGACTTTTAGTTAATAACGTTCTCATCGCTGTACACAAAAGTGTTTAATTTACACTTTCTGTTTTATAAAAAAAAAAGACAGAAGTTTTTCAGTTGTAATGCGCATTAGTAAAGTAGATCAGGCTTCCGCCATTATTTATTTATTTATTTATTCCAAATGTAAATCAATATCAATTAGGTTAATCATAAAATCAAGTAAAATTAAATACACAATAAAAACAGGACAAGTGCGAGTCAGACTCACCCACCAAGGGTTCCGTACAAACTAGTAGATATAAGGGGGAAATCATTTTTTATTTATTTTCCTTCCGAAAAATATACATCGTAAAAAATATTTAAAACACCAGATGATACGGTTAATTCACTTTAAAATTTGGACCCTCGTTCCTTGCACAAAGACACAATTTTTTTGTGATTGAATTAAAAATGTCCAGTTTTCGGATTTTTTCCTAAATGTGTACACAGTGCTTCTTGCAAAATTTAATAGTTCTAGGTCAATGGGAAATACCTCATAGGTTTTGATTCCCTTAAATTGTGAGTGTCGAAATGTGCGTTTTTTTCGACATATTCGGCTGTAACATTTTTTTTTACGAAAATGAGAAATTGTATTTTTCTTTCTGCAGCAAAAGACTATGAATCTGCGTATAAGGTTTTAATTTTAACACGATACCTTCACGCGTTCCCGAGATAATGGTCTTGACACCCGGACGGACGGACAGACGGACAACAAAGTAATCCTATAAGGGTTCCGTTTTTTCCTTTTGAGGTACGGAACGCTAAAAAAAACTAAAAAAAAATATAAAAATATATAAATGAAATTTTTTATGAAATGAATTTAAATTAAGGATAATAAATAAATAAATAATTATATTTACTGGACACATTATTTAATAAAAACAGAGTATCTATTTTGAAAGTAATCGATATTTGAATATCAGGTTGCCAACAGAGACAAATATATTGGAATAAAATATAAAGTTTCCCATGACGTTGATGATATGTTGCCTCATGCACAGGTATCGTGCACGACGCAATCGCTTGCGCAGCTTTCCTGAAGTTCCATCCTCAACTACCGAAGCAAGGCGCGCGGGTTGTGACCCGACCACCACACGATGTCACGCCCACAAGACATCAACGTCATTCCGTGGAAGTATCTAATGCTGGTAAGATATTTCACCTCGACCTAAGATAATAGTATTTACTGACTCTATCGACTTGTTTAAATACTAAGTGAGATGAATTTAATAAATAAAATAACATAATATTATATTTATCGGAAAATGCACCCCTCACGCCCAAACCTGTAAACAAAACCTTTACGGTAATTCTCTTCGGAATCTCCCAGTACCTTGAAATAATCCGTAAAATTTCCGGAAAATACAGGGAATCACGTTCGACAAACGTTTACAATCTACATGGATAGTGACAGTGAGATATATTGCCTTTCGCATATTACTCCCGAAAAGTAAGTTTTGTTGCTGGGTTTGCACTGTTGATTAACGTTTGTTTTTTACCCGACTGCGTAAGAAGGAGGGTTATGTTTTTCGAGTGTATATATGTAAGTATGTATGTATGTAAGCCGACACAGTATGTATGTATGTATCGGCAGGTTGTGTCGGTAGGCTGTGTTAGCAGGCTGTATCGGCAGGCTGTGTTGGTAGGCTGTACCGGCAGGCTGTGTCGGCAGGCTGTATCGGCAGGCTGTGTCGGTAGGCTGTATTAGCAGGCTGTATTAGCAGGCTGTGTCGGTAGGCTGTATCGGCAGGCTGTGTCGGTAGGCTGTGTCGGCAGGCTGTGTCGGTAGGCTGTGTCGGCAGGCTGTATCGGTAGACTGTGTCGGTAGGCTGTATCGGCAGGCTGTGTCGGTGGGTGTGTATTGTGCTTTACTAGTTCCACGATAGTTACAGAGGATTGTCGCTAATCCAGGTCACTACCTACGCATCCATCCTTCGACGCTGGAAACGCTCACGAGATCAGGCGTGGAGGCAAGCGCGAGTCGCGCGCGTAAATCAGACCTCGTTGACGCTATTCGAGAGGAAGACAGCCATGCCAACATTCACGAACCTGGTCAGTATATCATTTACTGAAACCCTATTAATAAGACCTAAGCATAAAAGCCAGTGATCAGGGCACATGCAGAATCTATGTAACCGGAAATCTACGCAATAGAGTGGAGACCACCGCTTCAGCAAGCACAGCGTATAATGACTACGTACAAGTGATGCTTCTAACTGGTTTTTGGTTTGGAAATCCATATATACATTTCTATTTCTTGTGGCTGAGATGATGATGAAAGAGTAGGTTTATTTTATTTAAAAGAGAATCTTCTAGAAACAGTTACAGAGTTTTTCATTTCACACTTGTTCGTTAGCTGACGCCTATTAACGTTCAAATCACCGTGAGCATCTCGAACGAGTGCAACGTTAATTGAATATTTTTGCGAATCACGAATGTGAAAAATACCGCGATGAATTTGTTGAAATTAATATCGGCAATTTGTTTTGTAACTTCCGGTACTTACCCTTGATTTGCTTGTCAAACGTTCGAGATGCGAATAATTTGGTCCGGTAGCGATCATGCGCACACTAATTGTTCGACTACCAAACTTCGCATAAGAAATGCTCGCGATAAGTACCGATGCAGTCAATAACGGAATGTTCTTCAAACATGGCTTCTACTACTTTTAATGGTAGTAGGGCAGGTTGAGACAAGGATCGTTTTGCAGGCACATCTTCAACACCGGCCGTCGTAAATGTGCTGCCGCCGGCACTTCGCGCTCTGGTAGCGCTTTGGGACGCACTTTATGACTCTGATCAACTATCAGCAGCCACTGACAAGTAAGTATTTTAAAAACCAAGTTCGTTGTTTATTAGGGATCGTCCATTAATCACGAGGCTTGATTCGTGATCCATTTAGCGATTTTTCAGAACCCTTTCTGTTCTGAAAAATTCGTTAATGGATCACGAATGGAATGAATGGATAGGTTTCTTCTAGACAAGTGCGCTCCATCGTAGACCGTAACTGTCGCTTAGCACCAGGTGAGTTGACGTTCAAGCGCAAGCCTATTGTCGAATAAAAAAAAAAAACGTGTTTTTTTAATGCACCGATTCGAAATCGAAAAGCGGTGTGTGGACGGAAATTGTTATCTGATGGAATCGCCGTTTCCAGGTGTAAGCTTTAAGCTACAGATACCGCGAACAAAACATCAAAGTGAACGCTGTTTTACTAATATTAAATACGAATGTCATATTAGTCCGCCTTCAGTCCGCGGCTTAGCGATCAGTCGATCGTAAGTCTCATATACACCCAGATTTAGTGACAAAGATGTCGTAATGTGTATTTAAGAACTGCAATAACAGTTCTCATAAAAAAACAGTTTTCTCCTTTCTTAAATCTGTGTTCCCAGTTAGCAATTTCCATGTACGTCCTGCAAACGATTTTTTTAACGAAAATGTATATCAAAATAATATACGTGTTTTTAATTTGAGGGGGAGGAGTAGTCTAAGACCTCACCACGTATCACCGGGAGGAAGTGGCTAAAAAGTTATTAAAAGTTAATGGACGACCCGATAGGTGGTATGTAGTAAGTAGTAACTACTAGGGTATTTTCTGCCATTGGCGAATTAAAACATTTAGAATATTATGATTTATATCTATAGTTAGTTGTGGTTTCGTTTGTGACGACATAATATTGTTTTAGGTATAAAAAACCGATACAAGAGGTCAAAGAAATGGACGAACCGAAAGTAGTTCACGAATCTAAATTAGTTCGCGGAGCTGTCCCCAAAAAGGTTGAATGGAAAGCCGGGTTCATATCATACAAGGCTCCTTATGCAGGTGCGTACTTTTCAACTGTTTTGTAACTTTTTTTTAAAACTTGTTATTTGATGAGAATTTTGTATTACTTTCTTTTGATCGTATGCTTGGCTGTTTATCAGTTTGATTACTTTCCTTGCCGTCGTGACTTTTTCCAAACAAATATGTACATATACGGGTTATCTTTACCCAACTCGGAAAACCAAAATGAAGAGTTATTTTAGCGGTCTATGTATATCATCAATTACGTAAATTCAATCACGTCGGTACCTATAAAAATTATTCCTATTTGCAATGTGGTCATCGAATCATTTCTCTATTTGCCTTGTGAAATAGCTATACCATAGACAATTCAAAACGGATCAATGTTATAAAATTTGCCATACTGGATTTTCAATGTCGTCATATGGCATATTTTACTCGGGTTGTAATAAGTTACATAAAATACACATAGTTCATACACATAGCACATAGTAAGTTCCTATGTAAGAAGTTAAGAAGCTAGATGTTATAATAAACATTAAACATTGGAGGACATTTTCACACAACACCATCTAGGTAAGCGCGCTCCATCGTAGACCGCAACGTCGCTTAACATCAGGCGAGTTGGCGGTCAAGCGCAAACCTATTTCTACAATAAAAAAAAGCTTGTACTATGGAAACCAGATGGCTGATGGAATACATTACATACTTTTTTTTTGTAAATAACATTATGATACATATAAACACCCAGACACAGAACAAACATCCATGCTTAGCAGAAATGCTTGCTCTGGTTGGGGATCGAACCCACAAGCTACGGCTCAGAAGATAGACGTACTAACACTGAGCCATGAGGCCTGTCATCTATCATTATCTTTGTAGTCTAGTAAAAATAAACCCGTTTGTATGGAGCTGATCGCAGTATTTGCAACTGGGGTGATTCTTTGAAATTATGATAGGAAAATAAATAAAATTCATAGATCAACAATAATCCCCGATTTATAGACTAGCTGCGTTTCGCGGTTTCACTCTCGTAGTTATGAAAAACGGTGATGATTATGATGATGATAAGTAGCTTATGTCCGTCTCCAGGTCCAAAGCTATCTCTATACTAATTTTCATAACGATCGGTTCTGCCGTTTGAGCGTGTAAAGGTAACAAAATTAGCTTTTATAATAGCATTATGAAATTGTGTCAAATGTTTTCAAAACACCGGTACATTCATTTAAATAACAATATACTTAGTTGTCTTTTATGTTATCACAAATCTTATTTTTACTAGACTATTGGGGCATAGCTCTTCGTTAAAATAAGTGATGTGTGTAGTGCGATGCGAGTTGTGCGGAGGTGCGAGTGTGCCGCCCCCGTTGGCAGCGCATATGCGACACCTTCACCCGGGCTGCCGCGCGCCCTCTCAGCGCGGGTACGACCGCGCCGGGATCTACAAACGCGCCGAACCGCCCCCGACGCCTGCGCCGACTGACATGCCACCTTCAACCTGCGGCCAACTCGCGCAAGGTAACTCTGACCAGTTGAGGCTTGACTTTACTTAATAGTACAGTTCGAAAAGACTCACCCCCCAAACATTTAATTGAACAGTGACACTTGCAACAACCCACAAAGCACACAACGCATTGGCACAGGTTTTTTTTTGTTGCGAATAGGTCCACGTTTGACCACCAACTCGCCTGTTGGAAAGCGACGATTTAGTCGAAGATGAAGCACGCAGACCCAGAAGATACCTATTCACTCTGACTTTAAAAAGTCCCAAATTGTATCTCTCAGGGAACAGAGAAGCCGGCAATTTGTTCCATTCCTTAGCTGTACGGATTAAAAACGTAGAATTAAACCGATAGGTTCGTACTTTAGGAAAATCCACAATGTATGGGTGATAGCGGGCCGACTTTCTACTTGTCCTGTAAAAGACAGGTGCTAATTTCCTACTCTAATAGATAAAGGTATTAACATTGACAACTGATATGACAAATAGATAAAAACTGTTTGTCTATTTTCCGCATTGAGCTATTTACCTATTGCGTCACAATCACGAACCTAAAATAAGATTCCGAGTCAAATGACAGCGCACGCTATTTGGTAGAATTTTTAATCATTACAAAATGTCGAGAAATGTCGAAGGCATCCTAAAATTATTTTTATATATATGACAAATTTGAGCAGTAGTGGGACACTGATCGGTTCCAATATCCTAATAACAGATATGTCGCCAGCATCGTCTCTTTGGTACGTGTACTGCGAGCGATGCCGCGATAAAACGATCAAAGCGGCTTCCGCCAAACAAAATAAAGGAAAAGCATCCCTCAACTCGAACGATGTTGGGGATGCGGCCTCGGCGGTGGACCATCACGTCATGAAGGAAAACGCAGTGTTTCTGCTCGACTTGGCGCCGCTAACCAATTCAGGTATGTATTCAAAATATCTATTACCTAAAGACACTATGAAGGATGGGGGCTTACCGCAGAAGTTAAGTCAGTCCGTTTGCCTTTTGGTAGATTTGCTCCAAACTTACATTTTGTACTCCTGCGTCTTACAGGGATTACATTTTATTGGCTAGAAATTATAATAATAATAATTTAATTGGCTAATTGTTCTTTATTATTTGAACTTATCAATGGTTTTTATAACAGAATCTATAAGCACATCACCGTGGTACGAAGGGCCGGGTAGAAGTCCGCCTACTCCACCGGGCAGCGTGTGGCAACCGGCTCCCCCTTTCCAGTGCCTTCCAGCCCTAGGTGCAGCGCCCAGGACCAGTGCGACCGTTGACCCGGCGAGATACCACTCGCTCGGTCGACCTCCACCTCCGCCGGTTGCACCTCTTGTAAGTACCTACCATATAAATCACATTCAAAAATCTAACTCGTGCTTTATTTATGTTCCTTCAACGATATTAAGTATATCGACAAGGATTTGGTGTCAGCGCTCAAAAACGTTCAAACTCAATGAGGTCTAAAGCGGAAACCTGTACACCACTTTTGTTCGTGAATCTTGTTTTAGACTTTGTGTCCATGCGATTCCAATGTCATTGTGTTCCTGCCTTCCTAGATATCTCACTATGGTATCAGCGAAGCAGCCCACTATCCACGCGTACACAGATCTGTATCAATGGGACAAGCTGGAGGGCGAGACTTGGCGAACGCAGCGAGACCGCCTCTCACCAACATCGTCCGAGAAGACGATCACGACACGCTCTCAGGCGCAGGATCCTCTCTGTTGGCGCAGCCGAGTGCTGAATTGCAGCGTTTAGTTGGATGCGGTGAAGCGAACAACGCAGCCGTGTCGGCGTTCGAACCGCCCAGGGTAGACCCTGATACGCTCATAAAAAGCCCGGTCCTGTCGTTTGTGTTGGCGAAACGAGACTTACCGGTCTATAGACAGAAGATGGACGCAGCGGTGAGGATTAACACCGTGAGGCAGTATGCTTTTGAGGTATGTTCAAATAAACGTAACAATTTTGGGTGCGTGTATTTGTGAAACAGATTGGTTAGGAGACGTTTTGAGAAGCACTGAAAGAAGGGAAACTGACAATTAGGGATCTGGGCATACTGTTAACAGATATTTTGAGAGTAGGTCTTTATGAATCTAAAGGGTAAAGATAATGTTAAAATTCCTATTACAAGACCATTTTGTATTATTTTTTTTCCTATTCTTGATAAGTCAAGATTACAGCTGTGTAGCCCTCTAATCCAAACTTTTTCAAGGGTCTTTTAATCAGAAGTATCAGAATTCCCGTCTGACAGAAAGTGACAAGTCCTTACTCAGTGAATAAGATTTTATAATGCGTTTATAAGTAAGACGGTAAATTTATAACGCAGGCGATGAATTGGCTCCTGCGCTCGACAACGCAACCCACGTGCGTCCATGACGTCATGTGGTGGTTTTGCACCGCTCTGGATAAGTACGCTCGTCTCGTGCCTCCGCCGAGTATCCACGACAATAACAAAGAGGTAAAGTAACAAGTCAAACATAATTCTGGTTTAAAAAACTGAAGCAACCGACTTCTCATGGATGCCATTGTCAGAACTGGACCAAATTAAAATAAGACCACACGGGAAGCACCAGCTTCCAAATAAAAAAATATTCATCAAAATCGGTTCACCCAGTCGAAAGTTATGAGGTAATAAACATAAAAAAAAATACAGTCGAATTGAGAACATCCTCCTTTTTTGAAGTCGATTGAAAATACATTGCAAACTCTTTATAATGTAAAACTCCCTATAACGTAACAATTAGCATGAATTGGTTGGTTTATCCTTAAAACCCCATGATGCAGTCTTTATTAATACGAATATATACATTCATATTTAGACGTCGGTAAATATTTTTTACTTATCAGTTTTACCTGTTTACTAAAAGTAATTAAAAAAAAATTAAACCGACTTCAAAACAATCTAATTAACTGAAAAGGGAGAAATAACACGAAAAAACTCAAAACTGGGCGTCTACCTAAGTTGGTACGTAAACCAACTATTTTTGGGGTCGGTGTTACAATACAATACAATACAAAAACACTTTATTGACACCATAATAAAATAACATTAGGTACATAATTAAGGCGTGTAAGGTGGTGTTAGTATATGGCTTAATTGGTGATACTGTAGGGCCTGACTCCGACCTTAAAAAATAGTTGCTGTACGTACCTACTTAGGTAGACGCCCAGTTTTTTTTTTCTATGTTATTTCTCTCTTTTCAGTTAACTATATTGTTTTCAAGTCGTTTTAATTTTTTTTAATTACTTTTATTAATAGTATTTACTCGTTTTGTTTGAAACTAAAAATTGTATTCACAAAACTTCACTGGGTAAATTCGTTTAATTTTTAAACACACTTCACACACTTCCAAACAAACGTCCCGGTTTCTCGAGTTGCGTTTTTTTTAAATTTATTTATTTATATATTACATTAACTAAAACGGCAAAAGCGCCAATTACATTAGCTAAGCTAACAAATCAATTAAATTAACCAAAAATAATGTAAAAAAATTAATGTCAATAGATAAAATCAGTCAATCTTAGTATAAAATTAAATGATGACTTTTGATATGATGAGTTCACACTGTATAATGAATTTACGATCACGGTTTTACTGTAATACTTGTCATTTGTCAATAGAACGTAGTAAACGAGGTGAATAAGTTGTTAACCCCCACTGCGTCCACGGCTGCGATTTGTCCCGGAGGGCGGGCGGCCCGCGGCGCTAGGGCCGCTTTCCACGCCTTCCTGGGCTCAGTGAGCGCCCTCGCTCCGTCCCTGTCTCCAGCTAGTGCTGCTAGCCTACAGGCGGTGCGATGCTGGGCGCTGCACTATTCGCAGGAAGATCGCGCCTTCTTACACAGGTAAGCTTAGTTTCGGTTTTATATATCAGTTTAGGTTTGATGGTTTATGCCACCTCTTTTAGGTATTGATGATTTATATACTCTTTTTCACGTAACGAGCTATGGAGAGAGCTATGCTCGGGGTCTCTGCGAGATCGTATCAGAAACGAAGAGATCCATAGACGTACGAAAGTCACTGATATAGCACTGCGGATTAACAAGTTGAAGTGGAAGCGGGTAGGGCACATAGTACATAGAACTGACGGCCGGTGGGTGCCAGGCCCTAAACTGTAACCAAGTCCTAGACAGACACCGACCTCAAAAATATAGTTCTTTGCTGTACGTACCTACTTAGGTAGACGCCCAGCTTTTATTTAATTTTTCAGTATTATGTATCAGTTGTTATCGCTTTTCAGTTTTGAAGTAGATTTGTTTTTTAATTATTTTTATTTATTCGTTTTTGCGAAACTAAAAATTTGATTCTTCGAACTTCACTGGGTAAATTCGTTTAATTTTAAACACACTTCTCTAGACTGTAACACATAATTTTTAGGATAAAAAGTATCAATTTCTTTTACATAGTATGAATACCCAATAAATCTAACAAATTTCGTTTAAATCCGCCCTTTAGTTTGATGAAACGTTTGTATATTAAAACTTAAAATGTTCACATCTTGAATAGTACTGAAACGATTTTGATAAAACTTACACTGTTCCCTATCCGGGAGAAACCTTACTCAATAAAAAAAGTTTTTTTTTGCAATACAATTTCTAGTTTTCACGTAATATGTGGACAAACATACATACACTTATGGAAAATTTGGCACACGCGCTTAGAAGTCCACATAGATCAACATATGCGAAAATTGTGCAACAAGTAACTGTGTTGTATTTGATCATAGACAATGATTATAATTTTATCAGTCTATTATATGACATAGAGATAAATTTATAGCTTTAATAAGATCATTGCTTGACATCAGAACTATAAGGTCGGATGTCCTATACATAAAAAATGGAAAATCCGACCTTATGATTCTGATTGGTTTTCCGTTGGCTTTTTTTGTATTTTTAACTGAAAAAGTAGAAATTAATCAATCGTATCGCTATCTATATTTGTTTTATGAATGACCATGGATGACTTTCACTCTACTCGTAGTGGTCCGATTTCCAAGAGTTTTTTTTGTTGTTTGTAAGTAAGCTGAGTGAGCTTAGGGTAATCCTATTAAATGTCAATAATTTTGGTTCCATAGTGGTTTAAACAGGTCCAATAATATGCGAATATTTTATTCGACATATTTTTTATGTTAGAGTACTACTGGGAATAAACGAGATCTGCGATATACCACCCAGTCGGCTGATGTTAATTGACGGTGTGGCTGAGGATGGAGCTCGTCGATCTCCGGCTTCAATCATCGGCCGACTGAGGTCTATTTGTACGTGCGTCTTAACTAGATTAGTATTTATCATTCATGCTGCATTCCTGGAGTAGATCCCAAGTGTTTAACGTCATCAGCAAGATATTATCACACTCAGAGGATATGGCATATGACGACGATATTGTGGGTGCTATTCACGAAAGCTTACAAAGCTTTCTGAACAAGGTGAGAGAAATCTTCAACACATGAAAAAAAAACAAATCTTCAACACATGAAAAAAAAACTTACCGAATATAGTACGAGTAAATTTGTTAGGTACGTAATAAGGGTCTTCTAAGGTGATTTGATTTCCATTAGAATTCTATGATTTCCATACAAAAGTTTTTTACTAATTAAATTCGAAAAATATAGTTTTACAAATAATTATATTAATTGTGGTCTTTTTTGGTGGTAAATCACATTTGTTGAATAATAAATTTAATATAAATGAAAGGCAACATTTTCTTATTAGTTTGGTAAACGTTGCGTCACTTAAAGCATACCTACGCATGCGCACTACAAGCATAGTGTTGCAATAACGCATGCGCGGTATCTTTGCAGTTTAAAAAAATCTAATATTAACTTCTAATAATGTGAGTTTTGACGGAATGTCTTAGTAACATGTTGCTTTGTTTTATTTTCCTAAACTTGTGTTATTTTGAACATTAATGCTATAAAAATGGTGGTGTTTTATTCATTAAGTGTTCGATCAGGTACTGATCTTGCGCACACAAGTGAAATACACCAGTGAAACGTGTGATTTTACGTTGTCGGCAAAACTCCATAGAAGCTTCTAGTAAAGTCGTCATCACTATACTGAGGCAAGGCTTTTTGAAAATGACTGTTTACGTGACTTAGACGGTGACTAGAACACTATAGGTATAACTTGTATTATTCAAGAAACTTGAAAATATTTCAATACTTGACACTGGCAAATCGCTAATCGCGGGGTCCAATTCAAAAAAGATGAAGAATAAAATAATGTATTTACTCTATTTTATTTAGGTACAAAAGCAATTAATAAACCAAACCTATTAACTTTAAAAAAACGAATCCTAATAAAAACACTATAAATTTGATAATATAAATATTGTACACAGCTTTTAACCATATTATCACATTAAAATAACAACATTAGCCTAAATGGTGATATTATACATTTTGTGAAGTACTCTTTTAAAGCTATACAAGTTCAGTTGAAATAGGTATATCAAGTTCGGAGCAGATTTAGTTGTAATTTTCACACATACGAAATACACTCGATGATTCACTCTATAACTATTACGTACATAAAGTGTGCTAAATGGTCTTGAATTTTTAAAAGTGTTGATAAAAGTATCACCGCACGATTCCGTACTGGTTGACTTTCTAACAATGCACTAGATCTAGGTTTGACTGCTAATTCATTTTATAAGCTAAATAGAGCAGTTCCAGTAAACAAAAGTAATTAAAAGAACTAAAGATCCTAAAAAAAAAAAAAAAACCCTGAATGATCCTAAATATTATATAGGAACATTACGTGTGGGCTTGTCCGGACGTCACTGGATGGTGTGACTTGACGGTGTCGTCCCGAGCTGGGATGGCAGGTTCCCTGATCGACGGCAGTACAGAGACATTCTGGGAGTCCGGCGATGAAGACAGGAACAAGGCCAAGTGGATCCAGGTGGCTTTCGCAGGGGGGAGCGTCGAAGACCGACCCAGCATTGTATGCGTGCATGTTGACAACACCAGGGATACTGTGGTGAGTAATAAACGAATGTGTATTGTAGTAAGTATATGCTGCAGGTTATAAGGTACAAACAAGTCTTGTTAGAGTTTTGGAGGTTAGCACAACTTGTGGAACGTATATTTAAAGTGAAGATTAAAGCGCGCAGCTATCTATCTCGCGCATCACAACATTTTTAAATATATAATAAAATCATTAAGTAGGGATATTAGAAAAGTAAAGGGTCAATTTGTTTATTTAGATAGGAGAAATATTTTCATCATCGCTCACATGTTTACCCCCCGCGTGGCTGTCAATACGCGTGTGTGTGAATGTCTGTGTGTTTGTGTGTGTGTGTATGTGAATGTCTCTCTCTGTGTGTGTGTGAGTGTGTGTGTGATGAATCAGTTGCGAGCACTTTTGGTTGCATTCAAAGACCTTAAAAAATTTACGTCGATTATATATAAAATAAATTTTACGATAGCTTATGCCTTGTTATCTTTCATAATCACTTTACAGCTCACCAAGCTTTACGTTTGGAAGTAGTAATAGTCTGTTCAGTTAGAGTACCTACTATAGGCATTAAGGGTGCTGCTGTACTTATTTCGGTTACCTATCTATAATCCGAATTGTGATACCGTATATTATTTCCCCAAACACGTATTTTTTTTCAAAAGGCATTTTATTAAAATCCCGAAGGATTATTTGAGAACTCGTCTGATATCCAGATCTTTGTAACGCGAAAGTTCATGTGTATAATAAAAATAAACTTAACGAACTTAACCTGATAATTTATATATCTTGGGGACAATTCAGTTAGTCAAAACCGATCCCTAACTGAACCCGAACCATTTCCTGTCGGCTGCTATCTTTTATTGATTTAGTAACGAGCGAAGGACGTGTCACGTTTCATCAAATGTGTCAATTGTATGACATAAAAGTGACTGAATCAAAAAAAAAAAATTACGGCCGACGGGAAACGGTTCACGTATGGTTCAGTTACGGTGCGGTCTTGACTATCTGAATTGCCCCCTGATAACCGAACCTTTATATATAAAAAAGGTTTCTCTATATAATAAAACAGAACCATAACGAACCTAACCTTATAAATGTTCGGGTAAATGAAACTGATGACTACCAAACTTATGGAATCAGAAACTCGTCCCAAGTAAAACATCTGGGATTAGGCAGTTCTATGAAACAGATTCGGGCAAGAAAGATTCAAACAAATGTAATTCGGATTATGGAAAGGTTAGGTACCTCTTATTTCGTTATTATGTTCTAGAACAAGGGCGCTGCTGTCAAAATTTCGTTATTTTGTTATATACAAACGTATTAGGTCCCATCGACTTCCATATTTCACTACGATAGTTCTTTATTCAAACATACTCTATGGATTGGTATGATGTTAAAATTATTCTATTCGCTTAACGTGTCGAAACGGCAAAGATGTTTGAAAGTCAATATTTAGACATTGCCTTTCAAATAACTTTGCCGTTGTTTGTTTAGAGATTGCCTTTCAAACAACTTTGCCGTTGTTTGTTTAGACATTGCCTTTCAAACAATTTTGCCAAAACTCATGAACATATAACGAAAACATAAAGTTTTAGGGACCAGGTTCATTAATTCTGAACTTTTGAGAAGGGTTTGGTGAGGGGCGACGTAATCCACCAATGGAAACGTGATGCCGCGTTTGTTATAGTCAATACGATTCCATTGGTCTGTTCTTTGAAGCCACAACCACCTGTTGAATGCGTTGGAATGTCTAAGCTTGCCTTAACTATGAGCCGAGTCTCGCTTTCTTGTTTTTTATTGGCTATCTAAGTCGCGTACTAGCTTGAGTTTTTCCGTATTAAAACGAAATGTTTAATAACGGTAAAATTGAAATACGTTCTATTTTAAACCGAAATATATGTAATATATATAATAAGTATTATACAAACCTTTTTTGAAGCTCTTGTGCTAGATACAAGCGGTATTACCGAAAAACTTTACTCGACTTTAATCAACGTCTCAAATTCTCTGTCATGACGTGTTAGTGAGAAGTTGACAAAATATGTTGAGCATTAATTAAATTTGCGTAACGTTTTTCAGTAAGTCCCACGGTTTTTTTTTAACACGAATAAGTCCGCGTTTGACCACCAACTCGCCTGTTGGAAAGCGAACATGTGATCGGAGATGAATCACGCAGACTTAGAAGATAACTATTCACGCTGACCTTGAAAAGACCAATGTTGTAATTCTCAGGGAACAAAGAAGCCGGCAATTTGTTCCACTATTTCGCTGTACCGATAAGAAACGTAGAATTAAACCGTTTAGTACGAATATTGGGTACCTAAATCCACAATATAAGGGTGGGTAGTGTGCTGATTGTGCGGTGTGTACTACATGGAACCCAGACAATAAGTTATCTATGTAGGAGTGTAATTAATACATAACTACGTAACTTGTTGTCGTGTTGTTTGATATCTCTACATGATTTGCGCTTAAAACTTAACTCTCTTGTTAATTAGTGTTTTAGTATAGTGGTGTAAACAATAAAGAGTTTATCTATCTATCTATGTTTGTTAACTTTTGAACGAATCAATGTAAATCGCAAATTATTATACTTTTTACTAATTTCAAAGAAGTTTTTAATAGTATTCCATACTTATTTCGTCACCAAATGTTTTTTACGCCAAAAACTGGATGGGGATCGAATCCACGATCTACGGCTTAGCTGGCAGGTATATTACCAACTGAGCTGCGAGGCCAGTGAAATTTATTTATGTAGGAACCCTTATAAGAAAGCCTCTTGTCTCCCCTTTCTTCAAGAGGCTGATAGATACAGATAATAAGGATAACAAAGGCGTCGTTTTCAGAACAAGACCCTGCTGGTATCCTTCTTGTACAGCGGCAGCTCAGGGGAGATGTTTCACATGCATGACATGGAAGTGGATCCGAAGGTTGCCACCTGGGTGTGCTATACTCTGCCAAGTAAGTTTCTCGAAGGTTGCCACCTGGGTGTGCTATATTCTGCCAAATAAGTTTCTGGAAGGTTGCCACCTGGGTGTGCTATACTCTGCTAAGTTAGTTTCTTGAATGGTTGCTACCTGGATGCTCTGCTAAGTAAGTTTCTCTGTTCATGTTTTTCAGGGGGTTTGTTAAAATTTTTTGTAGCCTGGCTGTTATGGTTTAAACAATTTCTAATAGTTTTCTACACAGTCACTTACAGTAAAACATCTTCGGCCTTACAGAATAACGTTACTTAAGTTTAACTATCGTCTTAAATTCTCTGTCTTCTTTCCGCAAGTGTTATTACGTGTCAACGAGAAATAGACAAAATATGGTAAGCAATGCTTAAAGTTAAGTTTGCTAATATCGGGCTTTGAATATTTGTGTACTTTCTTGCGTCCCCCAGTAGTTGTTTTGTTGCTGGTTTCCTGGATATATTGACATAGACTTGGGTTTCCCTTACCATTTATGCCATTTACGGACAAGCTCATACAAGTGTGGACACACCCAGCAGTGTGGACATCTTGTGGCTTAAGTTTTTTTATTATATAACAGCGTGTTATCCGGGCGCGAGCAGCGGGTCGCTGCGTGTACGCTGCGAGCTACGCGGGCCGGAACCCGCAGTGCGTGTGCGACAAATACGAGTGCTTGGCATCCCAGCGCCGCTCGTCAAGCCCTCGCCTCCGCCTGCTCGGATACTGCACACCATGGCTGAAGCCGATACGCTCAGAGTCTTCAGGTTGCTGACTTCGGAGGTAAAATCAACTTATTGCAAATGCAGCTAACAAATTTACTTAAGAGTCCCCACATACCCACATTTTTGGAGATATAAAATGACCGTAAATTTTCATACATAAAAATATTTTTTATTTTTGTCACAAATGATTTTATGTATGAAATTAACTTGGATTAAATTGAAATGTTTATCGAATATTTGTGATGTTGTTTTTTACTTTTACATACGACGATATTTTTAGAAGTTCATTCAATTATTTTATATATTCATAAATGTAGGTATGTGCGAGCGAGACGGACGATGATCGTACTACGGACTCTTAAAATTATTTATAGAATCACTTTCTGTCAAATAAAGTAATAATGTAAGTAATTATAGGTAAGAGTAAAGATAAGTAACGATTCTGTTTGTTATCATGTAGGACCATAACGTGTCCAAAATGTAGGCAATCACAACATCGTATTACCGATTTGTCCAGGTATTCGGGAAGCTTTTAGAATGGGAACGTTCTGGCAGCGAGTCTGGCGAAGGGCCCGTGGACGATGCTCCAGCTGACGACAGCGACTTGCGCGAACACGTCGTTGGAATACTCTTCGCTGGACATCAATTAACTTCGCTTCAGAGAGAGGTAAACTTTAATTCCTAGAAGAGACACAATGAAAATTACGATTGATTAAAAAGTTTCCTAGCCCTCTTTCGTCAAAGATTTATCCTGAAGACAACAACATTTGGGACTAAATCATTTAATGAGATGCGCAGCTACAAACATATCGTTTACTTTACATGATTGATGGTTAAAATCGCAGGTAATGACCCACATCGTGTCAGCGATCGGCGCTGAAGCGGCGCGTGTCCGGGACGATTGGGAAACAGCGCTGCTTTGCGCTGAAGCCGCTGAGCGAGCCGACCAGATCTCCCTGAGGCCAGTAGTCCACCAGCAGGACAACTACTGCTTCGAAATGTTATCATTGGTAAAATTAATGTTGTGTTAAATTAACTTACTTATATGAACAGTGCATTAGCTAGAATAGCTAGCAATTATTTCAGAATATCTGAAAACCTTTATTACCGTTATAGAAGATAACGGTTTTTCAGCCATTTGTAAATAATTGCTATTTTAACTTAATGCAGTATTGTCTTAAGTGTGTGATAGGTTTATTTTGAATAATAACAAATATCTATATTAAAACAAAACAAAATACCTCACTGCAGAAAATCGGTTTTTACAGCGTAGTTTAAGACTTCGTTACGTTAGTACGCTGTAGAGTATACATTTTTTTTATGAAAAAGTATGCGTGAAATCGTTGCAAATATCTAATATAAAAAATAAATAAATAAAAACATAAATACATACATATCTAATATAAATATCTATATAAAAATTACTTAATTATTACGAAAAGTTCGTTGGAGGTTACAATAAAACGCTTTTTTTAATTTTGTGAGAGTTTTGTTATTATTATTAGAAAAAAATATAGCCTATGACACTTGAAAAGTGACGTTACAAGTACGTACGTTACGTAGTGAAGTTACTTGTGAAGTGTGAGTGAAGACGAATCTAACAACACATTAAAATCGGTCATGCCGTTTAGGCTATATGCGATCATATAGAAACATACATACATATATACACTCGAAAATATAACCCTCCTTCTTACGCAGTCAGGATAAAATACACGTTGATCTTTAATAAACGTTTGTGATTATGTGTTACGATTAGGAAACGTTAATATGTTTTTTTACACTTTTTTGAATGAAATCAAAAATGTTGGTATTTTAAAAAAATAACAATAAATTGCTATTCCTGCTTTTCAGTTTATTCCACTCAAGGGGGTCGTATTATGGATATTTTCTCTATACTAGAGCTATACTTTTGAATTCCTTATTTCCTTTTGATTCTCTTCAATTGTACTTGTATTTGGACATAAGCATAATAAAAAGAAAACGTTTAAACTAGAAAATCTCTCCCTAGCTTATTTAATAAGTAATGTTTGGATGGATGAAGTTATTTTATACTAATATATATATATATATATATATATTAGTCCGTGATTTTATTAGATATATTTTCTCAATAGTTTGGATTTAGATAATTGTTTTATATAGTTTATACACGTAGGAAGACGTTAGCACCCGAGACCCAGAATTTCTAGTTCGGGTGCTAACACACTTTTAAGCTAATTATAATACAGTATTGTAAAGTAAACAATAAAAAAAAACCGAAATATGCCATTATAATTAACACAAATGTCTGTTTTCAGTTGTTAGCATTGAGCGGCAGTCAGGTGGGCAGGTCCCTGCTAGCACAACAGACTGACTTGCTGGCGGATCTACTAGCTTTGCTTCATACGGGGAGCGAAAGAGTTCAGAGACAGGTGGGTGAAGTGTGTTGATCATATTAACTAGTTTGTGGACATTATGTTTATTATGTTAAACGGTTTTAATTAGCTTGTCCTGTTTGTTGTTGTTATTTATGTTTTTTGGGTCAAATTTAGTTATTGTAATTTGACCTCCTTCCCGTTGACAGTTTGATCTGATATTTGGTACAGGCCTTTGATTTAGATGATAATACAATTAAATATATTTAGTATCATTCTAAATTCAATATGGCCGCCGACACGAAAATGGCGGATTTCATATTTTTTCACAACCCCCACAGTATGGGTATAAAATAAAAGGGATTTTCTAGTAGAATACAGTGACTACATTACCTCCAGTGATCTATATATACTAACGTACTAGATGTATTGTTTTGAACACTCACTTTGTTCATCGCAACTGAAGAGCAGTGTCTACACCTTGTAGCTGTCTGCTAGACAGTGCCGTGAGCGACGATGCAATAGCGATGCGGCTTTGACGACCGTTTTGTTGTTGAAAATTTCACTGCCCAGGGGGCCCCGTAGAAATTTTATCCAAATCGGTTCATTATTTCGGTTATTATAACAAAATAACTGAAAAACCATGTCATCCAAATAAACGAATTGCGTATTTTGAAGTCGGTTTTTTAGTTTTTAAAATGATTGTAGATTTTTGGAGTCCTTTATTTACAACTAATCATATTTTAGGTAATATCTCTACTGCGACGGATAATATCGGAGATACCGCCACAAAAGATGTTAGCAGCAATAAACCCGGGGAGCGAGATCAGTGAAAGGTAAATATAAAATATTGGCAAAGAAGGGCCTCGATAAACCGAACGCTTGGAATTTATATCCTGTCTATATTAGATCCGTATTATAATATATAGACTTTCCAACGTAATACTAATAAGCTAGAATCTTTAATGGAATCTAATGGATTACCAAAACACACAAAACAAACTACATACTACACCTAGATATGGTGATGCAATAGTCTATAGCGAGCATTTTTATTCTGGTCAAAGAAAAATCTCCAATACAGGCAAATAACTTTATGATCAAGGTTACATGTAAATGTTTTTAATAACATGTAATTTGTATAATTAAAAATTGTTATCATAGTTATATGTTTTCATCGATGTTAAATTGTTGAGCCATGACTGAAAGTGAATGAAAATATCCAAAAAAATACCTCGCATTGGCTGAAAAGATAACATATCGTTCGACCATCGTCGACACATTTTTGAAATCCTAAATATTTTCCATAAACAGGATAACACTGCTAGACCACCTACTCTGCTATCTGGGTAAAGCAATCACAGTGCAAATGAAAGTCAAAGGTACTGGCGGATCGACACCAGGATCGATGACCCTGGGCTCCAGTGTGGTGCAAGGACCCAACGCCACTTGGTTCATGAGGGGAGAGACAACAAAAAAACATGCGCACTTGGTTGCTAAACTGCTATCTGACATGGCTGAGGTGAGTCAACTAGTAGCTAAGGATCTCTTAGATCTCTCTGCCTTTGAGAACGCTAAAAGATCTCTGAAGGCTTTTGAGTAACCTTTGTTTCTTACTTATATTTCTGAATCTGAGTTAAAAACCCGGATAAGTGCGAGTCGAACCTGCCCACCGAGGGTTCCGTACATACTAGTAGATAAAAGAGGGAATTAATTTTTTTTTTATTTTCCTTCATAAACTGAAAAATATACCTACAACGTAAAAATATTTAAAACCTATTTTAGCTTGTGCTAATGAAGCTCTTTCATATTATTATGATACGGTTAAAACACTTTAAAATTTGGACGCTCCTTCCTTGCTCGCAAAAAGACCCAATTTTTTGTGATTAAATTAAAAAGGTTTCGGATTTTTTTCTTTATGTGTACTATATGATAATGCTTTTTTGCCAAATTTCACAGTTATAGGATAACGGAAAGTACCCCATAGAGTGTCGAAATATGCGTTTTTGCGTCAATTATTCGGCTGTAACATTTTTTTGTGAAAACTGAGAAGTTTCATTTTTCTCTCTGCAGCAACAGGCAATGGATATTCGTAAATGGTTCGTCGTTAATTTTAATTTCAACTCGATACCTTCACGCTTTCCGGACAGACAGACAACCAGACGGACAGACGGACAACAAAGTGATCCTATAAGGGTTCCGTTTTTTCCTTTTGAGGTACGGAACCCTAAAAAGGTTTGAGTAGCTGTAAAAATCTTGGGCCTAATTGATAATTTACTAAACATAATTTTTAACTTGTACCACACGTCACACACTTCATATAACAGCGCGCTAATCAGTGACACATACGAAAGTTGATGTTTGTTATAACGTACACTTAGTTGTGGCCATCGTCTGATTGACGTTCTCTAGTGACGTCATTATGAATTTATGAGCTTAAAGCCCGCAATGCTAATTTCGACTGACAAATAAACGCTTCATACCGCCAAACTCCGACAAACGACAGAGTGAGCGCCGAAAGCGAGTGAGGAACCTGAAATTGGCGGGAGGCGGAGAGTGGCCGTTCTGTATGTAGTACTATTAATATCTTCTGTGCTTAAACCTAAGTAATTTAAATCTAATAGTGAAAAATTCTGACATAATATATTTTTATATAGGAAAAAGTGTCTCCGTCTTGGGGCCTGGAAACACGGACTGCTCTAGCCAACTACGCCGCGCAAGTGGCGCAAATTAACGAGACAGACAGACGCCCAGACAGATGCGTCACATTGCCCATCATGTGGATGTCGCTAGCAGCCTTATGTGTTTGCGAACAGGCTCATATAGAACTGTAAGTTATTCCGTGTTTCTGCAAAAATGTCTTTCACCATCTTTCTTTATCTTATACAATGGATTCAATTATAATACGTGTTTGAAGATTAAACGGCGCGGAAGGTCGAGAATCCCGAGCACGCGATTCAAGCGCTGAGCCGCGTCCATACTGCGCGAATCACGATGACGGCACAACTACGGCCGTGATAGAATGTCGCACTTGTGGTGCCCTTTGCGCCGAGTGCGACCGCTTCCTGCATCTCAACAGGGCGACCAGGGCACATCACAGACAGGTCAGTCCCTGTGCTTATGAAAATGTGACTATAGCACATCATACACAGGTAAATCTCAGTTCTTGTAACAGGGCGAGTAGAGAGTGAGGCATATCACAGACAGGTCAGGTTTTGCGAAGATGAATCTGCATCTCTGAAGGGTAAGCAGGGCACATCACAGTATCTATGAAAATGTAACCCTATCACATCACATACAGATAATTTCCTTGCTACGAAAAATGAATCTCGCTACTCGCATCTCAACAACAGGGAACATCATCGACAAGTTAGTAGCTATTCTTATGAAAATGTGACGTTAAAATATCACACATAGATCACTCCTTTGCTACTAAGATGAATTCCGCTTCCTGCATTTCATCGGACGATCAGGGTACCTACATACATCACAAACTAAGGCGTCTGTTGTGGAGCGGAAAAGAAAAAAACAATGTTGTTCGTCTTACAAAAACACTTTTATTATACTAGAGTAAAATAATGCTTCGAGAAATTTTGAAAATATAAGTCAAATTCCTATGCAGAGGTGATTTTCTAAATTAGAATTTCTTCAAAATAATTATTTTCCCAACAGATATGTAAAGAAGAAGAAAGTGCCATCAGAATAGACATTCACGAAGGTTGCGGTCGTGCTAAGTTATTCTGGCTCCTATTATTAGTAGACCGACGGACACTGAAGGGACTAGCCGAATTCCGTGGAATGGATACGGGTGTGAGAGAGGGATCATCTGAACCGGCATCAGGGTCTGGACCGAGTGGGCTGGCCGGGGTGTGTCGCTTCTGCGGAGCGAGGGGCAACTCAGGCCTGCTAGCTATTGGCAATGTCTGTGCAGACCACCAGTGCCAGGTATTTCATATTTTTCTACCTTTTATTTATCTCCGCTTGTTTCTAGTCTATGTTGTTTTATCCTCTTAAACCTTCTGAAGACCAGCCACGAGATGGACAGGTGTCCAAGTGACAAGTGGCGGGAAGACGCTGGATGCAAGCCGCTTCCAATCGGTCTTTTTGGAAATCCAATGCAGCCTATGTCCAGCAGTGGACTTCTTATGGCTGAGATGATGAGATGATGAAACCTCCTACATTAAAAGAAGAGTGTTATAAGTGTGACGTGTATCTGTGGCATCGTACCTCTCAAATTGATATACCGATTTTGATCTAGTTTTTATGGTGTGTAAGATTTAATAAGATCAAACTTATTTTAGCAAACGTTTTTTATGTCGGGTGTTTTAAAGTTTTTTGAACTTATTTGTTTTCTCTATATACTTATAGATATGTACAGTGTTTAAATTGAATTGAGGCTGCAAATATATGCATATTTGATGCAAATGTATATACTTGTTGTGCAACTGTATGTACTTTTAATTTATTTATTATTTATTTAATTTTCATAGGAACATGGCGCCCAAGCATGCAACCGGCTGCTGTTATGTGGTCATTTGTGCGGCGGCGTCCGTGGAGAACGGACGTGTCTACCGTGCCTGCTTGGTTGCTCGGGAGACCCAACTTTGCGGCAAGATGCCGACGACATGTGCATGATATGTTTTACTGACCCCTTACAGGCTGCTCCGGCTTTACAGGTTAGTAGTATATTATTATCATTTTATATGAACTGAGCTTCTTATCACTCGGGTGAAACCGCGGGGTACAGCTTGTATAATTATATACACTGATCATCATTCACTGAGCTAACGAACGGAGCTGTTTAATAACAAGTATCTGTATTTTAAAAAATACCCTAGCGGAGAAAAGCAGTTTCTGCAGAGTAACTTACGATTTTATTATGCTTGATATTTTGTTGAGTGTGCGTTTTTGCTGAGAAAGTATCTGTAAAAGACTAGCTGAACAAAGTTAACCCTAAAGAGTTAATCCCTCGCGTTAGCGTTCCATCGACCAATTTTAAAGGTTCGTTTCATGTTCACACCCGTAAAGATCCGATTCCTTACATGTCACTATTACCTTCGTACCTATCACTATTATCTACGTAACTACCACTATTACCTACGTACGTACCTACCACTATTACCTACGTACCTACCACTATTACGTACGTACCTACCACTATTACCTACGTACCTACTACTATTGCCTACGTACCTACCACCATTATCCTACGTACATGCTATTATTACTACGGACTAGATACTTTAGATCTAGTTTCTTTGGAAACTAATTGTAGTGTTGTTTTTAGCTCGGCTGCGGTCATGTGTTTCATCTTCACTGCTGCAAGAAAGTGTTGTCCAGCAAATGGATTGGTCCCAGGATCACCTTCTCGTTTACACAGTGTCCGATATGCAAGGTAATGTTTTACTTTGACTAGCATTTTCCTATATTAAAATGTTACACGTTAAAGTTTTTACAGTAATTTTTAGGATGGCATTCCCGTGGTACTTGAGCGTCAGCTAGAAAACGGCGATAAGCGGCTGGTATTTTATTCGTACATTTGTTTAAATAGCATACTTAAATTTTTAAGGTATCTACTTAATTACAATGTATACAACGCGTAATGTATTATGTTTGTTAATTGTGTTTGTTAGCACTACGGAAATACAGCAAAAATAAATTACTGATCGGTAGTATGGAGTACAGAACATGTAATAATATTACATAATATATGAAATCATTGAAATCCTGGTGGCCTAAAATGTCAAAACTAGCCATATGTTCCTTTTATGCTGTAAAAGATAAATTATAAGCTATAAAGACCAGCTGATTTTTCCATAATTAAAAAAAATAACATTTTATATATAATTACAAAGTATGCTCGTCATTCATTGTTACACCTAACATAATATACGGCTAGTATATGGTATATGGCTGGTGATCCATCTACCCTTCGATGCACGGCCGACTATGCGAAATTTTCTAGCTGATCGTGAAGGATTATTCCAGGAGGATATGTGCCATTGGACGCTGTCGGAGCTTCTGGGTCCGATGAACCGCCTGCGCGAGGAAGTGCAGCGCAAAGCGCTCATGAGGCTTGAGTATGAAGGTCTCACAGTTGCTGGCGCCGTGGGCGCGCACTTTGATCCAGCCAAGTATGCCATGGAACGATACGCATATTACGTCTGCCATAAATGCGAGAAGGTAACCATCATACATACATTGCTTTTCGAGTCAGCTTCATCAGTTGTTTTTCCAGCTATCTTGAAAGCGTGTTTAGGTAAAAGGCACAGCTTAACCTCTTTTACAATTAATCTGAGAGACGCACATGGTAGTTACTGTTTAGTTCCACTAGGATTTAATTTTGAGAATACTTACAAATATAAAGAGTAAAAAGGGTTAGAATAACTGATTTTCCCGCAGGGTTAGCATGGATTGTAAGCAAGTAGTCTTTCCACCATTTTAACCACCTTACAGAGAAAATAAAGTATGTACTGACATTGATAACTGACATCACAACGTGGATAAAACGGTTTATCTACCTTCTATGTTAAACCAGCTTAAATGGGTGAGGAATCGAGGCGTATGCCGTCGATTTTAGAGGGGAGCATGAAGGCATAGCGCAGTTTCTCAGAACGGTTTTCCTGGCATTCTGCTCAGCTCATTCCAAAACTAACAGATTAGTCATTAGATAAACAGTGAAAATTCAACGGTGCTCTACTACTTATAGTATTCAGGAAGCATTTTCCATGTTCTGTGTTAACCATTGCTGTTTGATCAGGCGTACTTCGGAGGGCTCGCTCGTTGCGAGGCGGAATCGAACGGCGTTTGGGAGCCATCTGAGCTTGTTTGTGGTGCATGCAGCGATGTCGCCAGTGCCAAGACCTGCCCTAAGCACGGCGCTGATTTCTTGGAGTACAAGTGTCGCTACTGTTGCTCAGTGAGTATCTATGAGAATCGGGGTAGGTACCCGAAACAAAGAGATTCATAGATGTACGAAAGTCAACGACATAGCACAGCGAATTAGTTGAATGGGCAGTGAACAGGGCAAATAGCAAGCAGAACTGTGATGGCCAGTGAGGCCGAAAAGTTCTCGAGTGGAGACCACGAACCAGCAAGCGCAACGTAGGAAGACCAGGCACAAGGTGGACAGAAGATCTCAAACATGGGGCAAGAAGACGCTGAATGCAGGCCGCTTCCAACCGGTTTTTTGGAAATCCATGGGGAGGCTAAGAAGTCCAACAGTGGAGTTCTTGTGGCTGAGATGATAATGATGACGTATGAGAAAACTGTATAAGTAAACTAAGAGCTTGTGTTACATTAGATAGATCGTTTCATGGCGCAACTAGCATGACAATGTTTGCATGTGTAAAGCAAACATACATAAATTACCCTGGAGCAACCGCTGTAGACCCTGCGGCTACCAATTTTGAGAGTTTTTTTTCGGGCAATTAAGTACACTGCACTTTTCGCTGCAGTAACAGGTGCGCACGCGGAGGTGGACGTGACTACCACGCCATTCTCTTTTGGAAGCCCTGAGTAGATCAAAGGTATTTTTATCCCACATACCTACACAACTCCAATTTTAAGTGCCAGTATTTTCAAAAAAGGTATCCATCGTTACTGTATCTGAGAAATAATTTCTTAAAAGGAATGAATTTAGGTAGAAAGAAAGGTTAGGAATTCCTAAAAAAAGGCTGTTGAATTTAACTAAAAAATGGTGGGAATCTTATCGTAATTCCCCATTAAATTTTATTATTCTTGTTGTAAGCCTTTTATCTCTTATTTTAATTGTTCCATAGTAAAAGTCGTCTTCTGTACTTAGGTGGCAGTGTTCTTCTGCTTTGGGACGTCGCATTTCTGCAACGCATGCCACGATGACTTCCAACGTGTCACAAACATCCCAAGGCATTTACTACCGCAGTGTCCAGCTGGTAAGTTCATTATTGTACTAACTCTATTCAACACAACACAGGCAGACCAATCCGACCCTGGCGATTTCTTCTCCTCTAATGTAGGTAAGTACAGACAATTAATATCACGTGCTACAAGCGAGTTCGAGATCAAACTGATTAAGATTAAACAAATAGATTGAGATAGTGAAGAATGCGCCAACGCGGACACCAGTTGCTGCATCTATATACCTTACCATCATGTCTTTGACAACATTGCCGTTTCTCGTATTATATTATGGGGCTATACTGATAGTGTGTACGATGGCGCTCACGTATTACCACATTTTGAAGATTAGACTGTATGTCATTGTCATCGTCAAAATATAGCCCTTGCCAATTGCCTCCATTTATATTCTTTTGTTTTCGTGTTATCGTCAGACCATTTCATTCTCGTCAGACCATTTCATTATATTTTTCTGTCTGAAACCTTGAATCAAAATGGAATGTCGTGGGATAGATATGTCGTAAATAGATTCAGTCAATTTATATCTTCAAAGACGTGGGAAATGTGAGCAGGACAGCGAACTTCATTGGCTTCATTTCCTTTAATCGTGTTTTCTCGTACTTAGGACCTAAAGGCGAACAGCTGCCTGGCTCTGCAGACGAGTGTCCACTCCATGTCATCCACCCACCTACGGGGGAAGAGTTTGCGCTGGGCTGCGGAGTGTGCCGTCACGCTCATGTCTTCTAATGTAAGATCACTGCTTTTTCAACATAGAAACTCCATTAATTATTCGAAATGTGGACTTGCATGGATAACAGTTATTGGATTCGCTAAGATGATATTGTAAATTCAATAATGCCAAGAAGTGTTCAAGAGAAATTATGTTGTTTAGGATAAGAAGCCATGATTGGGCATCTTGTACGACACGGACGTGCTAAAGAAAACCATCGGCGTAAATTTTTAAAGAAATTAGAAGCTGAACAATAATAAAAATCGATAGCATTTGTCCAGTCTCGTATAAGAATTTCAAAGAGCACGATGTTAAATTGTTGTAGGTCTTATTTCATGTAGGTCTTATGTCATTATTTCATTATTTCAGACTTCGAGTTGGTGAGAGTTTTTATTGTAAATTGATATATTGAATTAATATACGAACGTTATCTACATTAAAATGCTATTATAAAATATTATCGGATTACCCACTAAAACCTCTGTGGTGTTTCTTCCTCGCGCCTATGGCTTATGAGTGCACTCTTCGCACTCATTCCACGGGCCTGGCGGCGCTCGGACCCCTGGGACCCTTCCCTAGTAGGGGTGGAGCTGGATATCTCCACCCCTCTTCCTTGAGTGGCGCGCGGAAACACCGCGCGCGCCATCTGTGGGGCTACGCTCGTCAGGTGACGGACCCCCCGAGTCCACCACTCAAGGGCCCTTTCTATGGGGGTTGGAGGAGGGCGTGGAAGATCCTCCTCCGATGCCCAGGTTACATTTGATTTTTTCTACATACTTTCATTAATAAAGGTTTTAAAAGTAGATTATACATGTAAGTACATTTTGTCGCTCTTTGGGTAAATAGTGATTTAGTTAAGGACACTTGTACAAGTGTCCTTGATGTCCTTAACTTAATTAATTTAACAATTTATTATAATTTTTCTTTTGTTTTTTGGGCACCCAAATCTGGTAAAAGGCCTTTAGGTAAGGCCTTACGTTGCCACTCGAAGCGGTCTCGAGCCAATCTAGTTCAGGTTGCGCCTGCTACCTGTCATCCGATCATCTCCTTTAGGGCGTCCTAGTCTCCGTATATTATTTTTGGGGAACCAGTAGACAATTCGCTCGCTCCATCTCGCATCAGAGATTCAAGCAACATGGCCCAAAATACAGTATCTTGTTACCCATGTGATGTAACATATACAAAATAGGTTATGAAAAACAGTCCGAACGTTTTTGTCTTTTCTTGCGCAACTTGTGGGTTTTTTTTTTGTTATAATGTCAAAATTAACAAGATACTGAATTAATGATGTATTCTCTAATTATTTTATGCTGAAAATATAAAATTATTTGCTTTGATTTTATTATTATACATTTACACAAAAAGTCGTATCATTACGTGAATTTTCGTACAATAAGCAATAACGGGAGAGAATGGCCTTTATATGCAAATGCATATGTTGTATCCAATTGCATATAATCCGGTCTCTATCATTTTGAAAATATTAAAGACTTACAAGAATAATGGTCTTGTTGTTGTCCAATATATATACAAAGAAAAATACATGTACAGATTAAAATAAAATATTTTAATATATAAAATATTTTAACTCTATTGACACTTCAGAAGGGCAAATTATATTAGACAATGGGTTAAGCAACGGCCTTATAATCAATAGCGATCTTCACACAACCTTTACATGAAGAAAAAAGAATAAGACCGGCTAAAGTTTGCGTTTGTTTCTATACCCTGTTAGACATGCAAGGGAGGGAATCGGTGCTATCACACAAGACGTTAACAATATCGTACTGCTGATGATGATCATCGTAAGAGGATGATGAAGAAGAAAAAGGTAAAGGAAAAGAGAAAGAAGACGCGGTCGTCTTCTTCTTTCTCTTCTTCCTCCTCTTCTACTTCTCCCTCTTCCTCCTCCTCTTCTACTTTTCCTTTTCTTCTTCTTTCACTTCTTATTCTGTATATGTAAGAGATTTGCTGTCCACCGATATCGTTATCGTTTAATGTGATAGCGCCCAATGGGAAATTATTTACTATGAATACAATGAAAAGAGGGAGTTTTCTAGACTTGAAATTTGACTTCAATTAGATGACATTGAGCAGTGACTTGATGTTAGTTCCTCATAATTTGCATAGTAAATAAGCACCTTGCTGAAGATAAAGGAGTATTTTATTGTCAAAAATCAATTATTTGTGGGCAATACCTATTTGATTATTAGTTGATAAGCGTATTTTAACTATATATTTTATATAGATAATGAAGCTTAGGAATATAAATTAATTTTAAGTCAATGTCTAAAATAATTATGAATTATTGTGTATGCATAAGAAAAAAAACCTGGCCGAGGCATGGGAGAAAATAAGTTAGGGTTGTTTGCACGCACTAAGTAGCTGGTTTTTTTAAAAAGCATATGGTTAAGATTATGAGCACATTAAAACCTGAATTGTAGAGCTACCTTTCTTTATTTTCTCCTGACGCTTAGAAATAATTAAATATGTCTAACAGTAATATGACTACCAGTCTAACATTTTAGTGTTAACTTATTATTAATTAGTGTAAAACGTATATTCTGTATCTGTCGTAAATATATCTGTCAAAGCAATTTGTTGTTTCATTTAAACTTTGATTTAATAATATTAATTATAATCTCTCTGGAGTACCTTACTTATATAACTATATAATATATATTTTTATATATTTTTTAACTATATATTTTTAACCCCCTATATATTTTTTATTATTTAAATTAATATTATTTTTAACCTATGACAATTAGGAGATGTAACCGTGGGTATCTAAAGTAAAATTACATATCGACCTGGGCATTTGAAGTAATACTTCATGAGGTATAAGTATAATTTATATAATTGAATACCAAACGTTTCTAGTGAATATTATCAAAATCGGTTTGTAAACGGCGCAACAGCAACAGGGGGTATTTCCCCCAAAGGTGGGTGCTTTGGGGGAAATACCCCCTTACCTAATCAAAAAATCCCCGACGACAAAAAAAATATGTTAATATTTATACCAAATTTCGCCAAGATTAGTTGAGAAATACGACCTGTAAGCGAGTCGTAATATACGGAAAGAAGAAAGAAAATTGCGCCAGATGATGCAGAGACCTTCGTTCACTCACTTATTATACTCAAAAACTTATGTTGGTAAGTATATGAACATATTTATTGAATAATAAAAATAAGAAAATATTTAATGCTTAACTGTGTTTACAGTTATGTTTTTATCTACTAAATAGTTCCAACAGTCTGCCCTTTTCGAGCGTACAATAATTTGAACACTGATCTAGAATATCCCACCAATATACCCTTAGATACCCACCTACAATATTGATGTAAGTCTCATCAGATAAAGATGTATTCCAGACCAATGATATAGGATGGCAACATATCTAAATAATTACTAATTAAATTTAACATAACTCTAGGCTTTGTACAATTTCGAGTGGATTGGACATCACAGAAATACTTAGGTACATTATAGTGGTTTTCGTCACTTCGTAGCAAAATAGTTGAGTGATTTCGATATCAGCGATAAGGTCTTCCACTTGAGAAGACTGATAAACGGTTCAGATCGATTTTGTCGCGCATCGGATATCGTTTTATCTGATTATCTCGGACGTTGCAAAATCTCTCAACCGTTTTCTGTCAGTGTTATGTCAACATTCATGTTAAATGTCGACAATAGTGCCGTGAATATGGAGTGAGGTGTGACTTGCGTTCAGCTGATTTGATATGTTTGAAATCTCTAAATTATGGGTATGTAAGAAATTGGGTTATTTCTTTAGTCTTTAGTTCTTTAGGTTAGTAGTAGTCAAAACTCTTAACCAGTCAAAAGTAGTTTTGACTGAATAGGTTAATTAAAATTATTGACTTACAAAAGTACATAATTATGATTGAAAATCATTGTCAGTCAATAGCGCTTTTGACTGCAAATTTGCGGTCAAAAGTAGTTTTGACTGAATAGGTTAATTAAAATTATTGACTTACAAAAGTACCTACCTACTTATGATTGAAAATCATTGTCAGTCAATATAGCGCTTTTGACTGCGCGGTCAAAATATTTAATACTTATACTTAGTTATTTACAAGCAATCTTTTACTGATATTTACTTTTGGAATATCGGTAGACATACCTACATGTTAATATGAACATGTATGTAGGTATAGTTCCCGTCACGTAAAAAGATCGCGCTTACGAACAAACCAGCGTTCTTTTTACGTGACGGGAACTATTATACTGAAGCCTAGCCGCTAGCGATTATGTTGCTTTGCGATTATGCGACTTGGATCTATTAAGCGATAGTACATACGATGGGCATTGTATCTTTCATGACTTGATTACACGCAACGCTAGTCTGTCTCGGTATTTTTATTCGACTGTGCAAAGAAGGAGGTTTATGTTTTTCGAGTGTATATGGGTATATATGTGGGTATTTATATATTACCTCCTTCAGTCTAAACGGCTTGACCAATTTAGATGTGCGAGTTGTCGATCAATTCAGGCTATATTTTTTGTAATAATAATACTTAATAGGTACAATTTTCGCAAAAATAACGAATGTGCTTTTTCGCAACCTCCAACGAATTGTTTCGTATAATAATAGTAATTTTAAAAAACCTATTCCAAAGAAAGTTCTTTTAAAAAAACTCTAAAGTAGCTTTTCACATACATTCTTATAAAAACGTACACTCAACAGCATAACAAGCCTAATGCACTACAGAAATCGCTCTTATACAGTCAGGTATTTTGTTTTTCTTTTAATATAGATAATTATACTCGTTTGTACCTTTCAAGTAATTAAAGCTTCATAGCTTGACCGTCGATGTAACACCTAAAGAGCAAAATTCCAGGGCTGGATAAGCTGGTCGACAGTTCGAGCCCACCTGTGCTCCCTGGCCGTGTCGCTGACTTGGAACGCGACGTGGCGGGTGCCCAGAGACGGTTTCCGCTACGGAGCCCTGACGTACGGGCTGGCGTTGACAGTAGCGCTGGTGGTGGCTGCGCCGCTCACTCTACTGCAGTTAGCGGTCGGTCAGCTCAGTCAGCAGGATGCTGTTGGCGTTTGGAGAGCTGTGCCTTTCTTTAGAGGTAATTATTCGTTTATTTATAAAAAGCTACATCTCTTACAACAAACTATATTACTTACTACTTTATGCATATTTTCATACCAAATTAAAGTATTCATGTTGGACTGGGAGAAATATAAAAAACATAGAATTTACCAGCTGCTTTTTTACTGGGACATATTGTAAAAATAAGTTTTTTTTATTATTTTTGCGAGAAATTATCTCCTTATTATTATCCCGGTATTATTATTAATATTACAAAAAAAATAGCCTATGACACTCAGGCTGTGAAGACAAATCTAAGACACCTCGCACATCAAAATCGATCAAGCCGTTTAGGTTGTAAGCGATCATTTATAGAAACTACATAAATGCCAATTTGCTTCAAGTATCTAACTTGAAGCAAATAGGGATTTATGTAGGTGATGGGCTGACCTCTTATCACATTACATCCTACCCTCTTATCCCCTCTAACCCTCTAATCACGGTGGAATGTGGTGTCAAATGGCCTTATTAGTCTATGATCCATGATGCTCTGCCTACACCGTAAGGAAAAACAGGCGTCATATTATGTAATATGTGAATTAAAGTATTAGCTTTTTACTGTTGTGGGAAAAAGTTTCTTAGTTTCATTTTGGCTATTAAAACCCGAACGAAACGCTTTAATTCCACTTTCACAGTGGAATAAAGCGTTTCGTTGTGAGTTTCGGAATGCGAAAATTTCGAATAGGTACCTACGCTTCCTGAAGTTCCTGATGGGTATTTACTGACAGGTATAATAGGCGGGATTTATATTACACGCTGTCAATATACATCATTAGATGCTTAGTGACAGAAAACCAACCAGCGAGCCATTAGAAGATATTATCAGCATACTTTCGACAAAAGCTTAAACTAAAAACAATCAGTTCTAATGTCCTGTCAGCTTTTTATGCGCAACGTATTAGAGCACGCCGTTGCTACCCGTAATTTACCAGGCGTTATCCCGCTGCGATGCAAACAGAACGAAGTCAAACCTTTTTTACCCGTCTGCGCAAGAAAGTTATGTTTTTGTATTACTTACTTTTTCGCATACGACAATACCAGAAGAGACTTTGTCCTCAGTGACTGACTGACTGACGTAGAACGGATAGCCTAATCCAGGAATGGCGAAACATATGGAACAAACTTGCTTTTTTGTAAATGAGTGCATGTTATACACGTGCCATTAAATAATTTTGACTTAATACTACATTGGTAGATGCGATATGTACATCAATGTAACTTGTTGTAATTGTTTCATAGTTGACAACCAAAGAAAGTTACATCAGTGCAACTTATGTGAGTGCAACATATCGATTGACCAAATCTACATTCATCGTGCCTCTTTCAATACTAATGGATATAATATCGTATCTGTGTCGTGCCACAGTTTAAAAAACTCGCAGTCGTATCACGAGAGCGTTTAGACGGGGTAACGGTGTTAGGGGATGGGGGCACCGTACCGCGTAGCATACTTTGAATTTGTTCGCCACGCGATACTGAAAAGTTAAGTACGTCACGTAAAAAGAACGCTGGTTTGTTCGCGCTTACGAACAAACCAGCGTTCTTTTCACGTGACGGGAACCGTTCTTTTTACGTGACGGGAACCGTTCTTTTTACGTGAGAGAAAAAGATACGGAAATTGATATCCTCTAAATTACTTAACGTCTCGACTGCGCAACGCCCTTAATAAAGGCTTGCTTATTTATTTATTACTTACCTGCATAAAATTCAGAATACTTATTTAATATGTATGTATACAGGCAGAATCTAAGTATTCATATTCACCATGTTAATATTCCGTCTTATAAACGCTGAATAAGCGCATTTTAGTTAAACAGTGTTTTGTTCCGTTTTCGCGTGTGACAGTTCCCGTCTGACAGAAAGTGACAAGTCCCTATTCAGTGAATAAGATTTTAACATGCGTTTATAAGTAACACGGTTTGAGTAGATAGATGCGTGATGGTTTGCTAAACAGGTAGGTATCTAACCTACTTGTTGGTAATAGCGGCCACCGTGTTATGTTCGGACAACCCTAGCCATCTGGCTACTGTCTAGACACCGCCGGTGGCAAAACTCGAAAATAAATAAGATAACCTACTGGTAGAGTTCTTTACACTGTGGTCATGCTGTACCCAACTTTAACCAAAACGTCATTTGCAGGTCTCGGATATATCAGGTTGCTGATATCCTTTGTGGGGGCAGCGTACTCTATGGTTTACCTGTCGCTGGCAGTAGCTTATTTTTTATACACGGCAACACACGACATACCTTTTCCAGACTGCATAGAGCTTATTGAATTCGAGGTACGTGATTTGATGCTCTTTAATTCCTTCCAAATAATTTAACCATTTAAATTTAAACCATTTAACCAACAAAAAAATAATTAAATTAAGGTATACAATTAATTTTCGAATAAATGGAGATGGTTCCCTTCTGTTTTTATTACATGGCGAGACACATATAAGTTAATTATCAGAGGCAGAGGTAACCGAGTTACTCTAGCGTTGCTGTACCGGACATTTTTCTCAATTATGTGTTCCAAACGGTCACATTCGGCTCAGGCAACATCGGGGTACACGATGGCGCCATTCACCGAATAATTAAATATTTATAATATAAAATAAAGATCCACGTCTCTCAAAAAAAATATGAATCTAACTTCATCATCTCAGCCACAAGAAGTCCACTCCTCCCTCCCTCCCTCATGGATTTCCTGAAAGACTGAAAGCTGGATGCAGGCCGCTTCCAACCGGAAGCGGCCTGCATCCAGCTTCTTCCTGGCACTTGTATGATATCTTAATTATGATAATATCTAACCTGACTTCACACTAAAATCGATCAATCCGTTTAGGCTTTTTGAGGTAATATACATGCCTACATATAAATACACTCGGGAAACCATACACAGTCAGGTAATTAATATATGAAATATATGGGAACAAGTCAAGGTGTCATGTTCCCTGTGGAGGACGGTGGAACGTCGATGTGTTATATATAAATCAAATCAAATATAATTTATTTAACACACAGACAATAAAAGTGACAACACATTTAAACTAGTTTATAACTGTAGTACAATAAGTTTAAGTTTCCGGACTGACTTGCGATTCGCAGGTCCTGGATTCGAATCCCGCGGCACGCACCTCTGTCTTTTCGGAGTTATGTGCGTATTGTTGATTGCCGCCAACTTCAAAACGGTGAAGGAAAAACATCGTGAGGAACCTACATGTCTGAGAGTTCTCAATGAACTTGAAGATGTGGGAAGTCTGCCAACCCGCACTTGGCCAGCGTGGTAGACTATGGCCTTACCCTTCTCATAATGAAAAGATGGCCCGCGCCCAGCAGTGGGACAGTTTGTACAAACGGCTGATAAAAAAACTATGGTACAGGAGCTAATGGCTTCATCCAAATAAATTCAACGTCGTCGATACGTCAACTTGTGTATGTGACTCTGATTAGCGCGCTGTTGTATAGAATGTCCGGCGTGTTCCAAAAGTGTAAAATCTACAATACGAGTATCATGCTGGTGCCTGAGCCATAGTGCAATTATGTAGATTAGAAGAGGAGACCAAAATAAGATACGCCTTATACAATACTATCTATTCTAGGGATTGTGAAGACATTCTTTGAAAAAAATACCTATAGCTGAGACTCAGGGAGTGAGGACAAATGTAACGACACCTCGCACATCAAAATCGGTCAAGCCATTTAGGATGTAAGAGATCGTAGATTGTAAGAGATGTAACATACATACGTCGAAAAATATAATTCTCCTTCTAACGCAGTTGGGTAAAATATGAAGACCAAATAGCAATTGAAATAAGTAATTATTTTTAACCAATTCTAACACTCACATAATGCGTATATTCTGACCTCAAATGTAAAGGTTTTTTTTAATGTTACATCTACAATTGACCACCAATTCGCCTGATGCCGAGGATGGAGCTTTGTCGATTTAGAATATATTTAAAAAAATGTTAAATAATGTTTTCATTTCAGGAAGGGTATGTGAATGTGAGTGCGGTTAACGCATCAGATTGTCTCAGGTAAGGTGCACAGATTATGTGGTAAGGTAGACTAATACTTATTTTCTATTATAAAAATACTATACCTACAAACTTAATCTAACGTTTTTACTGTGGTAACCTAATCCGCGACTATGCTGAGGAGGCTTTAAACATGTGGTCGACTCTTTGCCCACGAGCTGAGCCACCAAAAACTCCGAAATGGCAAAGGAATTGGGACGACGTAGCTTGCAAACAGCTTCTCACAGAGCTGCGTGATGAAAGTTTTGAGGCAGAACTAGCTAAACTGATAGCTTTCGTCTAAAGTCTAAAGCCTGGCTGCATGCTTTGCCTTCTCCACAAATGGGCACGCTGCTGGATGATAACTTGTTGATAGTAGCAGTAGATCTTCGGGTAGGTTGCCACGTGTGCGAACCACTTGTATCTGTGGCGCGAGAGTCGAGGCAGATGCTCATCACGGCCTCAGTTGTACTGGAACTGGCCGAAGACCCGACATCACGAACTAAATGACATCCTGAAGCGTGCTCTTGTGTCCGCTGAGACACCGTGCGTTTTATACCCTCTCAGATTGCCGCGGTCGGACGGCAAACGTCCTGGGCCTCAAGGATAAGTGAACATCACTCGTTCGCCGCTCGCTGATACGATTTAAAGACAATTTTGACGAATTGCTAGTCTATTACTATACAAATAGACTAACAATTTGTCAAAATTGTCTTGTCTTGAAGTTCACTTAGCAGCCTTGAGGCCCTGATGGTTTAACGCTGGTCCCTTGGCGGAGAGGTATCTGCCTCGTGTGGGATGCTACATGTGTAAGCACGTTTGCATCCTGCCATCTCCATTGAGAAAGTACTGAAATATTTTTGATGACTAAATAGAAAGTTTTTTTTTCAGATTAACATTTATGTCTCCAGTCACAGAAAGCCCGGAGTATTTTCTAGCCATAGCCCTTATATTTGCGGTTCTGTGGATCATAAGCCCTTTTGTGTGAGTATTACACATTCGATTCGAATGTGACATGTTTGTACACCTTCACGGTTAAAGTAATTGTGATGTCGAAAAATTTGTTACGACAATAGCCATCGCTACTACCACCCTAACAAACATAGAAAAAAGAAGGCAATTCTTCTCATTTCTGTGCCAACAAATGTAGGTAATCTCAAGTCGTAATCTATCGATATAGAAACATTGAACGAAGAGAGAAAGCAGTTTGAAAAAACCATATTTTTTCTTTCTAAGATAAAAGGTGGTTTTCAGGGTTCCGTAGTCAACTACGAACCCTTATAGTTTCGCCATGTCCGTCCGTTCGTCCATCCGCGGCTTAGCTCAAAGACTAAGTACCTAAGTACCTACTAGAAAGTTGTAATTTCATATGAGTAAGTATACATATTTATTACGCCAACAAAATGGTAGAATAAAATCTTGAATTTTTTTTGAGGTACCTTCCCTGCCCGTAAAGTGGGGATGAATATTTTTTTCTCATATATATGTAACGACCCCGAAGTATTTCCTATCAACCAAAAAAGAAACATCAAAACCAATTCGTAATTGGCGAATCGCGTAACAAACATAAAAAAGCATGTAGTCGAATTGAGAACCTCCTTTTTGGAAGTCGGTCAAAAACATAAACCTTCTTCATGCGCAATCTGGTAAAAACATCTAATGCGACACCCTGTATATCCCTATATTATATCATTTGTTTACATATTCCATATATAAATAAAATAAATATTTGTGGACATTTCTCACATTTAACTACTTTGTTATAATAATCAAAGTGCTGAACCAATTTTGATAAAATTAACATGGTACTTACTACCTACGAGTATAAGGTATTACCTACTAAACTAAAAAAATACATCAAAACAATTCATAATTGGCGAAGTAATTGTTGAACAAACATACAAAATAAAACATACAGTCGAATTGAGAACCTCCTTTTTTGGAAGTCGGTAAAAAAAACAAAGGCATCTACGTTATCTTCTCATGTTCTCGCACGACAATATAAGTAGATAAACTTTTGTTAGGCTAGCTAGCTGGTACTTTTAATTGTTATGCTTCTTATAATTGTTATGCCTCTTTTATTTCCAGGTTTTACAACTCAGTAAAATTGATGAAACGGATTATGTATCTCTTACCGCCTGTCATCGTTACCCTCGGCATTGTGATAGTATCCTGCATCGGGAGCAGCGCTGGCCTGCCTTCGTTCACAGCCAGCGAGGACTGGCGAGGGCTTGCAGAGCCGTATGTGTGGGCCAGTGCACTGGTTCAAGCGCTGTGGAGCAGCCAGATCGCTGGAGGGTTCCTGATCTCTGCTGGGGACTCTGTATATGCGAATACCAATGTGCAATGGTACTTAAGTCTTTTTCATTTATTTATTTATGTACTATCATAATTATAATCAAAGGAATGGGTTCAGAAAATTCCTGAGACCACTATGGAGCACTTGCACATTTTTATGCAGAATTGTAGTGATTGATAATCCAATCATATCTGCATTTTTTTTTATCGGATGAAAAATAACGAAGAAACAGCGATAGCTGTGTACCATACGCAAAAACGAGATAAAGAGTTTGTGATGTGGTCATCTAAGGTGGTCATCCCCTCGCTCGCTCACCTGTTCTGTACTCAGACGACGCATACTTACATACGTAGTGAACACTGGTGAGTGTTCTGTCATGTTCTGACATATAACTGATCAACTTACAATGGATTGCATGCATCTAAAAGAAAAAAAAATAATTCTCAAATGGAGACCACGAACCGGCAAGCGTAGCGTAGAAATACCAGCCACAAGGTGAACAGAAGATATCATACGAGTGGCAGGAAGACGCTGGATGCAGGCCGCTTCCAACCGGTTATTTTGGAAATCCATGGGGGAAGCTTACGTCCAGCAGTGGACTTCTTGTTGCTGAGATGATGATGAAAATAATAAAATAGTCTAAAATCATAGTGCACACGGCTCAATAGCAAAAGCCAATAGCAATAGCAAAGCCTCACTCTGCAAACAGGTACATGATATCCATTAAGGTTGGCAAATGGAAATTCAATTAGCTTTATGCATAAAGCAGGACAAAGAGATAATAGATGAAAGGGCTATCTGATATTCGACAACATGTGGCTCAAAGGACAGTAATTACTTTTTTTTTTTTTTTTTTTTTTCTTTTATCAGCCCTGTTTGTACAAACTGTCCCACTGCTGGGAACGGGCCATCTTCTCATTGTGAGAAGGGTTAGGCCATAGTCTGCCACACTGGCCAAGTGCGGGTTGGCAGACTTCACACATCTTCAAGATCATTGAGAACTCTCAGACATGTAGGTTTCCTCACGATGTTTTCCTTCACCGTTTGAAGTTGGCGGCAATCAACAATACGCACATAACTCCGAAAAGACAGAGGTGCGTACCGTGGGATTCGAACCCAGGACCTGCGGATCGCAAGTCAGATGGTCTCACCACTAGGCTGCCGGAAACTTCACTTAGACTTCACTTAGTAATTACTTAGAGTCTACGAACTGTTCTATAGCGATGCAATGTTGGCTAGCACCTGTTCTTTATCTTGCTACACCATCCCTATTCTTGCTTATTCTACAATTAAGAAAGTGACACAAAAGTTGAAGAGACTGTTAAAAATATCACAATTCAAAGTAGGCTCATTGGAACTTTTGTCTCACACTCTTCATTACGAAAAAATCAAATTAAAAACCGAGCTCGAGCCAACTTTGCATCGCTATGAGAGATAAGCGTAAGTAACCTCAAGTTCAGACAGTGCATGATACTGTTTTTAGGGTTCGCAGTAACTACAAAGAACCCTTATAAATTCGCCACGTCCGTCTGTCTGTCTGTCTGTCCGTATGTCGCAGCCATTTTACTGAGAGACTATCAACCCTACAGGTATTACTTATATGTATCCCGTAAAACACAAACAAAATTAATATCAAGGTCAAATAGTTTAGAAATAGAGGGGAACACAATTTTTAGGGTTCCGTACCCAAAGGGTAAAACGGGACCCTATTACTAAGATTCCGCTGTCTGTCTGTCTATCCGTCCGTCTGTCGCCAGTGTATCTCATGAACCGTAATAGTTAAACAGTCGAAATTTTCACAGATGATGTATTTTTGTTGCCGCTATAACAACAAATTAATACTAAAAACAGAACAAAATAAATATTTAATGGGGCTTCCATACAACAAACGTGTTTTTTGCTCGTTTTTGCTCGGGTGCGCCATGTTGGAATTATAATTTTAAAGTACTTAGGTACATTTAGTTTAAAATGTTGGCTCCTGGCCCAAGTGGCCGGGGCCCTCTGGGGTCGGGGGCCCGTGGCATTTTGCCAGCCCTGCCCTGCCACCCTATAGTTACGCCACTGATTCTAATCTGAGGTTTGCATTTGATTACATTGAGCGACTCGGGACCCTTTCATTTTTGTCAGAGCAATAATAAATTAAGCTGTAACTTGGCTACATACAGCTACATAATCGATAGGATAGATTTAGGTACGCAAAAATACAGACTCAAGTACTTCTTATGTTTACGAGTTTTTCCGGTTATTCGGGCGTTTTTGAGAGCTGACGCGAAATTATTTTCAATATATTATATTGAAAAGAATTTCGTGGGTTAAGCCGCATATTACGAATATGTTAGGAAAATCCACAATGTATGGGTAGTGCGGATTTTCCTAACACATTCGCTATGCTCGGAGTCACTCTACGAGATCGAATCAGAAATGAAGAGATACGTACAATAGACGTACAAAAGTAAATTATTAATAATTAAAATAAAAAGTAAAGAAAAATAATAAATTAAAAAGTAAATAAACACAGAGGATTAGCAAGTTGAAGTGGCAGTGGGCAGGGCACATAGCACGTAGAACTGATGGCCGATGGGGCCGAAAGGTTCTCGAGTGGAGACCACGTACCGGCAAGCGCAGCGTAGGAAAACCAGCCACGAGATGGACAGATGACCTCATAGAAGTGGCGGGAAGACGCTGGATGCAAGCCGCTTCCAATCGGACTTTTTGGAAATCCATGGGGGAGGCCTATGTTCAGCAGTGGATTTCTTATGGCTGAGATGATCATGATGATGATGGGTAGTGTGCCGATTTTCTACTTGTTCTATGGTAGAAAGGAGATGGTAAAATATGGCCGTGCTCTTATGCACACTCTCCGAATCTATCTACTAATAGAGTCTGTTCAGCTAGAGAAGTAATGTGGCATTGAGAGCGCTGCTGTATGCTATTTCATTATTTTGTTCAGTCGAGATCACAGAAGTGGAGTAGTTTTTCGTGACGTTAGTTCCTCTTTTTGCCATGATAGAACTATAAGTAGTATGTAATACTGTTCGTTCCCAGGTCTTCAATAGCCATCACTGTTGCCAACATCGTCTCCAGCTGGTTCTGGCTGCTTTTCTGGTACTCAATAGCAGACGATGAGAAGGACACCAGCGTCACAGCTGTTCTGCTGCAGGTGTATCAAACAGCTCATGGACGGCTGGACCTGGTGTGGCCGCTGCTTCTCTATCTTACCCTGATACTGTCTGGGCTCATTACACTGGTGAGTACTCAGTCAGACTTAAGCAACCTATATATAGGTACATATATAGATTTACAAGTATTTATATATTGTATTAAGCGCAACACACCAAACCCGCCGAGCCACTGATACAACCCGGCGGCCTATATTGCATAGATTGCTATGATTGGGCCCACAGACATAGTAGGTGGAGCATGCGACTTAATTTATATGAAAACCTTGTGTGCCACATTTTTGGTACTGACTGTGACGTCACATAAACGATTTTGTGATGGAATGTTCCGTCCACGCGAAATCTATTCAACCCAAGCATCCGCGCGCTTGTACGCTAGTAACTAGTTGACAAAATATCGAATCGGAAGTATAGGTCAGCTGAAATTAAATAAATCTTGGTCGTCAACTGCGATTTTTTATCGTACTTGACACGCAAAATACGCAAACAATACATACGCGACTTGCTGTTCACTTTTCTACCGGCACTTGGATGATGATGATATTTTATCGATTTTGATTAAATTTATATGGGACCACCTCTGAGGTATGATCTACCAAATACAAAAAGAATCATCAAAATCAATGCACAATTGGCTGAGCAATCGGTGAACAAACATGATGAAATTTCCTCTATTGCTCTCGAATTTGCTACATTTTTACCCGACTGCGTAAGATTTTCGAGTGTATGAATAGAATAGAATAGAATATATGTATGTTTGTATGCATGTAGATATGTATGTATGTGGGTATGTATATATTTTGTATGTTTTTATATGAGCTCCTACAGCCTAAGCAGCTCGACCGATTTTTATGTGTGAGATCTCGTAGATTCGTCTTCACTCCCTGAGTGTCATAGGCTGAGAAACTAGAACTACGGACCTATATGATTATTAAATATGAGCATATAACAGAAGCTAGTATGGTTCGCCATTGAGGTATTTGTCAAGGAGGACATGATCATTATCATCGTGATAACTAAAGATTTGGTCTCTTGATCATAACACATGACGCTACGATAAGTAGCTCCAATGCAGTGTCACGCTTTCCTCTCAGCGCTGACCTGAGGCGCTGACGCACACTGCGAGGGAACAAGAGACTATTCTAGACGTTTTTATACGATTACGAGTATGTGTCCTACACCGCAGCGTTGTGTGTTCATATTGCCCAACTTCACTCGTTTAGTGAATGTCAAATAACATTATGTTTTAGCTGGTGCTCCTCTACCCAATATATGACAGAATCCGTCGCATCGGCGGCACAAAATGGCGGCTGGCGTCGTTTGCCAGTTCCTTGGTCGGCGTGGGCACCTCACTTTTACTCTTATTTGGCAGCCTGCCGGTTCTGGCCCTGGTGGAAGACCTGGCAGTGCCGCTGCTAGTCTGCCTCGCTTCTATTGTCGAAATTTTGGCATTGGGTTTTATTTACGGTGAGTATTATTTTTCATTTCATTTTTTAATGTGACTATCCCAATGGAGAACTAAGGATTCTCTTCTCGATTTGAACTTCTTTCCATGAATGACATCAGAAATCAGTATATATTTATTGTATAGCTGCGTATACAAAGGCGGTAGCATAAAAATAAGTTTCAACAGTTTTGTCCATCACGGATATACCTACTATTACTCGTAACTTTTTTTTTGTATCTCGACAACACCGCAATAGTGATTTAGGATTAAATTGTCAACTTTTTGCATACTCTGTGCTCGTGAAGTCTAAGTGTTTTAAAAATTGTGAGGCACTTATCAAGATTTTACAAGATCACAATTCTCAAATCTCGCAAATACCAAGATTCAAGGTTTTGCTCGAAACTCTCATTTATAAGTCTCCACTATTAAAAAAGATAACCAGTGCCATCTACCGAAATCTTGGAGTCAACTAGTGGTAAGATTGTTTTATATTTTTGCTCACAAAAGTACCTAGATTGAGAGTGTGTGAAAGTACCGATGAATTTTAATAGATGGTAGGACATTGTAGCCAAACTTGTCTCTTAATTTTATGAAACAGCAGCTGTTAGAAGCAATTTTTTTAACATAGCGAATTAGTACTGATGAATTCTAAATAGTACATACCTACTTGTATGTTTTTATTAATTTTTTAAGTTTTTGGACTGGTTTTCGACGGCCTTACCGAAAAACGTTACTTCACTTTAAGCAATGCTTAACATATTTTGTCAACTTCTCGCTGACACGTAGTGACACTTGCGTAAAGAAGACAGATAATTTATGACGATGGTTAAAGTTAAGTAACGTTTTTCGGTAAGGCCGTTAAAGTTCTATGTGAAGTACATAGTCTATGGACCGATAACCAGAATGTTTTACAGATTTTTGCCGATTTATCTTTATAATATCTTACGCAGTTCTAACACGGAATATTCGAACTTAATAGTGAGGAAGTTTTTATCTTTCATTTTGAACAATAAATTTTAAGAAATCCAGGATCCTGTCTTATTGAAATATGTTGACGGCTCGTCAAAAAACCTTGACCCACATCAGCTATCTCTCTCGCGCATCATAACATTTTTAAACATTTGTAAAATCATTGGTTAGGAATATTATGTGAGAAATGAATTTGTTTCTGTTTGATATCTATGACGAGTAGGAAAATATATGTTTTTAAGCTATTGCATAGCTTCTATCGCGGGCCTTGAGCCTGGAGACCGAATCCAGAAATTTCGTAACGAAAATAACCTAACACACCGCGCGGAAAGCTATTATGCAATAGCTTTACCGCGGCAGTCTCCGAGTGCCACACGTCTTTTTTTTTACTACTCCGTTGTCAGTTTAAGTGATATTATAATAAAATAAAACTTTTTTTAAATAGGTATTTCTCCTATCTAAATAAACAAATTTATTTTTCACTTTTCTAATATCCCTAATCGATGAGTTTATATGTTTAAAAATGTTGTAATGCTCGAGAGAGATTGCTGCACGCGTTGAGCTCCAGCTCACATGTAAAATATGCACCACTTGAAGGTGATCCGACTGTGAAAGAAGAAGGGTAATGCTCTATTTTGCGTGGAATGAGCGTATGTTATTTTTTTTATCAGCCCTGTTTGTACACAAACTGTCCCACTGCTGAGCACGGGCCATCTTCTCATTGTGAGAAAGGTAAGGCCATAGTTTACCACGCAGGCCAAGTGCGGGTTAGCATACTTCACACATCTTCAAGATCATTGGGAACTCTCAGACATGTAGGTTTCCTCACGATGTTTTCCTTTACCTTTTGAAGTTGGCGGTAATCAAAAATACGCACATAACTTCGAAAATACAGAGGTGCGTGCCGCGGGATTCGAACCCAGGACCTGCGGATCGCAAGCCAGACGGTTTCTCGACTTGGATGCCGGTAACTTTATTATTATGATAGATTGCTTGCTCAAAAATACCTTGAACGAATTCTTGCTTGCGTCCAAACGCGAGATAAATCTGTATAGGTATGGAAATGTTCCTTGGGTATGGAATGAAAGGGACTTTTCGATCTTGACATTTCTTTAGGATAAAGTGAACGGTTTTTGTTAAGCTACTTTTATTGGTGACAAAACTTAAGGACTGTTCATTAAAATTATTACACAACAGCTTTCCACATACTTTCTGGTTAAAATCGACAACAACAAACCAAGAACGATACTTTTTTCTCATTTAAAAAAAAATTATTCCAGGTTGGCGAAACCTAGTGGAAGACGTAGAATTCCTAATCGGTAGTGACCTAACAAAATACTGGGTTTGGGGCTGGTGGTTAGCGCCGGCAGTAATCGCTCCCATAACTACTTGGTGGCTGACTGTCCTCTACATCACGCATCCAGGGGAGTCCTGGGCTGAGGTGGATGAAGCTAGCGCGGTGCTGGCCGCTACTTTGATAGCGAGCGCCATATTTATAGTGTGCGCCGCCATTGCTGTTGGGAGACAAGTGCAGTATGATATTATTGAAGTAAGTTAACGATTAAACGGATTTTGATTATAAGAATCGTTGAGAGTTGTGACCGCAGTTTTAGTCAGATCATTTAGTATTTTTTTTTATAAAAGAGAATATAGGTTTCTACCGCTATTCCTTAGATTACTTTATTTTTATTGGAAGCATAAATGCTAAGACTGAGATACAACATAACCTATTTCTTTTAATTTTAATCTGCGATATTATAACAAAAAAACTGGCCAAGTGCGAGTCGGACTCGCGCACGGAGGGTTTCGTACTATTATCTATAAAAACGGTTAAAAAAACACGTTTGTTGTATTGGAAACCCTTAAATATTAATTTTATTTTAATTTAATTAATTTTTTTAAAGTGAATAATGTAACTCACTACTAACTACCTGTTGCCGTTATCAATATCGAGCAAAAACGAGTAAAAAAATTACGTTTGTTGTATGGGAGCCCCCTTAAATATTTATTTTATTCTATTTGATGTTATAGCGGCCACAGAAATACATCATCTGTTAAAATTTCAACTGTCTAACTATCACGGTTCATGAGATACAGCATACAGCCTGGTGACAGACGGACGGATGGACAGACAGCGAAGTCACAGTAATAAGGTCCCGTTTTACCCTTTGGGTACGGAACCCTAAAAATGCGTTTCCTCGTCTCCTCCAACGAACGTTTTTAACTATTCGAAATAAATAAGTGAATTAACTGGAATTATTCTAAAGAATGCGCATTGCGCACGTACCTACTAACTTACCTTATACAGCGATTTAACGCATACTTTCTCACAAAAAACGTGCACTCAACAGAGTATCAAATATCAATACCGTAAGTTAGACAGCAAAAAAAGCTTTTCTGCAGTCGGGTCTGCAGGAGGTATTTTGTTTTTAACACGCTTTTATTAGGTCGACCTGTATGTAACTATGTAATGAAATCTAAGGTAACTAATTTAACCATCTTCCAAGGATCGTAGCGTCATGAAAATTGGCAGCTGTATGTAGTTCTGATGACAATACAATAATATGGTACTGTCGAACTGATCTGATGATGGAGCCGGAAGATATGAACTAGAACTTCATGATGGAACATCGTATCATAGCTGTGTTTGGATTTGTTAGAAAAGTCTTGTAATAAACTTTGACCACAATAATTTGTAGCGTGTTTTTTAGTTTTTTTTAAACTGTAATTTATTCTTATATAGTTTTGTTTGTATGATTTTTCAGAAGCTGAAGTCATCATTCCGTCCGTCTCGCCACTGGGGCCCCCGTGACCCCATCACACACTACTACTGGCTTGCAAGAAGAGAAGACATAGACCGAGGTTATGTCCCTAGAACTCGGTACAACAGACGAGAATTAGGTCAATTCTCACAGCGAATCAGCTTCATAACCACCACCGAGTCAACACACTCCAAAAACGACCCTAACGAAACGAAACAACGCTCAAATTCTGATGACTGGCTGTACACAACAGGAAGAAAAATCAAAATATACAGAGGCGAGAGGAAAAGATCGAAAAGCTTAGACTGGGATGTGCCGAGGAGAAGTTTAAGTAGAGAATCAAAAGCAAAAGAGAATAATAACAATGATATAGGTTTTAATCACAGTGTTTGGAAATGAAAATTGTTTTAAGAATGTTTAGGTTTAAATATTTATGTTTGTTCGGTTTTAGGTTATAATTAATTGTTTTCATTATAAGAGGAAGGAAATGAAAGTGTTTTTTACAGACTTCCAAAAAGAAGGAGGTTATCAATTCAGTCTGTAGGTTTTTTTTGTATGTCTGTTCATCGATAACTCAGCCAATTGAGCATTGATTTTGATGATTCTTTTTGTATTTGGTAGCGCATAATTCAGAGGTGGTCCCATATAATTTTTATTAAAATCGATGCAGTACTTTGGTTTTCATAACAGAATAACCGGTAAAATACCATCCAAGTGCCTGTAAAAAAGTAAACAGCAATTCGTATAAGTGTTGTATTTGGGTATTTGAAGTCGGTTTTTTCAGTTTTTTAAACTATAACTATTTCAAGTTGTGTTACGTACGGGTACACCAAAAGTACCAATTTTTTTTTTTTGCTTCGACTACGCAGAAATGCGAGTAAGTACTTAACTAATACGTGATAATTCAGCCAGGTACAAATTTCGCCACTAATTTCCTCCCGGAAACTACTAATTTACTACTACTACTACTACTATTTACTACTACTACTATTTACTTTATTTACTAATTTACTCGTAGTTGTATTATGATCTCCTCAGTCGTTTGAAAATGATTAACAAAATTGGTCCAGCCGTTCAACGTAGCAAACGAATTGTGGCCAAAAAGTAATAAGCTAAATTCATGTAAAATAATAAATACAGGCGTGCACAGATTTAAATTATTCATGAATCTTATGTATGTACCAAGTCCTATAAAAAGTATTAAAAGCTGCTCATACCGAAAAAAACGGACAAGTGCGAGTCAGACTCGCCCACCGAGGGTTCCGTACAGACTGGGTGCCGCCGGCAGCGGGGCAGAGCTCAAGCTGCCGGTGGTAGGATCTACAGAGTGAGAAACCTCCTGTTGCTGGTTGCTGTTGCTGGTGGATGATCCAAGCCACTTGGTTATGTCTGTGCAGATACTAGCTGTGACTATGTGTGTATATTCTTATCAAGGATCGGCTTCATTAATTTAAATACACAGCTTACATAACATTACATAGTAGATAAATAACATATGCACCCTTATATGGCTCAAATTAGTCTATTTCCAGTCTTCTCACACTTGTTTGTCGTCAGCGGCCGCTTTAAACCAAGTTTTACTGCTCATTCGCGCTAATGCCTACTTGTATTCAAATGTTTGGGTCAGTGCTATCCAAACAATGAATCGCAACCAATGACGTTTGGTTTTAACCGATTGTGGAAGGAGGGTATGTTTTTCCTGCGTAGTTCTGTAGATATGTCTTATTTTATACCTAGACATGATCTACTATTACACCGTTAGATTTCTACATAACATGTAGTCCCATCGGATTTGTCTCAGTTATGTTTGAGTGATATAAGGTGCTTATAATATTACATATCAGTTAACATATAACAGGTCAGCCTGTTTGTCGGTCCGTCTCACCATACACTAATCTATACGTTTGCGATAAGTATTTATTTGCTTTGGTTCTATATGTTTGAGAGTAATTCTTTAAGCTTTTTATCTTGCAGCCAAGATAGAATTATAGATAGAATAGATAGATTTAATCTATTCTCGTCTGATCGACGCAACACGTGACCAGAATGCTGGCCTCTACTTTGCTCAAAGAGTAAGTATCGCTATACAACGAGGTAATGGGGCCAGCATCCTGGGAACAATTCCCGCTGCTAACGGTCTTTTAGAGTAGTTTTATTTTTATGTTTAGTTAATTGAGTTTGTATATTGTTTTGTTGAAATATAACTAATAGACTGTTAAAGTCTAAAAACGATAGATAGAATAGATAGATAGAATAGAATAGATACATAGAATATAGATAGAATTGTGCTCCTATTTTATTACTTTTTTTGCCTTTCATGGTGACCAGTTGGAAGCGGCTTGCATTCAGCGTTTTTCTGCCACTTGTATGAGGCTGTCTGTCCGCGTTATGGCTGATCTTCCTACACTACACTTGTCTTGTCGGTGCGTGCTCTCCACTAGAGAACTTTCAGCTTCATCGGGCATCAGTTCTACATGCTCTGTCTGCGACCTATTTGCTGTCACTTTAACTTGCTAATCTGCCGTCGCTGACTTCATTACTGATTAGATGTCGCAGAGGGACTCCGATCATAGTCCTCTTCATAGCTCATTACGTGATTTTGATCTTCATGTAAGGCCCAAGGTGAGTGACCACGTTTCAGTGCCTTGCTTACATAATATATTGTACACATTAAATAGGTACATAGAAAAATGTAACTCTCTAAGTAAATATTAAATTTTATATTTTAATCTGGGACTTAAGGCGCTAGACTGAATCCATTATGTCTCATTCAGAAATACCAACATTTATGAAGATACATTTTTTCTGAAACTTGAAGAAGTACCTAAAAACGTTGTAATTTTAAAGGATCTCGAATTTTTAAAGTCTCAACCACCAATATCCAACCTTTGGGAATGATTGGTTATAGAATTACTTGAGGCTTTGTTCAGCTCGACGCCGACAGCGTTGCCATATTTAATCACATAATTATGATAAACAACCGACTCCTGACTTGTTCTGCGACGATTTTGGTCTGAGAACTGCTTATTGTGTTTGTGAACGAAATTGTGGACTCCAAGTATGAACTCGTTGTTTTTTCTAAGAAATATGTATACTCACCTACCTAAAAGTCTTCAATTAACTTGTGTTTAGGATATTTATCAAAATCAATTACCTTTCATGTTTATTTAAAAATATTATATGTTTTCACCTCACTACCTCGGAAAGATTCTGTTTGTCATTAGAAATCTGCGGCAGGTGCATTTTGTCCGCTAACGTGGAAAGAGTTTTTAAAATTCGAACCTTTCTATTCCATACTTTTCTATACCACAAGTCCACTGAATATTTCATGTCAGTGCATCAACCTCATTTCTTTGAATAATTGCACTGGCCAGCCACAGGTGGCAGCACTGGACTGAATTGCACCTAGCGTTTTCCTCACTGTAGTGAGGTGAAAAATTATGTGTTTCACTCGGCAGCAAAGTTATTTTGCATCTCGTACCTTTGAAACCCTTGCTACGCTCAGGATTCAATACAAGTACTCGCACCAAAACCAACTTTGCAGCCTTGCATAACAAATAACTATTTTTAGGGTCCCGTACCTCAAAAGAAAAAAACGGAAACCTTAAACGATCACTTTGTTGTCTGTCTGTCTGGCTGTCTGTCTTCTGTCTGTCTGTCTGTCTGTCCGGGTGTCAAGACCTTTATCTCGGAAACGCGTAAAGGTAGATATCGTGTTGAAATTAAAACTATTTATGCAGATCCATAGTCTCTTGCTGCAAAAAGAAAAATAAAATGTCTCAGTTTTTGTAAAAAAAATTACAGCCAAATATGTCATAAGAACGCAATAGGAAAAAGTCCGAAAACTGGACATAATTTACTTAATCACACAAAATTTTTGTCTTTATCCAAGGCATGAGAATGAGGAGAGATCGCTATTAGCGATAAGGCCGCCTTTTGTACCTTTCTAACGCCTTAATTATGTACCTAATATTATTTTATTATGGTGTCAATAAAGTGTTTTTGTATTGTATTGTATTGTAATGAGGGTCCATGTTTTTAAGTGAATTAACCGTATATCATGTGGAGTATCATATGGAAGAGCTTCATTAGCACAAGCTAAAATAGGTTCTAAATTATTTTTACGATGTATATTTTTTCGATTTATGATGGAAAATATAAAAAAAAATATAATTTCCCCCTTTTATCTACCAGTTTGTACGGAACCCTCGGTGGGCGAGTGACTGACTCGCACTTGTCAGTTTTTTTTTTAAATTAAAATAGTTATCCTCAACCGATATTGCATATGAATATTGCATATTATGGGTTTTGCTTGGATAACAACGCATGGTTAGTTAATTAAATGACGTCATTCCGAATCGTACATGGAGAATTCTCAAAGATAATTGAGCAATTATTTTTTATGCAGCCCATGATAAGAGTATAAAATGTCAGGGTTGACGGGACTGCTGAGAAACAAAAAGATTTAAAAAAAATATTTCCTTAATTATTTTTTCTTGAACTCTTGAAGTAGCGGCTCCCATAACCGGCTGATAATCATACGCTACGGGGCGTGGGGTTTTATGCCGATTCTCAATAAAGAACAAGTTTTACGGAACCTCTAGAAAAATAAATATTGTAAGTATGTTCCTCATACCATCTCCTGTGTGTACACAATAGTGTACAATGACATTCCCATAATAAAGGTGTACACTATCTGCTTGTCAAATTACATAAAAATCTGCTTACCCGCTATATATATATATATATATATTTAACAGCTCTGTTTGTACAAACTGTCCCACTGCTGGGAACGGGCCATCTTCTCATTGTGAGAAGGGTTAGGCCATAGTCTGCCACGCTGGCCAAGTGCGGGTTGGCAGACTTCACACATCTTCAAGATCATTGAGAACTCTCAGACATGTAGGTTTCCTCACCATGTTTTCCTTCACCGTTTGAAGTTGGCGGCAATCAACAATACGCACATAACTTTGAAAAGACAGAGGTGCGTGCCGTGGGATTCGAACCCAGGACCTGCGGATCGCAAGTCAGACGTTCTCACCACTAGGCTGCCGGAAACTTCTACCCGCTATATTATGAAAAGGTTATAAATACTTACAGAGACGGGTGGAGAGACAGACTGACTTTAATTTTTAGTTCTCGTACCTGGGCGACTGAGCTCCTCTCGGATTTTTTATGACTGAAAATGCGAGCAAACCCGGGTTCACTAAACATGAAACCTATCAAGATCGATTTATCGTCACCTAATCTACCTACAAACCAAATTTCATTAAAATCGTTGTTGCCGTTTCCGAGATTCAGATTATATTTATATACATATATACAAGAATTGCTCGTTTAAAGGTATTAGATAATACTAGCTGTGTCAAGTGTTTTCACCATACTGATGAAAAACGGTGATGATGATGAATCTAAGCCTATGCCCATTTCCAGGGTTTCAGATTCACGTGTGTACCGAAATTCATATCGAATAGTTCAGTTTGATCGTGAAAAAGTAACAAACAGACAGAGAGACAGTTATATTCGCTTATATATTAACAGCTGAGATATCAAATTATCTCTAAGCAACAGTATCGCCCAACTAATTAGATATAAAGAAAATAACCATTTGTTCATAATAATTTTCCTTTTACTAAAATAATGAAAAGATAAATGGACCGGAAAATTTTGATTTCATAGATGTCATAATGACTAATCAGTTTCAGTTTGTATAGATCTTTGATATATTATTACTTTGAGTAATTTACGACGTAATAGGTATAATAGGACGGTAATCATCATTATCATCGTCATCATCATAGGAAGTCCACTGCTGGTTGGACATAGGCCTCCCCAATGGACTTCCAAAAATACCTATTGGTAGCGGCCTGCACCCAGTGCATTCCCGCCACTTATATGAGGTCATCTGTCCATCACGTGTCTGGTCAGGACGGTAATATTATGATATAATAATGGTAATATTGTGATATATAATATTACTTATTATTTATTATTTATAAGTATGGGTATAGTTACTCAGCAGTGGGACTGTCTATTATCGTCTTGAAATCTACAATATTACATTATTATACGGTCGTATAATGACAACAGCACAAAAAATTCGCCCTTCTTCACCAAAATAAAGAAGTTTGGCCTTACAACTGGTGCTACTGGTTTCACCACAGATACAATAGTAGTTTAACATGGTTCACCAATTATAGTTTAAGCCTTGCGTGCCTGGGCAAGGGCCAGGGCCTTAACCACGAGTTCTTGTTACTGCTCAACTATGGTTGACGTTGCTTTTATCTTCTTTTTTTAGTCTTCCGTACTAAGGGTGCGGGAGGTTCGGGACTTTACGGTGTCTGTCTGTCTGTCTAGCCGTCTGACTGCTCTACACTTGTACAACTACATTGTAATAGATAGGTACAAGTCTCAAAACTGGTAAGATTATAGGTTTCTCTTTGATGTAAATCAACAAATAATAATTAAATAACAAACACTGATAGCGTCTTATAATTTTTTTGTCAGTTTAAAAATTAAACAAATTAATTCACTTTGTCGTAAGATGACCAGTGCCATGAACCAGTGACGCTAGATTGCAATTAGTCGTTAAAATGTTTTTACTTTAGTTAGGTAGGTATGTAATGGCGCACGCCGCACAGCGCTTCCAACAGACCTTTTTGGAAATTGATAGGGCAGACCTATGTCCACCAGTGGACTCCTTGTAACTTAGATGATGTTGTAGATTCTTGGTGACATTGAAATACTTAATGTAGCAGTGACGTTTACGATTGAGCGAATAGCTTGCTCTATGCCAGAAACCCAAATAGATTATATCATACGTATTAAAATTTACATTATTTATTTATTAATTTATTATGGCTTGGTTACAAGACCTTTAAGCCAAATCTTTTATTTATATTTTCATTTTCATTATTTTATAGTCCTAGTAAAGTGATGGCGACTTTACTAGAATCTTCTATGGAGTTTTGACGACAAAATGACACGTTTCACTGCTTTATTTCATTTGTCCACACTCATGCACTTGATCGAAAACTTAATGAATAAAACACCACCATTTTTAGCTCATGAATATTCAAAATAACACAAATTTAGGAAAATAAAACAGAGCAACAACATGTTTCTATGACGTTCCCGCCAAAACTCCTTAAAATTTACATATTCGGTTTAAGTATAGCCATTTTAGTAAACGTTCGCGGACGTACCTATCTGTGGGTATTTCACGTCATCACGTGTCTTCTAAAATATCAATGCAAAATCAGGTTTTATTGCGGCTATTAATATATTAAATATATGTATATAGGTATATACTAAGCATAAATCTGTCGCTAGTTAAATAATACGTTTTATTTTTGAGAATTAAGAAGATACTTAGTCTCGAGCATCGTTATAAAATAATAGATATATGTGATTCAATTAATGTAATTGTTTTCAACCGTATTAATTGAATTTAATAAATAAAAAATAAAATAAAGTAGCATGACTATCCAACCACAATCTCTATATTCTGTAGGACCCACATTGGTGAATGTGCGCATGAATTTCACAAACTTGTTCCACCATCCCATTTTCAATACAGGACTAGCAAAAAGTCAACACAGTGCCACCCATTTCAAATTTGATTTCAATTTGATTTGTCAAAAATGTGTACTCAACGATTTTTGTCTAAATTCTTGTCGTTTTGCACAAAAATGGTATTACCATTGCCATTACCATATATTAATTACCCTGGCGGTATTCCCAGTTCTGGGAGAGAATCTTGTAATTTTTAAGGCTATTTTAGCCTTTGATAAAGTAATGCAGAAGCTACGCTAATTGGTAATGTAATGTATATTACATTACATTACCAATTGTAAGTTGCAGATAGGGTTTACCTATGCGCATAAATTCACAGGTAATGCCAGAGCTTTTAAATGCCTTTCCTATATCAATTATTTTAATTGATTAATTGCATTATTAGTTATTGAAATAGGTCTGCGATTGACTCGTCTAATGATAAGCGACGCGATGGTCGAAGATGGATTTGTCGATCTAGAAGATATGTCTGCATTCTAGCCTTAATAAATATCGTTTAAAAAGCTGAAAAAACCGACGTCAGTTATTTTGTTATAATAACCAAAATACTGTACTGATTTTGATAAAATTAATATGGGACCACCTCTGAAGTATGACCTACGAAACGAAAAAGAATCAACAAATTCAATTCATAAGTGGCGAAGTAATCGCTGAACAAACATACACACAAAAAAACATACAGTCGAATTGAGAACCTCCTCTTTTTTATAGTCAGTTGAAATTAATAATTCCTGTTACTCAGAGTATGCATCAAAAACTTGGACCGATGTAGTTGGAGGATTTTTGTAATTTCAATGAGAAATGGGCGGTATTGTGCCGACTTTCTACTAGTCCTGTTGGTGGACTTGGTTTGTGACGTTGTTGATTTAAAAAAAGTACCTTATGTATTTCTCAGATGTTATACCAACTTAATTTACTTAGACTATTTTGGAAGTGTCAATTTTGAAAATAAACCAAATAAAAACAATTTAAATCATATGTCAAACAGGTATGTATTAAGGATTCGCTGAACGCGCGCAGCTATCTCTCTCGCGCATCACAACCTTTTTAACATATAAAATCATTGAGTAGGGATATTAGAAAAGTGAGAACTACATTTTTTATTTTAGACAGGAGAAATATTTGAAAACAAGTTTTTCTTCGATTTCTTTTAAATTGGCTGAGGAATCGGAAAATATATGTTTTTTTCTAATTCCGTCGCCAATTAAACGATATCTGATTAAAACTTTTTTTAAATGTTTATCCTCTCTAAATAAACAAATTTAGCTCTCATTTTTCTAATATCCCTATTCAATGATTTTATATGTTTAAAAATGTTGTGATGCGCGAGAGAGATAGCTGCGCGCTTTAATCTTGGCCTTAAAAGAAAAATAAAAGTACCCGACTGCAGAAGAGAAAGTTTTGCAGTCTAACTTACGATTTGGTTACGCTTAATACGCTGTTGTGAAAAAGTATGCGCAAAATCGCTGTAAAAGGTTATAAATGCGCATTTTTGGGATAAATCTAGTAAGATCACTTATTTATTAAGTGAAAGTTCGTTGGAAGTTACAAAAAAGTGCAGCCTATGACACCTTTTACATCAAAATCAGACAAGGCGTTTAGGCTGCAGGAGGTAACTTATACATACAGATAACGATGAAATGTCTGCCACCTTATTAATATATACATACAAACCCACATACATACACTCAAAAAATCTAAAACTTCTTGACAAATGAAAAATGAGACGAGTTAGGAAAGTCTCAAGTTTCAATAAGGTCAAATAAAAAAAATTAAGAAGTATTTGGGATTGATATTATCTTGTATTCTGTGACATTGCAGTAATCGTCACCGCAATTCGATCTTTAGCTAAGTCTAGACTCCTACTTCTACGAGTACCACAGTTCCACGCAGATGTTGCAAATGATTCATAAATCTATGCGCATGTAGAGTTACCAGCTTGTAGTTTAAAAGTCACGGACAAAAATCATATTAACGAACTTTACCTTGTGGTTTTTTGGAATATACATAATTATATGAATCACTGCTGACAATGTATCAATGTTTTTGCATAGGGTCTTGAAGGAACCTAAATACCAAAATTTATTAGTTAGTAACCCGAATAAAATAAAATAGTAGAACACATAGATTTATAAATCAAAATGCATAAAAAATCAAGTCAAAAAGAATTTAGTAAAAAAATTCGTAGGTAAAAAAAGTATGGTCAAATTCCGTAGTAAATTCCGTAGTAGTTCCGTGAATATCACGCCACAATCGCATATATTACCAATAATTCAGTATTTCACAAAAAATCGGTGGACGATGAGAACTTGATTGATTGGTTTAATTTATTTTGCATATATACCACGTTTAGACTTTAATGACAACGGCCCGGGAGTTACTCGGAGATGTGTGAACAGATTCATACAGGGTTTATAGAAGCAATTAATTGAAGCAAAGCGGGAAAACCCAATTAGAATCCGCTCCACCACTGAAGTCTGATGGCGAAATTCTGGAACTAAATTTGACAGGCCCGCCATTGTTCATCGGATCACAGAATACCATAGAATGTTTAACCGGAATGCGATTGCAGCGCCGCGTCTATTTGACTTGAGTATTGGCGCGGACTCTATAGGTATGTGGATAGCGAAGTGTGGTGACCCTAGCGCCAAGGGCCGGTATTACTTCTGTAAGGTGCGACTGTGAGTCTGAGTACCTACTGCGTTGCGTGAGCGCATTCTAGTGTCGAGTCGTGCGCGAAGCGGTTCGCTTTATAGCGGTAACGGTCGCGCGCTCGTATTCAATTACAATAATAAAATATTTTTCAATTTTATGGAACAGTTTTCCGAGGGACCAATAATATTTTGAAATCGGTCTCGAAAAAAATGATTTCGAGAATTGGGACTACGCATCCAGTTTGCAATAAATGAAGTCGGTTAATAATTTCGTTAACTTGGATTATGTAATCAGTTTTCAAAATATATCTTGATAACTTGGACTACGCATCCGATTTTGAAAATAAAATTTGGTGGATTGGATATTGAATTGAATTGAATTGAATTGCTCATTCAGTTTTCAAAATATAATTTCGAAAAATTGAGACTACGCAATTGGTTTTCAAAATATATTCTGGAGGACTTGGGAATATTTAGTTTGAAATACTGGTATAGTTTAAGCGGTAGCAATGTCGAAGAACGGGTCCCGGTTGAGCCGATTGGGCGTGTTGGCGCCGGCGGCTTTGTCGGCGTGTATTGATGCTTCTGTGCTGGCGGCGCCGGCGGCGGGAGCTTTGCTGTCCACGGTCCTGAACGAGCTCAACAAAGCCTTCATGCTGAAGAAGTGAGTAAATTTTCCTATTCCTCTTTTTTTTTGCCTAACACGATTCCGAATTTGTCTGAATCGTGTCGGGATTAGTATTTAACAATCGGAGAATTTATCGTAGTATCCGAAACACGGCAGCGTTTAGTTGTTGATTTCACTAGCTGTCATCCAGCCAAGTATTGACAGGTCAGGGGGGTTACGCTCAGCTCTTATAGTGATGCAAAGTTGGCTTGCGATCATTCATTTACTTGCTTGTTCTTCAATTAAGAAAGTCACAAAAAACTTGACGCTACTCAAAAATTAAATAAATAAGTAATTTTACTAGAATTATTTTAAAGAATACGCATTTATAATCTTTTACAGCGATTTTACGCATACTTTCTCATAAAAAACGTGTACTCAGCAGCATACTAGGCGTAACGAAGTCGTAAGTTAGACTGTAAAACCGCTTTTCTGCATTCGGGTATTTTGTTAGATTTATTTTATTAGAGATGGGTACTTGTTAATTATATGCTTTATATAATTTACCAGTTTTACATATTTTTTATTGCTTAAAGGCTTGCGGTTGACCACATCCGGGTGGATGAATTTATATGTAAAAAGAATCATTTTATAACAAAGTTCACGGCTTATAGCGACGGTCAAAATCTTGAAAGCAATCAATATCAATACAACTTCAACTGATCCGTTGTCGCTGAAATTTACAAACATATAAAAACATACCTACAGTCGAATGCAAACCTCCTTCTTTTTGGAAGACTGTTAAAAACTGAAACAGACTTTTTTATGTAGAAATACGTTCGCGCTTGACCACCAACTCGCCTGAAGTTAACCTACTTCAAAATACGCGATTTTGTTTACTTGGACGACTTATTTTTCCAGTTATTTTGTATTAAAAACCAAAGTAGGTACTAAACTGATTTTAATAAAATTTAGATGAGACCACCACTCTCACCATCTACCAAACAAAAAATAAACATAAAATTCAAAATCGGCGAAGTAATCACGCGTAATATAAAACAAAAAAAAACAGTTGAATTGGGAACCCCTTCTTTTTTGAAATCGGTTGAAACGTAAATATACAGTTGAATTGAAAACCTCCTCGGTTAAAAAGTCGTTTAAAACCGCTACAACGTTTCTGTTAATAACTAATAGTAGATTGTTAAACAAGGGGCTAAAACGACCCATTGTAACGAGGTAGTTTTTAAAGTAGATTTTAAAGATTTTGAAGTTTCTATTTACTAAACCGAGTTACAATGGGTTTTTAGCGCCGTGTGTTACACTCTACTTTTCACTACAAGTGCGAGAAAATAAAATAATCCAATACAATAATTCAAAGTTTATTTAAAAATGATATGTACAATTTGTACAATTCTTGATATTTAACGAGATGTTTGCAAAGAGAATGTAAATATATTCCAAAGAGATTATTCTACTTTTGAATAAAGACTGTTTCGTGTATGTAGGCTCTTTGGTAACAGATAAAAATTAAAAAAAAATACTTTATCCCCTAGAGCTTAAAATGCTACTTTATCTCCGCTTTACTACGCTACAATGACGGACTTTTAGAGCAAGCGTAGTCAATTAATGAACTAGGTAAGTATGTATTGTCTGTTTTCAATATTCCGTAAATTTTTGATTAATACGATCTGTACCTATTCATGTTCCGTCCAAGCAAGGGTTAGTTTTTTTTTATATATATAAAATAGGTGAAGCAAAAAGGTAGACGGCTCGCCTGATGGTAAGCGATAACCGTCGCCTATGGACAACTGTAACATCAATGACATTACTTAATGCATTGGTTTGACAGAATATTGTCTGTAGAAAAGACTAAATATGTGTCATTGCGCTTATATTTTGTACGTTTTAAATTCTAGAAGCTACGTGTCCAAAAGACGTAATGTGTCATTTTGCATCCATGTCCTTCAGAGTGTGTGTCATTTTGCTAGAATATATCTTACCATATGCATGAATTTGTACTATAAATTTTTGATTCATTAGATGAAGAAAGCCCAAAAATTAACATTGTCTCTCCTTAATGGTAAATGGTGGACAGATGACCTCATTCAAGGCAGGAAGATGCTGGATGCAAGCTTCTTCCATCAGATATTTTTGGAAATTGATGGGGGAAGCCGATGTCAAGCAGTGGCTTTCTTTTAGCTGATTTAATGATAGTATTAAAGATGAATTTCGTATTGTGATTATATTTCAGTGTGTTCTGTTCATTGCTTATATAAGCATAAGATTTGATAGTATATAAGTTTCTTAAATTAACATTTTTTCTATAGTCAAAAACACTAAAGATATTTTCGGGAAACAATAATCGTAGACGGCAACAGTCGTTTAACATCATGTGGCCTGGCCTTGTGACTCAGTTGGTAGTATGTCTACCTGCTAAGCTGTAGATCGTAGGTTCGATCCCCACCCAGGGCAAACATTTGTGTGATGAGCATGGATGTTTGTTCTGGGTCTGAGTGTTTCTATGTATCATATATTTACAAAAAAAAAAAACCTATATGTATTCTATCAGCCATCTAGTTCCATAGTACAAGCTTTTCTTAGTTTGGGCTAGATGGTGTTGTGTGAAATGTCCCCAAATATTTATTTATAAAATCAGGCGAATTAGAGGTTAAGCGCAAGCCTATTTTCGAATGACAAACAAAAGACTGTTTTATACCAAAGAAGTCACGCTGTGCTACGTCGCTCTCGAAAGGCGCTTGTGCGAACGTGGGAAAGAGACACCATATACGAGTGATATTTTGCTTTAGATCTTTTTATTTACACAACTAAGGTAAAATAGATCTTTACCTTGGCTGTTTCCTTTGCGAACGTCTTTTTTGTGTAACACCCAAACCTTCCGAGGCTCTTATTTTATTATGTCCTCACTTTAAGTAAGGCTAACAATTTTATTGCTTAAAATAACAAAACAAGGTTTCAAGGAAAATAAGGAAGCAACTAAGAAAATTAATGGTCCAGTCCCTCACAAAGCTTACAACAATTTTGGAAGTAAAACTTTGAAATTCATCATCATCATCTCAGCTACAAAAAGTCTGCTGGTCACAGGTCTCCATCCTCCATGTATTTCCAAAAAGACTGGTTGGAAGCGGCTTGCATCCAACGACTTCCTGCTACTTGTATGAAGTCTCATTTGTACGTCTTATGGCTGGTCTCCCGACGCTGCGCTTGCTGGTACGAGATCTCCACTTGAAACTTTTCGACCCCATGCGGATGGTTATCCCCTCCGCGGGCAGAGGTGAAAGGTCAAGTGCCCCCCGTCTGCCACGCCCCCCCGCGATTTTTTTGATTTTTTTGCCGCGCGCTATTAAAAAATTAATAAAAAATAAAATTTGTATGAAAACTATATATAAAATTAATATCACTGTAATCCTACTGAATAAAGCTAACTGATATCCAACGCATATGTATTTTAATTAAAAAAAGTATCCCCTATCTAGGCTTAAAGTTGAGCATGCGATTTTTTTTCACCATTTTTTACGAAAAAAATCATATTAAAAAATATAAAAAACATTTCATACATATTATTGTTTTTTTGGCTTTAAAAAACAACAATATACAGATATCCGAGAAAAAATAACATCATCCCATACATTGTTTAGATTAACAAGATCGTCATAAAGCACGTGCGGTTCAAGTGGCCCATTAAGACGGTCGTAAAAAAAAGGTCATGTTACAAAATGTGAACTTGATATTCTTTAAGTTGGAATGGCTTGTAACTTTTGTTTATGAATAGTATAATTTATGAGCTTCTGGTTTTGTAATGGTTTAGTCGATAAAAATGTGTTTTATTTATCTATTAGAGACCATAAAAAACCTCGTTTCGGGCTGATGATAATGATGATAGATAATTGAAAAAAATACGCGAAGTCAATTAGGACGTTATTGAGCAAAATGGGTTGCTTTATTTAAAAATCTGTATAAGCATTCTTATTATTAATAACATAACAAATAAAAAACATGCAACATACATACCTGTTGTAATTGAAACTATGTTTCAAAATCGGCTGTAAATACCGACGGCGGACATCTGGCACGGCTTTTCGGACACTATTGTTCGTTCGACATGTATGCGTTTAGATTCATATTTGTGATTAATATACACATCACATACTTAATTTAACACTTGTATCGTATCACTGGATATATATCGGTCACATATTACTATTAATTTTGAAGTATATAATGAAACCTTATTTTGAAAAAAAAATCACAACATAAAAGTCACAAAAAAAACACTCAAATTTCGGCACAAAAAAGGTCCGTCGGCGTTCGGTTCGAAACAAATATTTCGATTTTTTTGATCACACAGACATGTATTTGACACTGTCACTAACTTTATTACTGGTTTTGCCACGTGTAAAACATAACAAAATATGTATTTAATCGAAATAAATACATAAAATCGGTATTTATAAATAGATGGCAAGAGCGGCCGCCATTACGTGTTTATAACCTTGACCGCGCGCGTCATTCTGATGCAATTTACACAGAAATTTATTTCGGAAGTATCAATTCTAACGTATCTGATTGGTAGTTTGTCATTTTGCCTGTCTATGAACGAGTTAGAGCAGAAAAAAATATTATGTCATAGTTAACTGGCGGGGAGTACAACAAGGAGAGGAATAACGATACGCTAGCGTATGGCATGCCAGCCAGCGCACAATGGCGGGAAATACGCTGGCGTATTTATTGCCTCCTGAGGGGTTATGAATATAAATAGGATATTGTTTGCGTTGCTAGAATAATTGAATCTACTGTTTAGTATATTCAGGCGTAAAATGCATATCCATAATATATTACATATTATTGTGTACACGTTTAAGGTAACCTGCATATTGAAAGAAACAATATTTGACTGCATAATAGCGATTTTAGTAATGTAACTTACGCTTGCGTTGTTTTATAGAATGTTGAGTGCATATTTTCACGAGAAAGTATGTGTAAAATAGCTGTAAAATTTGCTAAGCATTTGCTTAAGCAAGCGTTTGAATAATCCATGTATAGATTTTTATATATGGTACTGGAAGTATGGACAAATATAAAAACCACCTCCTTTATCAAAATTGGTTAAGCCGTTTAGGCTATAGGCGGATAAAAAATATCATACATCCTGAAAACAAATACCTCTTTGCACAGTCGGTTAAAAAATAGAGGCAGTGTCATAAAGAGAGTATTGTGTGTGGCTACATTTTACATTCGAGTGTTATTCAAATTCAAATTCAAATTCAAATTCGTTTATTAAAAGACAACAAAGTCCACTTTTCCTAAAATAAAATAAAATAAAATTAAAAACTACATTAATGATTTGAATTAAGTTAAAATGTATGTCCGACACTTCGTGCACACGATTTCAAAAATTTTTACACTTTCTTTTTTGGTCATCGTCTGCACAAGATGTCTGACTGATGGCGAGAACGGGTCCTCAGCCATAGTTCTTAGGATGATGTTGTCACTACGTCGCAGTCTACTCGTCAATGATGCTACTTTTTTCCTGATGACGGCGTGAAAGCCGTCTGTTCGAGCCTGAGCAAACATCTCTGAGGCACTACAGAAGCGAGGTAGTTTCAACATCATCCTAAAAATGTTATTATATTGGACCCTTAGGGTCTCTAGCGATTTTTTTGTGTAACTACTCCACAGTCCACCCGTGTACATACCCTGACAATACGCTTTAAAAAGCGTTATTTTGACCTGATCTGTACAACGGGCAAGTCTACGAGCCAGCATATTTCCACGCACCGCTAGAGCCCTACGTTCTCTCTCGATATCTACATCGTCTTTAAGGTCATCAGTAAGTATATGTCCTAGATATTTAAATTGGAATACTCTGTTAATATTCTTGCCGTTTAAAGTTATTGGCAGTACGGACTCAGGACATTTACCGGCGGCCTTAAAGACCATGTACTCAGTTTTTTTAACATTATATGCCAGACCATGTGAGGCAGCATACGCTTCACATACCCTTAGCATCTGTTCAAGGGCTCTCACAGTCGGACTCAGCAGCACCATGTCATCCGCGTAGCTGATGTTGTAAATGTTTAAGATAGATAGATAAACTCTTTATTGTACACCATTAAACAAATACAATATTACAAACAACTTACAAAACTAGTGTGACAACAGGCGACCTTCTCGCTAAAAGCGATCTCTACCAGACAACCGTGGTATGGTGATTAGTTGTAATACCTAAGTATGACTTGTTTGTGTAGAAACTCGTTAACCTGTTGTCCTAGGTGCGCGACATAAACCGACGCCATGCGATGCGATGCTATGCGATGCGGCTCATTGTTTATTACGTTTTATTTAACACCGTTGGACATGGCTTTGCCGCGTTTGTGACTCACCTAAGACAACGGGTAAGGGACCAACACGGCAAAACGACCTAATGCGAAACGATGCGAAAATACCAAACAGTAGCTAGAAGTAGCACATGGCCTATGCTATCGCGCGGACCGGTGTCCAACGAAACGTTATAACATTAAATAATGAATGAGTCGCATCGCATCGCATCGCCTCGCTCACCTTGGACAAATGGTAACTTGTGTTATACTATGATGAGTATGATTAAAAAACCGGTCCTATTTATTAATATGGTATCGCTAATTTATAACAGTCGTTGATTATCAATTTATCTATCGCAAGTAATGCCCACAACTGGTTAGCGCTAATATAGTTACCGTCACGTAAAAATAACGCTGGTTTGTTCGCGCTTACGAACAAACCAGCGTTCTTTTTACGTGACGGGAACTATACCTATGATAAAAATCTATTTTCGTTATGAGAGTATGCAAATAAACAAGATTTAGGTTGACATTGAATAAAACAAAATACCCGTTTGTATAAGTTTTTTTATGAAGCAAGAAGGAGGTTTATGCTTTTCGTACTGTAAAACACAACCCTCTGTTTTAGGGTTCCGTAGTAAACAAGGAACTCTTATAAATTCGCCATGTCCGTCTGTCTCTCCGCGGCTTTGCTCAAAGACTATAAATACTATAAAGTTGTAATTCGGCATGAAGGTGCATTTTAATCACGCCGAAAAAGTCGTAGAATAAAATGTTGAATTAAAAACATTTTTTGAGGTACCTCTCCTACATGTAAAGTGGAAATTAATGATTTTTTCTCGTCTAGCCCATCGTGTTAGGTATCGTATCGTTGGATAGGTAATCAAAAAAATATTGGGATTGTGCAAAAACTATTTTTCAATTTAGGGCTCTTTTTGCGAAATATTAATGTACATAGAATCCCCATTTTAAGTTCACATAAATTATGATATACAACTACAGAACCCTACTTTGCGCGTAGCATGATACGTACTTGGCCGCTTATTTACTCTACGAAAATTTATCTTATCCAGCCGGTGTTTTGTTATCCTTTTATTAGAAATACTTATAGACTATGACTGTTACGCTTCATATGTTAATATTTTTTCATACACTATCCTTACAGGTATATAGTAACCTATATAGTAAGGATCTCGAAACGGCTCCAATAATTTTAATAGAATGTAGATAGATTCGAGGACGATAAATCTATCTAGCTAGATTTCCTTTTCATGAACTCTTTGGCCGTATTTTCAGTCATAAAAATCAGAGCGGAGCAGAGCCTGGTTGCGTAGGTGTTTTGGAATAATTATTACAGAAATTATGAAGTTAAAACGATAAAAGGTTGTTACTAGGTTATTATATTATGTAATAACAGCCCTCAACTGTTAGAAAATTAAATTTAAGGTTCATTTTCATCCATCCAGCCGTCTCGTTATTAGAAGAACGTTCAAACTTCCATATACCCGTACAAATTATGGTCAGCACTCATCTTTGTATCGCCTGTGTAACTCTTACAATAGAATCTGTTTTAATTTAAATGTATTCAATCTCTGTACTCTTTTAAAAGACTATTGTCAACAATTTTAGTTTAGGTTATATACAGTGCTTATTTTATATAATTATTAACTTAAATTAATTTTTACACAACAATATTCTTAATGCATGCTGTGTTTACAACTAAATGGGCGTATACATTTCTAGTATGTTTATATTTTAATATCATGTATGTTTCTATTGTATATGTCCAGGGGCCCAATTCAGTTATTCAAGACCGCTCCATAGCCGAACCACATGTGAAGCGTTTCCCGTCGGCCGCCATAGTTTTTTTGCTTCAGTCACTTTTATGTCATACAATTGACACATTTGATGAAACGTAACACATCCTTCGCACGTTACTAAATCAAAAAATGATAGCAGCCGACAGGAAATGCTTCGCAAAAGGTTCAGCTACGGATCGGTTTTGAATAACTGAATTGCCCCCCAGTTTTGTAAACCAATAAAAAATAAAAATATATATACCTATATGTAATTTTCCAAGGGTAATAATATTCTAATATAAAACATAAATGACATATCGTCCAGTGTTGCCAGCATTTAACCAACGCTAATTCCAAAAATTAACCAGTCATTACGCCTCTTGTTCAATGGAATAAGAAGCATAATTTAGACGTTGGTTTAATTGGAAATTCAATGGAATTTCCGGTAGTCTTTTCTAAAAAAGACTATCGGTAATTCAATGAAAGAAGTTTCGAAGTCTTCGATGATGACGAAGACCGGTCGGGTTCATGGATCAGAAGTTTATTCTCCAAATGGTTCAAATAATTATGTGATCACTAACAGAATTGCTATTAAAAATCCGACGAATTGCTCCGAGAAAACCGCTGGCTTATACATGGCGAGACCCTGATATTATGCGCAGCGCTTCATAAGATCCCAAGAATTACTTTCAATCTGTGTCGTCTTTCTTATTCGTGTGCAAATCGAACAGATCTATTTATGCGATTAAGCCATAGGAAATGTATGTTTTTATTTACTCATCAAAAAGCTAACCTCAAGTAGATCCGTTCCACAATAAAAAAAAATATCTTCAAAAATAAGAAAGTTATAAGCATTTTAATTTATGTTAGACAGAAAAAACATCATCGCGGAAGATGACATGACGTGTGCCGAACAAATTCAATAATAAGTTTCGTGTTGCGTGAAAGGGGAAGAGTATCCCCCACCAAAGTTACTAATTTAGAGCGAGTTATATTTTTGTATATTATTATGCGCTAAAAATATTATTTATCTCTAAAATTCATGCAAACTTCCTAATTTTTACTGCATTTCGTTTTATTTATTGTGGTATTTTTAGCCTCAACTTTACTCTGTGTCTTAGGAAGCTGAGATCGAATCAAAATAATTGTACGTAGCGGCAAAGAGGGGCGTGTGAACTAGAGAAAATATATTTTAAGAGTTTTATAAATTTGGTTGCAAAATTATCCAAAATAACCTTGCCTCTCTCAATACCTGCTGAAAGTTCAAATTACCTCGAATCGGGTAAAATTACATGTGCTGGCAACGTTGGTGTAATCGAAACCTGCCTGAGTTCCGAATCAGGTGTTAAGTGGGCGGTAAACACGGTTCGAAATACAAACAAACACTTCACTCGCCCCAAGGTTCATGGTTCGGCCTTTTGTCAGTCAATGATTTTTATTTGTTATTCGCAAAAGGCTGGTGCCATCGTTTTTAAATCTATAGAAATTCGCTATCTATGTCTGCCTGTCCGTATGTATATACTGGTAATATTAGTCAAAGATAAGCACTACACCTAAGCGAAACCTATCAGATAGGTGCGTTCCGTGCTACAAATGTATCTCTCACTATATATGTTGTTTTTCTTACAATATGGTTAACTTGTTAAAAAATTATCTGAGCACCTTTATGACGACGTGACCAAAATGCTGGTGCGTATCTGGCCCAACGCATAAGCATTGTCATTCATCGTAGTTGGCAACATGTTGGGTACACTGCCAACTGGTAGCGGGTTTCGACAATTAGATTGTCTTTAGACCTTCACCGGTATGGAGTAATCTATAATTTGCTTTTTGTGTAGTAGTTTAGTTAGTTAAGTATGTGTAGTGTAGTTTGTATACTATTTTGTTGTAGTTAATAAAGGCATTTGTCTTAGTCTAGCAATCGGACTACTTCGGTACATTTTCGCCTAGTAAGTATTTGCTCCAATGCAGTGATTATTACAAAACCAAATATTATGGAGCTGTGAGTCCTATACTAATATTTTGCCTCAGCGAGGTCAAGGAATGCCTTATACTCAGCTTCCTCATAATTTGTTGGTAATGGTCAAATCATGCTTAGAATTTTCGATGAGTTTTCCGGTCACCGGATGTTACTCATAAACACTTTCCTGCCTGCCAAAAAGTGTAAGTAGTTCTCTTTTCGGTATGTATGTACTACTTGTATCTTGCATAGGGTTTTCAGACTTTTATAAAACCCTACGTATACGTAAGGTTTTTTAAAACTCTGAAGCATTTTGGTCACGTGTCGCATCGATCAGGACTTTGGGTCCGCGGGGACCGGGAGCTCATCTCATTTTCAAAAATTTATCTGAGCGCCTGATCGATGCGACACGTGACCAAAATGCTGGCGCGTATCTGGCCCAACGCATAAGCATTGCCATTCAACGTGGCAATGCGGGCAGCATGCTGGGTACGCTGCCAACTGGTAGTGGGTTTGAGCATTTGGATTATCTTTAGACCTTTATCGGTCTGGGGTGCTTTTTGTGTAGTAGTTTAGTTAGTTGAGTCTGTATGTGAGTTTGAGTTTTGTTGTGTTGTAGTTAATAAAGGCACTTGCCAGTTTAAAAAAAAGAAAATAGGAATAGGTATGTTTTTTTTTTTTATTTCGTCATAAAAAGGCTAACCACGGATAGATGTAAAAAAACAAAAACCACAAAAACAAAATCGAAATAACTTCAAAAGTAAGAAAGTTTGAAGCATTTTTAATTTTATGTTAGAGGTACTAAGAGCACGTGATCGCGAAAGATGACGTCATGATTCATGTTCGCTATAATAATTCAATACAAACTGTTGTTTGAAGATGAGACATGGACAGAGCATTCCGCCTCTAAAACTTTAACGACCTTACCGAAAACGTTACTCAACTTTAACCATACTTTACTTTAATCTAATTATTAAAGAAATAAAGATGTTTGATATCGTTACGGTTACTACAAAAGTTGTTAGTTAACTAATTAAATCACAATTTCTTACAAAATAGTTGGATAAATACTCTCATAGATAGTACTAAAATTATTAATTGACTTGGTTTTACATTAGATCTCACAACTTTTTGTAGTAGAAGAGCGGCGTAGCGAGACTTGGCCTTTTGTACATGTTATGTTTTTGATGGGATGGTGAATTTATATTTTGTCCTGTCATAAATCCAAAGAATTCCCCAAATCGCATTTAATGCGATTTGCTTCATGCAAACGAAATATTTTTACTAGACTACTGTTGCAGATAGTTGTTGTTGTTATACAACTACATATATAACTATACATCATGGGAATGTCAGTGTGTACAGCGAAATCATAAAAACTGAACAACTTTATTTTAAGTAACGGACTGACCGGTCAGTCGTCGGATGGGTGACCGTAAGTGGCATTTCTTTCTGAGCGTTACCGTGGGTCCGATGACACGTTGAAGTGTAGGTCCTGTTGTTTGTTCTCAAAACAGCAAACTTTAAGACCAGGAGGCCTCCGGCAGCTTAGTATACTAGCACTAGGGCTAGCCACTCAGTATATACGATCTTAGGTACTTATCGCAAATCGACCTGTAAGAAGAATATTTATTTTAATTAAACGGAATTATTAATTTATTTCTATAAATGACCTAAATAACTAAATATAAAAATAAAATACATATTATATTAAAAAAAAAAAAAAAAAGATATAAGAGATTGTAGCAAATGTTCTTAATTTCAAAATCTCATGTTAACGAATCGATCTCAAACAAGTAGGTACCATGAGGAACTAAGTTTTTTTGAACACTACATCACAAAGGCATAAATTAAAAAAATGCGGGCAATTTAATTACCTCCATTATAAATACTAATGTTTACTTATAATTGAGATAAAATTTTACATCGTTAAATACATAAAAATATGCATAAATAAACATAAAATTACGGCTATTTCCCTTACTTACGGGGTAAGCAGAGCATCAAAGACGGGAACCGTTGAAACAACATTAGGCCATGATTAGAATTTCTCAATCGCGAGTAAAGCTGCGGCATTTGTTTAGACTACGAAATAAGTACGGAATTTGTGAACAATGAAGTTCACACAATTTTTGAGCAAATTTAAACTTTATACCCATTTTTAGTAAATCTTATATAAGACGTTGTCGCGGGTCATATTCTCATTGTGAGTAGGGTAAGACCATAATTGGCTGACTTCACATTCAGTATATGAAGAACTCTCAGACATGTAGGTATCCTCAGGACATTAACTTTGAAGTTGACGACAATCAACAATAAGCATATATTATTAGAAAAGATGGACAGATGGCGGGAAGACGCTGGATGCAAGCCGCTTCCAATCGGTCTTTTTGGAAATCCATGGGGGAGGCATATGTCCAGCAGTAGACTTCTTATGGCTGAGATGATGATGATGATGATGATTAGAAAAGATAGAGGTGCGTGCCAATAGAATATAACATTTTTTTTCTGCAAATACATAGAAAAAACTAGACAGAAAAATCAAAGCATCCTTGTTCGAAGTTAGTTGAAATATAAAACTATTAAGAGAAGAATTGCCTTCCAAATAACTCGTTTAACTGAATGTGTTAGTAGACCGACCACAATCAATAACTGACAAGTGGCAGTAAAGGCTGAACGAATGTGCAATAAACAAAACTACTTACTTAGTTTGTATCTACTTAGTTTGCAAATTATATTCAATGAGCAGACATAAAGACTGCTTAAAATGTAACTATAGACTAACTTGTCATAGAACGAAGGAACAATGATGGACTATTGAATGAGAGCTTGTATAAGAAAATCAGAGCTCTCGTTGGTCCAGTTCGTCATTGTTCAGTTATTTGAGAGATAAGGTAACTTTAAGTAAGTAAGTATGTGTATGTTACCGGCCAAACCCGACTTCAGGACAAACTAGTTTGGCCTAGGCTAAACCGAAGGCCGACGTGTCGTGTCGCGACTGTAGAGTCGCGACACGACACGTCGGCCAACGCTGTTAGACGCGTATCGTGAATTGTGAATAATGAAAATGCCATCCTATGTATTCAGAAAGTGCAACACCAAGACTGAAACAAACACTAAACACTAACAGACCTAAGGAAAGTGCTGAAAACTGATATTTGCCATACTTTTACCTCATATAAAATGAGTATAACCTCTCTATAGATAAAAATTCATTGATAGTGTTTTACAATGACGCATACTTTCTCACAAAAAAAAACTTACACTCAACAGTGTCTCGAGCGTAACGAAATCATAAATTAGACTGCAAAATTGCTCTTCTGCAGTCGGGTATTTTGTTTTACTATTAATATAGATACTGTTAAGATTTGCTTCAATAGCTTCTGGTACTTCCGTCATGCTCCAATGCGTCAAGGCCCGCATGGCCCTCAAGGCTCAGCCCACAACCGTCGTATACTTGTTAGCTCTCTGCAATCATTATGCTTATCTTAAATCGGATGACCGCCTCCAATTTGTTCCAAATTATGTTTTTGTGTTGTGTGACTGCCTTTGTTAGAATTAATTGTTATCCATAATCATCAACAGAAGAAATTTATGGTGTTAATTCAGAGCGGACACTGGCCGCCTTCCACCAATAGCCGTGGGGAGCGGGTGAGGAACTGTTCCTCACCCGCTCCCCACGGCGATTTCTGGAAAGGACCGTGACTTGTGGAGGGAAATGAGGGAGACCAATGCCCAGCAGTGGGACAGGATAGGTTAATAAAAAAATCTACAAAAATGTAATGCGTGAGCGAGACGGACGATGGTCGAACTACAGACTCAAAAAAAAAACAATGGGCACATAATTCCTAAAGTTCAGCCAGGTAGCAGTTAGAAGGTGCCTACCTTCTAATACTACGAACTGACATGTGAGGCCATATTCCTGTGGTTATTCCGTAATAATTGTTCCAGGTGGTTCCACGGCGTGATGTCGGCGCAGGAGGCAGAACAGCTGCTGATCCAGAAGGGCAAGCAGGGCTCCTACCTCGTGCGGGAGTCCAGGAACCACCCCGGAGAGTACGTACTCTCTGTTCGCGTGCGCAGCCGCGTCTCACACGTCCTCATTCGAAGACAGGTAACTTTCCTGTAAGGTGGAACGATTATAATACAAAAGTATTTTTACCAAATATAATCGAGGTTTTTATTGGCGGAAAATTATATTTGTTAAAAAAAAAACAGGAGATTAATAGCAAAGGAGAGGTCAATATTGGTACTTTATTTTGATGAAATTCTATGCAAAATTATATATACCTCATTTAAAAGCTTATATATTAAGATACTTAAATATACTCGTATAGAAAACAATACTGTTAGGAGGGAGGCATCCCTTACAAAAATTTATACATATTTCTGCCTAATGATTTGGATAATACAAGGGTAACTCTAAGGTTCAAAAACCATTACTGTAGAAAAAAAAAACCGGACAAGTGCGAGTCAGACTCGTCCACCGAGGGTTCCGTACAAACTAGCAAATAAAAGCGGGAAATCATATTTTTTTTTATTTTCCTTTTTATACCGAAAAATATACATCATAAAATAATTTAAAAACCTGTTTTAAAATTTGGACCTTCATTCCTTGCATAAAGACACAATTCTTTTGTGATTAAATTAAAAATGTCCAGTTTTCGGATTTTTTCCTATATGTGTACTCTAACACAATGCTTCTTGCCAAATTTCATTGTTCTAGGTCCATGAGAAGTACCCCATAGGTTTTGATTCCCTTGGGAGTGTCGAAATGTGCGTTTTTTTCGAATTATTCGGCAGTAACTTTTTTTTACGAAAACTTAGAAACTTTATTTTTCTTTCTGCAGCAAGATACTATAGATCTGCGTATATGGTTTTAATTTCAATTCGATACCTTCACGCATTCCTGAGATAAAGGTCTTGACACCCGATGGACGGACAGACAGACAGACGGACAACAAAATGATCCTATAAGGGTTCCGTTTTTTTCTATTGAGGTACGGAACCCTAAAAAAGACATACATATTGACACCTATCCTAAATTAGTGGCATTTTTAAAAAGAGCCTCATCTGGTCAACAATCATTATACCTAAGTGTTATTTGTTATAATTTAAAGATTATTATGTAATACTTACCTGTCATAATGTAGTAGTTAATACCTAAACTGAAATAAAAGTATCTTGTGATTGTAAATGTATTTTTTTTTGCATTTAGTCATTTCCTCGCTGAGGCGGGATGAAAAGTTACGTGTTGCACTCGAGTGCAAAGATTTTTCACCTTGTACTCTTTTGATTCCCTCGCCAACGCTCAGGTTTCTATTTTTGAATCCTTCGCTTGCTCGGTCATCAAAATTGAGCACGCGGTTAAAAATCAACTTTGCACTCTTGTATACCAAATAACTATTACATTATTCTACAAAATATCTAAAAATATATACATATATATACTTATCTAGATATATATCTTCAAAAATTTGGTAATGTATTAGTTAGACAACATAATTATATTAAGGTATTCACAACGGTAACATCGAGAAAACATTTTGAAGTTTCCCAAATTTCCAAATGACTCAACGTATAATTTAATAACGAGTTGCAGATATAATGTACTGATATTAAAACCTTATACGGTATAAAAAAGATGATGAGTTTGATGACGACCCATGATGACGGGTCACTGCACCTACATGCGAGTCAACGATATTAACCAATCAGGGCATCGCATTCATCGCGTGTTCATCTTTCGAACGAAACGATACATTTAGGTATTCCCTTTGCGAAGATACGCACCTAATAGCGAGGGAAAATACAAACCTTTCACTCAATCAGTGAATACCTACCGGACTAGTCAAGGAGTGAGACGTGTTCTTATCTGACTGCGCAAGGAAAAGGGTTATTTTTTAGTATTTGTACGAGTATATATGTATATAATGTACATATATATATATCATGAGGATATGTATATGTTTCTATACATATACATAATATACTAATTCTTCACGCGTTTCTGAGATAGAGTTACACATAGTTTGAATATTGTTCGTGGTAGTTAATATTGGTGACTGAATGAATTGAATGAATGACAATGACATTCAAAACATAATAAAACAGGACAAGTGCGAGTTAGACTCACCCACCGAGGGTTCCGTACAAACTAGTAGATAAAAGGGGGAAATCATATATATATTTTTTATATTTTCATTCTTATACCGATAAATATACATCGTAAAAATATTTAAAAACCTGTTTTAACTTATGCTGATTAGCTCTTTATTTAATATATCTCAATTATATATTATACTTAACTAAACTGCAACACAAAAACTGAAAAACCGACTTCAAAATACGCAATATACGTACTTATGCGACTTGCTGTTTACTTTTCTGCAGGCGTTTGGATGATATTTTACCAGTTATTTTCTTATAAAAATCAAAGTAATACCGCATCGATTTTGATAAAATTCATATGGGTCCACATTTGAAGTATGATCTACCAAATACAAAAAGAATCATCAAAATCAATCCTTAATTAGCTTAGTAATCGGTGAACAAACATACATAAAACATACAACAAAAAAACATACAGACCGAATTGATAACCTCCTTGTTTTTGGAAGTCGGTTAAAAAGCAAATCGATTACCCCAGACCGATAAATGTCTAAAGACAATCCAAATGCTCAGTTACCTACATTTTTCAATAAAATTACTAATGCATTCCTCACAAAAAACCTACTTGTTTTAGTCATGTCCATTACAAACTGAAATAGCCATTGTACTAGCGAGCGCTAATCAGAGAGAACCAACTTATTTTGATTTTTACATGCATTCTGTTGTATCGGATTTTAATTTAATTGTTTGCCTAACTGATCTATTTTATATACTTTTAATAATAAAATATTTTTATTTATCATTCATCTTTACTATCCTTACAGACAATATGTATATTATATACTATCAGCCATCTAGTTCCATAGTACAAGCTTTGCTTAGTTTGGGCTAGATGGTGTTGTGTGAAATGTCCACAAATATTTATTATTATTAATTCAAATATAGTTCATTTATATACCTAGTCATCAAAAATTTCGCTGCTTACCTGTACTAAGTCGTTATTGTGACATTTTCGTGGAAGTCTTCTATTCATTCCAACCTTGTAATAAGCATTAATATTTCCCTATGTCAATATTATGTCAGGTTTCTTCTAAGCCAGCGCGCTCCATCGTGGACCGTAACAATCGCTTAACACCAGGGCCTCAAGGCTGCTTAGTGAACATCACTCGTTCGCCGCTCGCTTATACGATTCAAAGACAATATTGACGAATTCCTAGTCTATTACTAAATAAATGGACTAACAATTTTTCAAAATTGTCTTCGAATTCTAAATTGCCTTGAGGTCCAGATGAGTTGACGGTCAAGCGCAAGCCTATTTCCGAATAAAATAAAAAAATCTGTTAAAAAGTTTATTTTAAAAAATAGCAAATAATGTAGAATGCTTACTTGAAACTAATTCTCAATTTCACTTTACGAGGATAGCTAAACAATCTACCCAGGGACTTGTCATACGTCACTGACAACTTGTATGTTTGCTTGAAAGCGTCGTTTGAACGTCGAACGAAATCGTTGGTTTAAAACTTATACTGAAATACTTCATATACTTAAATATTTCTTCAAACTATTTTGATTGGTGAGTATTAATACATTGATTGTTTGGATTGAAGTGTTATTTTGTGTGTGTTTAAAGTGAACCCGTCGTTTCGGACTCGTGTTCGGTGAACATTCCGGTGATTTTTACTGAAATTTTTAGGTTATAGTTTGTAAGATTTAGGAAGTTTAAATGTTGAAATAAATGTGTTATTATTGGACATAATTACGAAAAAATGCAATTTTGCTATTTATTAGCCGAATCAGAGAAGTGGCATGTGTATTTATGCCACGAGGCCATCGAGCTAATATGGAGTCGCTATCTCAAATAATATTTTTCGTCTACTTAAATGTGTACAAAAGATTGCTACAGCGCTGCATCGCTGAAACAATTATTACATCATGGACTTCTGGAAGTCCATGATGACTTCGATTAGACACCTAGATGTCTAATCGGTCGATTTATACATGCAGCGATAGATTGCTTCTCGTGTGCGTTGAGGTGTATTGAGCGAAATGGCGGCCTTTAAAAATCTGAATTTATTTGTGAATAGTAAACTCCGTCCCTTTTGTTTATATTTCTCCGGCCTGTTTTGCAGTATGTTACTCACATACGTACTACATATTAGGTCAATGTGCATACTTAAAAACCGCATGGAGCGCAGCGTTGGCGTCGCTTACCACCGGGCTGGTTGGCGGTCAAGTCTATCAAGCTTGACCGCCAACTAGCCTAATGTTGACGACGCCGACGTTGCGGTACATGATGGAGCACGCTTGCCTAGAAAAACTTACTTACACGTGATTCGAAAACATCCAGGTTGTACCTACAGGCGATAAACCATTTATGTAGCGTTTGTTATTACACACGTAAAATTAAAACGTTACCAAAGCTCTATGTTCGGATTTATGGAATATAGGTATTCGCTAAAACGATGTCGCCTTTTCAGTTTTTTTTTTAACTTAAATGAAAGACAGGTGAGTCATGCAAATGTGATGCATTTACTGAAATGTATTCGACGAAACTACTTTTTTTTTTTTTTGGTATTCGGTCTTGTATGGTATTTTATTTCTGGAAATGAATAACGTCACTTACATGAGATATTATATTTATATAAACTAAAGAATGACGTGGCCCAAACTGTTGTTAAACGTCGATATTTTTAACCAACTTCCAAAAAGAAGGAGGTTATATAGTTTTTTTTTTTAATATCTAAATAGAATAATCAGCTAACAGTACTTGTTATGATTTGTATCTTGATACTACGCTACGTATGTATGACATAAATTTGAGAAAACATTTTTTTTGAATGAATTAAGACTTAATCAAAAACGTATGCTTTTGTTTTAATGCCATAAACTTGAGAACTCAGAGCAATTTAGTAACACTTGAGAATCGCTCAAAAAGTAAGTTGGAACCACGCCTGAAATACCAGGCGAACAGGAATCGTTGAGAGGTAACTTAAGCCCTCATTCCATCTAAGCTATCTAGACTACCAGCTTCCCTTGTACAAGAGAATAACACCGTGTAATACTGTGTAATAATACCGTGTAATACCGTGTAATAATACCGTGTAATAATACCGTGTAATACCGTGTAATAATACCGTGTAATAATACCGTGGTGCATGTATTTACATAATAAGTATCTATGTTAAAAGGAAAACAAAACACCCGACTGCAGAAAAGAAATTTTTGCAGTCTAACTTATGATTTCGTTGTGTTTGTTATGCTGTTGAGGGTACGTTTATTGTGTTAAAGTATGCGTAAAATCACTGTAAAAAGTTATAAACACGCATTATTTCGAATAATTCTAGTAAAACCACTTGTTTATTACGAAAAAGTTCAAACTATTATTATTATTACAAAAAATAATAGCCTATGGCACTCTGGAAGTGAAGACGAATCTAACGACACCTCGCACATCAAAATCGGTCAAGCCGTTTAGGCTGTAGGCGATCATATAGAAACATACATACATACAAACCCACATACATACAACCCCACATACATATACAATACACATACATACATGCAAACATATATACTCTTGAAAAACACAACCCTCCTTACGCAGTCGGGTAAAAAGTATGCATTCTATCAGCGATCTCGTTTCCTTATTACTAGCTTTACTTAGTTCGGGACTAGATGGTGTTGTATGAAAATGTTCTCCAGTAATTTTATTATTTATTTATTCACTATCATAACCTGACTGGTAACAATGGTGGATTTAAGAGTGCGTTATCCAGATAACAGGTGTGGTTACAAAAGAATAATTATTAATGAAACCCGTAAATTGAGTTCTTACTTGAACATGCAATATGTTGCATGCAACTAATCCCAAGCCATCAGAAATTTTCAGGAGTTGTAAGCATGTGCATCGCTTGCATTTGGAGAATGCATCGGAGAAAATCTACCAGGATAGCATAAATGGCATAAAGGTATCCGATGCAGTTTGCATCAGGTGAGGAGAATGAAATTTCAGGGAGGTACCCGTAGACCAACTAGATAGCACAATTAGTTGTGCGATTATTTTATAATTCGGCATTGATGCACCTGTGGCACAACCACAGATTCGCACAACTGTGTTATGAAAAATTATGCTAAGAAACATTGTTTAATTTAAACCTTGTAAACACAACTATTCATAATTATAGTTTAAAAAACTGAAGCAACCGACTTCTCATGGATGCCATTGTCAGAACTGAACCAAATTGAAATGAGACCAAATGATATGTGAAAGCACCAGCTTTAAATAAAAAAGAATCATCAAAATCGGTTCACCCAGTCGAAAGTTATGAGGTAACAAACATTAAAAAAAACGGTCAGTTCGAGAACCTTCTCCTTTTTTAAAGTCGGTTGAAATTACAATGAAAAGGTACTATATTGTCATAACGATTTAATGAAAAATGAAGTTGAAATTAATGAGTTTAAGCAAACAAACAAATTATTTTTAATTACGAGATCTACTACAACTAAGTTATAAATAAGTCTTAGTGAGTAAATATAGGTTAGTGACGTGCCGGGGCTGCTATAGTCCGTTTGGCCTCCTAGGTTTTAAATAATAATAATAATAATAGAGATAGGTATATATCTATCTAATAGATATATCTGCCATAGTTTTTATTGTTTTTTATATAAATATTGTAAAAACTTAGGCTTAAGATTAATAAATAAATATGTGGATAATAATAGAGATAGGTTAAGTTAGGTTAGGTTCGTCTTACAAAGATATGGTTATCAGACGAATTGTCAAATGAGCGTTTGGGATTGAGAAAAATCTATTTACACATTAAACATCTATAACGTGTCACGGGGACAAATCTATCGAAGCAGGTCCCGATAGCACAACTGATAGTGCTACCTCGGTAGCACGGTCCACGGGTACCTTCTCGTAATTTCACCTTTAATTCTTTCATTTTGCCCCTCAATGCGTTTGCAAATGCAGTTTTCTTAAATTTTAGTTTTACTATTACTTTAAGTTTGCTTTTTTGACGTGATAACGTCTTATAAATCGATGAACGCCGGCTGCACGTAGTCATGCTTTTTCGTGCGTGCAGCCGGCGTGACAATGGTCACGTTCCGCCTGAGCCGAGCGTGCAAGCAAGAGCGCGGAACAAGCGATAGAGAGGCACGATCGGCCTAAGCGTGAAATTGGCTTGTGAATTGCATCTATCATGACGTTATCACGTAAAATTATCGTCCTTAAACCGATTTTACATACAACCATTTTTTTACCTTTTTCTTGCAAATAAATGATTCGATTTGATTTTGCTATCATGCAAGGTTCTTTAGCCATATATCACGCATCTCGCCCACTGGTACCAGGCGTTCAGACATTAGAGAAGTTATCGATGCACAGAATTGGAGCTGCGCACTGGGGTCAATCAATTTATGTGACATATCGGTAAACAAATCACCGTCGCGGCCCAATCAGCTTAAAATTATCATATCTTAGTATAAAAATATTTAAATAATGACATTCACGTGCCTTTTTGCCGCCATGTAGAATACAGTGGCAAAGTCCCTTGGCTTATTTCGTTCATTAGACAGGATGACGTGAGTAAATAAAATCCTACCAGGTTAGGGTGATTCTTTTTATGTACCTACCTAAACAGTTTATATTTGTTTTATTATGAACACTAATTACGCTTTCATGTCATGTGATTTATATTTGCGTATGTATCGATAAATTCGTACATGAACTCGAAACTCATTTAGAAGCCGCTTCACAAGAATACCCAGTAAGTTAAATTCATTATTTTTTTGTAAATACTCGTAGAACAAGTCCACGAGATTTTATTTGGAAACTTTTGGATGCTAATCTGAAATTCCGTGTTTATAAAAATTAAATATCACAAATATGCGCATGCTTGCATCAGGCTTTATTTATTCAACATTCAGGTTTTATAATACCTATATTACCTATATATTTTCTAGAACTAGACATACGAATGAACCTAAAGTCGATGCATTCATTGAAGAGACCAATGAAACAATCGATGACGTAATAATGCCATGGGAAAACTGCTAATAGCTAGCAATAACACAAGTAATGCAGGATTTAAAATTTTTACTCGACTGCGTAAGAAGGAGGGTTATGTTTTTCGAGTGTAGGTATGTTTGATTGTTTCTATATGACCGCCTGCAGCCTTAACGGCTAGACCGATTATGATGTGCGAGGTGTCGTTAGATTCGTCTTCACTTCCAGAGTGTCATAGGCTATATATTTTGCAACAATAATAATACATTTCTCGCAAAAATAAAAGAATGCGTTTTTTCGTAACCTCCAACGAACTTTTTCGTAATAAGTGGTTTTACTAGGTTTATTCTAAAGAATACTCATTTATAATTTTTTACTGCGATTTTACGCATACGTTCTCACAAAAACGTACACTCAACAGCATATCAAGCGTAACGAAATAGTAAAATATACTTCAAAAACTGCTTTTACTTTTTTTATTATCCCTACTCAATTTTATATGTTGAAAAAGGTTATGATGCGCGAGAGAGATAGCTGCGCGCGTTCAACGAATCCTTAAACTGACGTAGGTACTTGTACATACGAGTTAAATTTTTCATAGTAAAACCGGCCAAGTGCGAGTCGGACTCGCGCACGAAGGGTTCCGATATCTATAAATGGGAGCCCCCCATAAATATTAATTTAATTATAAATTTTTAAAGTGAATAATATATTTCAATATTCTGTGAATATTTCAAAAGTCTACCTGTTGCCGTTATCAATATCGAGCAAAAAAATTAGGTTTGTTGTATGGGAGCCCATTTAAATATTTATTTTATTCTGATTTTTTGTATTTTTTGTTATAGCGGCAACAGAAATATTTCATCTGTGAAAATTTCAACTCTCTAACTATCACGGTTCATGAGATACAGCCTGGTGACAGACGGACGGACGGACGGACAGACAGCGAAGTCTCAGTAATAGGGTCCCGTTATACCCTTTCGGTACGGAACCCTAAAAAGGAACACAAGCTTCTTTATTTTAAAATGAAATCCTTTTTTAAAAAGGAAAGTAGGTACTTACTGAGGTTTTGACGGCGATGAAGCAGCAGAAAATTGTGATACAGTTTTTGAAAATGGCTAAATACAGCTAAATATCTAGTAGATACATACATACACTTGAAAAACATAACTGTTCTTTTTACACAGTTGTGTATAAAGTACGTTCAATAATTTTAATAAAACAAAATAAATCCGGCAAAGTACGAGTTTCACTTGCACTCCGAGGCTTCCGTTCTCCTTTACGGAAGCCTCATGCATAGGAATGCATGACACAATACATGAACACGAACACTGACACCAGGGCTGATTACTCAACTACATGTGTATCTAAGAATATTTGTAACTACACATATTTTCTACATTACCTACGGCCTGAAATGCTAGGCATTCACATTCAATATCAAATTAAAAAAATACTAATATATATACTTTTATTATATACTAGCTGCGCCCCGCGGTTTCAACCGCGTAGTGATCCATTATGTTGTTATTGTTTACTGTATCCCACAGGAACTGTCGAATTTTTCGGGATAAAAAGTATGCCAGATCCTTCTACATAGCATATGTAGTAATCCTGCCAAATTTCGTCCAGTAGTTTCGGCGTCCATCGCACACACCGTACAGACAGACACACGGACAAAAATTATAAAAATTGCTGTTTTTGCTTCTGTATCGATAGTGATTTATCCTTCAATCAATAATTTTCAAATATAGGTACATATATTATGTACAGATTTTGACCCGTTACAGTCTTATTATATGTATATATATTCTTTATCCAAAGAGATTTTAACACTACCGTTTACTGTATTTTAAGTTTATGTCACATGACACCAAGTCACCAACTGTCATCGAAACGTTCATTATTTTGTTGTTTTCGTCACCCTAAGGCAGTTGTCCCACCGCCGACGATGAACGAGAAGCGAGTAGAGCTAGAAACTAGAAACGATGGCGAGCAGCGGCAAGCGAGTGTGTAGTTCCGATAGTTTTGTTGCTAGTAATAGTGTGCGAGCGCGTATACTTTTAAAGTCGCACTTTAGAGAAATGGCTGGTCTCTCGGCGTGAATTCTGACCGCCAAGCGAGCATCTTTGAGTGAGAATTATCTTTGATAGCTCTTGTCGCTCAGTGACAAACTAGTGAAGCGAGTCCTCGTCGACAGTGTAAGCAGTCAGCGATCAACTATTCATATATGCATCTCTTTTATTTACACGGAATGTCTATCTATTATATGTTTCTTGAGCGAGAAAATAGCCGATAGGCAGTCGCTTCCTCGCCGGCAGTGGGACAACTGCCTTAGTAAGGAAGCCTAAAAAGGTAGCAGCGAGAGAGTTGCCCATGTTTTTATGACCATCCAAATGATGGTAAGTGACAAGGCTATACAGTCAAGGGCGTGCCATGACAATGCGCACGTATGCCAATGTTTTCGATCTAAGTTTCCTTATAAAGTCATTATTATTCCCAGGATACGTTACAGTTTGGTCTGTTGTCATACATATCACGTCCAAAAACAGTATGACTTGATTATGTAGTATATATATTTCAATGTACTTTATGATGTTCAAGTTTAGTAAAAAAAAAAACATCATCATCATCATCTCAGCCACAAGAAGTCCACTGCTAGACATAGGCCTCCCCCATGGATTTCCAAAAAGACCGGTTGGAAGCGGCTTGCATCCAGCGTCTTCCTGCCACTTGTATGATATCTTCTTCTGTCCACCTTGTGGCTGAAATAAACATATTCAAATTTAATCAATTAAGAAAAGAAATAAGAAATTGTTTAATTTTTGGCACCAGGTTTTAGGTTCGATTCACATCCAAGACATTTAAATTTGTTATGATGTTGGTTATATTTCTTGGTGTTTCTATGTATCTATTGTATGTGCATATTTACAATAATAAAACCGGCCAAGTGCGAGTCGGACTCGCGCACGAAGGGTTCCGTACCATTATCTATAAAAACGGCAAAAAAAATCATGTCTGTTGTATGGGAGCCCCCTTTAAATAATAATTTTGTTTTAATTTAATTATTTATTTTAAAGTGAATAATATAACTCTATATTCTGCGAATATTTCAAGTGTCTAGCTGTGCCGTTATCAATATCTAGCAAAAACGACCAAAAAAATCATGTTTGTTGTGTGGGAGCCCCCCTTAAATAATCATATTTATTTTTAAAGTGAATATTATAACTCAATATTCTGTGAATATTTCAAGCGTCTACCTGTTGCCGTTATCAATATCGAACAAAAAAAAACACGTTTATTGTATGGGAGCCCCGTTAAATATTTATTTTATTATATTTATTGTTATAGCGGCAATAGAAATACATCATCTGTGAAAATTTCAACTGTCTAACTATCACGGTTCATGAGACACAGCCTGGTGACAGACGGACGGACGGACGGACGGACAGACAGCGAAGTCTCAGTAATAGGGTCCCGTTTTACCCTTTGGGTACGGAACCCTAAAAAGTATATAAGTATTTTATCTGCTAAATTGTTTTCATAAGGACAAACGGACAGACGGAGAACAAAGTATATTTTAAGGGTTTCGTTTTATTTGAACGAACGTTTTGAGGAACTGAACCCTAAAAAAAGAAATGTAACTTTACCTAGTTTTTATAGTATACTATTTGGAGTACATAAATTAGAAACTGTCACAAAATCCGAATTCAAGTTCATTAAAAAGTTTGAACTGAATTTTATCAACATCTTTTACTGCGAAAGTTTGTGCGTGTGTTTGTAATTTTGTTACTTTTTTACCTGACTGCGTAAGAAGAAGGGTAATATTTTTCGAGTATATGTATGTTTGTATATGTATACATATATGTGGGTATGTATGTGGGTATGTATGTGGGTATGTATGTGGGTATGTATGTGGGTATGTATGTATGCAGGAATATACTTTTTCTAACTTTTTTGTAATAAACACGTGATCTAGAATTATTCAAAAGAATCAGCACTAATAAATCTTTTAGAGCGGTTTTACGCCTTTCTCACAAAAAAACGTATAAAATCAAAAATGCGTTTTTTTCGTAACCTCCAACGAACTTTTTCTAATTTTTTTGGTTTGTTAGATATATAGGTACTAAAGAATGCGCATTTATAATCTTTTACAGCGATCACGCATACTTTCTCTCAAAAAACGTACACTTAACAACGTATCAAGTGTAACGAAACCGTAAGTTAGACTGCAAAAAATGCTTTTCTGCAGTCGGGTATTTTGTTTTTCTTTTAACATAGATACCTACTTGTTTTATGATTGGCCTCGCAGCTCAGTTGGTAGTATAGTACCAAAGTTATAGGTCGTGGGTTCGATCCCCACCCAGGACAAGCATTTATGTGATGAGCATTGATATTTGTTCTGTTTTTGTGTGTTTCTATGTACCATAAGTATGTTTTTTACAACAAAAAGAAGTATGTGTGTATTATATAAGCCATCTAGTTCCCATAGGACAAGCTTTGGTTAGTTTAGGCTAGACGGTGTTGTGTGAAATATCCACCAATAAATATGTGTTTATTTACAGCAGAACAAATATAACGTGGGTAGCGGTGAATTCTTCGACGACTTGAGCGGACTGATAGAACATTGCCGAGCATTTCCATTGACTAAGGCATCGGGTGAGGTTCTGCGCTTACGTCAACCAGTCGGTGGAGGCAGGAACAGAACAGGAGTTAACCTAGACCAGAACAATAAGAAGGACACTAAGAAGGTGCGCAATTTTTTTTAAATTTGTTTTGGACCCGCTTAGAGCACTTGCCAGTGTCAAGAATTAAGATTTTTTCAAGTTTTTTTTTAAATAAAACTAGTCATAATTATTGCAGTCGCAATCTAAGTTACGTTTACAGTCATTTTCAAATTCTAATCGTGCTTCAGTAAAGTAGTGGAGAATTTACTGGAAGCTAGGTACTATGGAGTTTTGTCGTCAACGTGAAAAAACAAGTTTCGCCGCTTTATTTCACTTGCCCTCCCTCACGCAGTTGATCAAACACTTAATGAATAAAATACCACAATTTTTATAGCATTAATATTCAAAATAACACAAGTTAAGGAAAATAAAATAAAACGATAACATGTTATCATGACGTTCCCGCCAAATCTCTGCGCAAATATTCTACTTTATGTGTTTTCCGAATCTCCATCTTCTACATTGAGCAGTATGTACTTACGTACGAGAGCAGACACCACTCACAGCTACATACATCATACAGCATGTTACATTCAACTGCGGCGAGAGCACCGCACCTCAGTGGCTTACTAGTGAAGTGAGAGATTTCGACGTTTTGGTGGCGAGAAAACACACCATAGAATATGCAATTCTACGCTTCAGATAACTCCTCTGGTACGTAAGTACATACAGCTTACTTACAATACAATCGATCGATCTTCTCGAAAACTTAAAAAACTGGATACTTCCTCTGCTGATATTTTAAATATTTAACAATTTAGAATTACATACTGTATTAACCTCAATACACCCCACAATATGAACGATATTACCTCACACATATATCCCCCCCCCCCCCCCACCGCACACGCGCACAGACACTCAAACAAGCTAAGTAAAATGACAAATGAAATAAAATTGTGTGAAATCTCGAAATTGTATGACATCAATATAAGATGCTACCATATCTTTTTTTTTTGTAATCATAAAATATTTATATAATGGATATGAAAGAGCAAGATCTTCTGAAAACTATACCGAAAAGAATACAGTTATACCCTTTTACAGCAATTTTTCGCATACTTTCTCACAAAAAACGTGCAACAGCGTGTCAAGCGTAACAGAATCGTAAGTTAGAAAGCAAACACCGCTTTTCTACAGTCATTTTGTTTTTCTTTTAATATGGATACATGTTTCTTTTATTGTTTCGAAAAACATTTGATCGAATTCGTGAAGGCTCATTTGGCGTCAACTCGTCTGATGATCATACTTTTGTGAACAATATTTGCAGTTATGAAAAGCAAAAAAATATCTAACTTAAAAAAAACGGTTGTCTGTAAAGTCGGTTTTCGGACGACAATTTTACGTGATAACGATGTGTCACAAGCCGAACGCTTAGGCCGATCGTGCCTCTCTATCGCTTGTTCCGCGCTTTCGCTTGCACGCTCGGCTCAGGCGAAACGTGACAATGAGTCATGCTTTTTCGTGCGTGCAGCCGGCGTTCATCGATTTATAAGACGTTAAAACGTCAAAAGTTTGAACAAATGAAACTAATGTTGCTTTATACTCGTAGAATCAGAAACAACCGAATAAAATTAGAGTATTAAAAATATTTCGAATCATAGATATATGTAACCCGTTTGGTGGTATAATTATCAAAATCGGGTTGCAGTATTTATAATAATAAATATAATAAGAGAGCGTGAGAGAGCATCAGCCTATAGCCTCGTTTGTAAGTCACTTAACATTCCATCACAATAGCCAAGATCTGTTAAACTCCATATTGTACAGTAATCCATCCATAGTCCATCCATATACCCAATCTGTATTTTTACTATACATTTGTAAAAAGGCCTCTGCTAGACCCGTGTATAAATTGAAATATAATAATAAATAATCTGAATACTTTGTACCCAAAGGTTAAAACTAGGAAACACACAGAAATAAGTAGCCAAGACAATTGGTATTGCTATTGGCAATATTGGTAGTTCAATGAGATCACAAGATCAATCTTTGTACTACAAACCTTAAATCTTATTCATTTATAGTTATATCTCTAAAAGTTGTAATCAAAACTTTCAAATAAAGTTGTTTCTTTACACTGGTTCGAAACAATTTTATTTGAAAGTATTTAACATATTTTATTACTATAGTTGTATTTTGGTTTGCTTATCTATGTTTCCGTCTTGCTGCAGCCTGCTGCCGAGTCAGAGTCGAAAGAAAAAAAACAAACAATGGATCGTCAAGTTGCAGATATTGCCAAAAATATGGATGTAAGTAACTCAACCCATCGCCAATATTTATTTATTTTCGTTATTCATCCTAAATGCTATTCCACCAAATTTAATGTAAAAAGTGTTGAGAACGAATGGATAGCATAATTACAGTTTAAATTACACTTCAAAATACGTAATTTTGTATATTTTATTTTATTTATTCAACAAAATCTACAGTAAATTAAAAAATTATAGTACATTAAAATTATAAGGCGCCCATCTTAAGTAGCTCACCGCGGCACATCACACACTGGGCTCAGAGACAATGTGCAGTTTGCAGCAATGAGCCGTAAGGGTAGTCGAGCCTCCCTGCAATCGCGTCCAGCATGCTGTTAGGACCCACACCCGCTGCACGAGGCCTTCTTTTTTATCTTAGATAGATCTACAATCCTACAACCTATCTTAATTGGCCACCAACCCACCGAGGATAGAGCTCGTCGATCTAGAAAATATCTTTCCTCTCTAACCTTGAAAGTTCCAGGATCCAAGATATACATAATTATATAAATAATATAAAGTAAGATCTATTTGCTGAAATATCCCATTGGCGAATTTTATATATATATATTAAGATGATGTAACAAAATGTAAATAATAAATATTATTGTTTTATTTATTTTTTGACCAGTTACTACACATTAGAAACAACATTGTAGAGGAGTATCCAGTGTATATGAATCAAATCGACCAGTTGCAAGGTATGAAAGATGAATTGAACAAAGAATATGAAGAATTGGTGAAGAAACCTGATGCGCAAGTAAAATTTACCATGACCGAAGGTTACAAGAAAGAGAATAAAAGGAAAAATCGTTACAGAGATGTGGTACCTTGTAAGTAATATTTAAGCCCCTTTTTTCAAATATTAGCTTGTCATCATCATCATCTCAGCCATAAGAAGTCCACTGCTGGGCATAGGCCTCCCCCATGGATTTCCAAAAAGACCGATTGGAAGCGGCTTGCATCCAGCGTCTTCCCGCCACTTGTATGAGCCTTACGGCATTGGCTTGTACTACTGACTAATGACGGCTTGTACTACTTACTGAGCTTGTGTATTTTGTCTGTCCTACCTTTACTTTTTTAACGGGAAAAGGTAGATAAAATCTTTTTTTTTACAGAATATTCTAAATTGCTACAGATGTGTCAAGTCTAATAGATATTTAATTAATTCCACCGTATGTACTATTTAACCATTTGACTAAGATGAAACTCCCTGATTATGATGATGAAATTGATGTTACAGACCTGGCTTTGGCCTTACTTCTATATTGCTTCATAGAAATATTGATTGAAGACTTGGCTCAGGCCTTACTCTCATAGAATTGAGATAAATGTAAATCAGACGTGGCTGTATGGTCAAATGACCTTTGCCTGCCAGTACAAAACGTACGGCGAAGTTTTTTTTTTAATAAAAGCGATAGTAGATAACGTTGCCTTATAACTGTTTGATACCATTTCATGACCAAGCGGCCGGACTGATTATTATGAAATTTGTACAGAGATAGCCGAGAACCTGTAGAAGGATATAAGCTACATTTTATCATCATCAGCGCCGTTCACCATCATCAGCATCATTTTCATCACTACGCTGATAAATTTCAGCCAGAGATAATAAATAATAATAACAACAACAAAATTAGGAAGTCCCCACAAAACAACGATTATATGCTTTTGCCTTTTATTTTTTACTAAGTATAGTTAAAACGGTAATGCAGGGGTATGTAAAGAATAAGTACTTAAAAAAACATTTTAAGTTAAACCGTTTTATTGAAAAGAAAGATAATGATGTAGGTAATGTATTTACTGTATTTTACTAGAAAAGCCCTTTGATTTGATACCCATATTGTGGGGGCTTTGAAAAAATATAAAATCTGGCATTTTGTGGCGGCGGCCATATTAAATTTAGAATGATACTAAATATATTTCATTGTAATGCTATCTAAACTATGGGCGTGTACCAAATATCAGGTCAATCATCAACGGGAATCGGCTTAACCGATTTAGATGTGCGAGGTGTCGTTAGATTCTTCACTCCCTCAGAGTCGAAGGCTATATTTTTTTTGTAATAATAATACATGTATCTCTCGCAAAATTAAAAACATGCGTTTTTTCGTAACCTCCAACGAACTTTTTTGTAATAAACGAGTGATTTTACTAGAATTGTTCTAAATACTGCATATTTATAATCTTTTACGCAAAACTTTCTCACAAAAAGCGTACACTCAACAGCGTATCAAGTATAATGAAATCGTAAGTTAGACTTCAAAAACAGTAATACTGCAGTCGGGTATTTTGTTTATCTTTTAAGTACCTGGGCGACCGAGCTCCTCTCGGATTTTTATGACTAAAAATACGAGCAAACCCGGGTTCACTAAAAATGAAACCTAGCAAGATCGATTTATCATCCCCTAATCTACGTACAAACCAAATTTCATTAAGAAACGTTGGAGCCGTTTCCTTGAGATAGATAAAGATACTCGTTCGCATAGTGTACCACAAAAATATAAGAATGTATGTATTGTCACATTTACAGATGACGAGAGTAGAGTAACCTTGCCTCGTTACTCCGCTTTGCTGGACGAAAACTTGACCGATTACATCAATGCGAGTTACATTCGGCCTCAGTGGATGTTTGACAAAGTGTACCCCATTGAAAACGGAATAAGGAAACGTATTGTAACGTTCCATGGTGCGGACTGTGAGTATTCTAAGAAACTCCCCAAACGATCATTTAAAATTGCCAAAATGTACGAAGAGAGGCCAGATTTATCTCTGACATTGACGGACTGCAGGCCGAAAACCCGCTGTATGTCTAGGACTTAGTTGGTGATAATTTAGGGCCTGGACCGACCTTAAAAATAGTTGAGCACGTAGGTAACTGTTACATAATAACGAAAGATTAAGTCATAACTGGGCGTCTACTTATGTAGGTACGAGTACATAGTGGGTACCTATATAAGTAGTCGTCCCATTTCAGTGAATTGAATTGTTTTGAAGTTGATTTAATTATTATTTTTTAATTTTATTAAATCTATGTACGAAGTTGCGGGTGCAGCTAGTCACGCGGTATCATTCCTTTCTTTTCCAGGGGAAGACATAAGGGACAACAATTTCGGAGCCATTCCATGCGCCGGTTCACAAAGATATGAATATGATACTGATAAAATGACCGTACAAGATGCATACGATGCTATGGAATTGTATGAGGATATGGACATGCCACTATCAATGTTTTTAGGAGCAGACGCCCTCGATTACCCTACTCCAACTCAGATTCGAAAAATGGACACAGGAATACGTAAGTTGCATAAGAGCTGTAAGATATATATTTTAAAACAAAACTTTTTAGATACATACAAGCTTTTTTAGGGTTCCGTATCTCAAAAGGAAAAAACGGAACCCTCATAGGATCACTTTGTTGTCTGTCTGTCCGTCTGTCTGTCTGTCTGTCCGTCTGTCCGTCCGTCCGAGTGTCATGACCTGTATCTCGGGAAGGCGTGAAGGTATCGGATTGAAATTAAAAACATATACGCAAATCCATAGTCTCTTGCTACAGAAAGAAAAATAAAATTTCTCAGTTGTCGTAAAAAAAGTTACAGCCGAATATGTCGTAAAAATCGCACAGTTCGAAACTCACAAGGGAATCAAAACCTATGGGGTACTTCCCGTTGATCTAGAACTATGAAATTTGGCAAGAAGCATTGTGTTAGAGTACACATATAGGAAAAATCTGAAATCTGGTCATTTTCAATTTAATCACAAAAAAATTGTGTCATTATGCAAGGGCCATGAGGGACCAAATTTTAAAATTCTTTAACCATATCATGTGGGGTATCATATGAAAGAGCTTCATTAGCATAAGCTGAAACAGGTTTTTAAATATTTTTACGATGTATATTTTTCGGTTTATGAAGAAAAATATATAAAAAAAATATGATTTCCCCCTACTACTTATTTTCTGGTTACTAGTTTGTACGGAACCCTCGGTGGGCGAGTCTGACTCACACTTGTCCTGTTTTTTATATAGAAATAGGTTTGCGCTTGATCGCCAACTCGCCTGATGTTAAGGGACGTTGCGGTCTACGATGGAGCGCGCTTACCTAGAAGAAACCAATTCACAAGCGATTTAAGCCACGTATCCACTAGGCAATATTTGGCGCGTTCGCGACACCTTCCGCTCAACATGTTCGGCAACGTTGCACAACAACGCGCTATGTTGCCAGATGGCGCGCAGCAAGACGCGCGGCTTGTTGTTTGTTTAGAGAGTATCGTTAGTTGCGCATCAATTGCTGTCGAGTGGAGACGGTGACGCGCAACAATGTCCGTAGTGTGGTGTATTTATTTTGTAAGTATTTTCTAACCCACCAACGTGTTTGTTTTCTTTTTGATGCATTTATCGATAAAATTATAACCACTGCCCCTAAAATCAACACTATAGTTCCTCTGGCGACATGTTGTCGACGACTGACGTAGTAGTAGACGCGCAGACAGACAACGTTGTTAAACAAATGTTCCGCGCTCACTTCAACATGATGGGCAACATGTTACGCAACATCTCGCGCGCCAAATGTTGCCTAGTGGATACGAGGCTTTAAAGACACACAGATTATATCTATCGGGAAAGACTCAGGAAGCGTATCTATTCCAAAATCTAGCAGTCCGCACGATAAATGGTTTTATAAATATGTACAATGAAAAGTGTTTACAGTGATTAAAAGAATGAATACAAACTCGAGTCCGATTTTGAGACCCTTGTTATATATATATTAGAGGGGTTTCTTTTGATAAATATTATTTATTTATTTATTACATTCATGCACTACCCTTACAGAATTATCCTATTGCGATATGTTCTCAAGCGTCGGGCAGGAGGTTGCAATTATGGTCGGAACGCTGCCCTCCTCAGGCAGCCGCAGAGGGCGATGGCCACCGGGGTGATACGCGGGTATCGCACTATCTCTGGCGAGGCGGCTTGTCTATTGGCCGGGTCACCTCCCTGGGAATTGGAGGCGGTGGTTCGTGCGAACATGTACGCATGGCGCGCTGAACTCCGCCGCACCGGACAGAGTCCGGCACCGAGGGAGGTCGAAGTGTGGAAGTTCCACGCTCGACGGTCGATGGTGAGGGAGTGGAAGGAGCGACTGGCCCATCCCAGGGCCGGGAGCTGGACCGTCGAGGCTGTCCGGCCTGTCCTAGAGGACTGGCTGGACAAGGCACGCGGGTCGATTACCTTCCGGCTGGTGCAGGTGCTTTCCGGGCATGGTTGCTTTGGGAAGTATCTGTGCAATATAGCTGGAAGGGAACCGACGACCGCGTGCCACCATTGCAGCTGCGGCGAGGACACGGCGCAGCATACGCTGGTGGAATGCCCGGCATTCGCCAGCGAGCGTCGTGACCTCGTCGCAGTTGTAGGGAACGATCTCTCTCTGCCGGCATTGATTCGTTCAATGGTCGGAAGTGAGAGATCGTGGGAGGCGGCGGTCTCCTTCTGTGAGCAAGTAATGCTCCGGAAGGAGGCAGCTGAGCGCGAGCGGGAGGCCCTCACGGACCTACCAATGCGCCGCCGTCGTCCTGGGCGTCGGAGGAGGATCTTCCACGCCCTCCTCCGACCGCCATAGAAGGGGCCTTGGGGGACGGACCCGGGGGGGTCCGTCACCTGACGAGTGTAGCCCCAGAGGTGGCGCGCGCGGTGTTTCCGCGCGCCACTCAAGGAAGAGGGGTGGAGATCTCCAGACCTCCACCCCTACTAGGGAAGGGTCCCAGGGGACCAGAGCGCGCCGGGTCCGTGGAGTGAGTGCGAACAGTGCTCCCATAGGCTCGGCACATAGCGCCAGGAAGGAACACCCCAGAGGTTTTAGTGGGTAACCCGGTACACCGGGCAATCTGCCTGGGCGGGACTCCCACATAACCACGCGCCTCCCCCGGGGCGTCGTGTGTATCCATAAAGGATTTCCTCTGGGTCAAAAAAAAAAAAAAAAAAAAAAAGGAGGTTGCAATTAAGGCCCTGTCAGTTCGTTATTAACTTCTCCGTCTCGCTCGCGCAATAGCTTTTTTGTGGAAATATTAAATTATGCAAGTGACTTACGTAAACGTAAACGTATATAAAAATATTATAAGTTTTTTTTATCAGTTCGATTCAAACATGTATTCACCCTAAAAATTGATTCAAGTACTTTTTAGGGTTCCGTACCCAAGGGGTAAAACGGGACCCTATTACTGAGACTCCGCTGTCTGTCTGTCCGTCCATCCGTCCTTCCGTCCGTCCGTCCGTCCGTCCGTCCGTCCGTCCGTCTGTCCTCAGGCTGTATCTCATGAACCGTGATAGTTAGACAGTTGAAATGTTCACAGATGATGTATTTCTGTTGCCGCTATATCAACAATTATCATTAATACATCACGTATTATTGTATCAAAATAAAATGCTTGCTGGAGGTTTCTAACGTTTATCTCTAGATTTATGTATACTTATCCGATTTTCTGTAATTCTATTCAGTAAATGTATGTCCTTAAACGATCGAGCGTGATCAAATGAGCCCGTGGGTTAAGAGATAGATAAATAAATTATTTCGGTCTTACCGAAAAACGTTACTTAACTTTAAGCATCGCTTAACATATTTTGGCAACTTCTCTCTGACACGTAATGACTCGTGCGGAAAGAAGACAGAGAATTAAAGACGATGGTTAAAGACAACATGCGGTCTTGGGTTCAAGATGGATGCGACTTATGGGTCGAGCTAATCCCGAAAAACCTAAAAGTGAACAATTGAGCCCGTGGGCTAAGTGGGCTGCACTGAATCATATATCTTCATAAACGTAGGCATGTAAGCGTGAGCGAGAGCAAGGTTTCATTACCGACAAGACGTTAAAAATTACTTATTTCGAATGGCTTCACCGCTCAGATGGTGTCGTGGGTCCGATTCCCAGGGCATATATTTATTTGATGAATATAAGTAATGTTTGTTTTTTGTCTGGGTGTTTCTATATTTTATTTTAAGTAGGTATGTATTTACAAAAAAAAACACTACATATTCTACCCCTTTTATTATAGTTCCCATAAGACTTTGCATAATGTCCACCAATAGTTAATTTATTTTTTATTATTTTTCAGCGAAAGACAAATTTTACATCGCTACACAAGGATGCCTACTACTTACTATGCATGACTTTTGGTCGATGATAAGCGACAATGACGTACGAGTGATCGCCATGGTTACTCAGTGCGTAGAGAACGGCAAGGTGAGTTCCGTTCATTCATTCATTCTTCGTTTCATTCATTCATTCTTCGTATAGATGGTTTTCAGCCCAGCACAAACGCAGTTATAATTATCTTTACTAATTCTTATCCTTACAAATATTATAGAAGCGAAAGTAACTTTGTTTATACATTCTGTGCTCTCTCTTTCTCTCTCTCTTTCTGTTTGTTACCTTTTCACGAATAAACGCTTGAACCGATTTTGATGCAAATATAGCCGAGTACCTGGAGATAGATATCTGGGGGCACGGCAGTGGCCCCGGCCAAGTCAATCATAGGCTACATTTCATCGAGTTATCATTCAGAACGAGAGTGAAACGTACCATAGTAATAATATAAATTACTATATAGCTGCGCCCCACAGTTCAGCCGTTTTCTCGTAAAAAGGTAACAAACGTACATAGAGTATATAGAGTATAAATGACAGCCTACAACCTAAATGGCTTGACGGATTTTGAGGTGCGAGGTGTCGTTAGATTCGTCTTCGCTTCCATAGTGTCATAGGCTATATTTATTTGTAATAATAATACCTATGTCTCTTTCAAAAATAAAAAAATAAGTTTTTTCGTAACCTCTAGCGAACTATTTCGTAATAAACACGTGATTATACTAGAATTATTCTAAATAATGCGCATTTATAATCTATTACAGCCATTTTACGCATACTTTTTCACAAAAAACGTACACTCATCAGCGTATCAAGCGTAAGTAACGAAATCGCAATTTAGACTGAAAAAACTACGTTTTTGCTTTCGCTTGTTTTTTGGATACATGTTAAGGAATGTTAATATTGTACATCAGATGAAGTGCGACCAGTATTGGCCCTCGCTCTACGACACCTGGATCTTTGGCAATCTGCAAGTGCATAACGTGGCAGAGTACACACATCCGTTCTACATCGCCAGGGAGTTGCGGCTAACGGTCATTTCTTGTACCAGGAAACGGATTACGTCAGTCTACCAATATCAATATTTGGTAAGTTTTTTAAGCTATTGCATAGCTGGAGCGTGGAGACCGAATCCAGAAATTCCGTAACGAAAATAACCTAACGCAGTAACGCCGATACAACCAATGCCACCTAGATGCGATTTGCAGAACTAAAGAGACAAGCGTGATATTTCAAAAAGTCATTAAAAGTTCTGCTATTCATCGATAGATGGCAAAACTAAAAACTAAAAAGTATCACCGCTGTGCCGGTCGGAGTGGGGGGTGTTAGGAATACTGCATAAATAAAATAAATAAATAATTATAATAACATAAGTTGATAAAAAATTCTATGCAATAGCTTTACCGCGGCAGTCTCCGAGTGCCACACGTCTTTTTTTTTAAATGTTAATTTGCTAAAACTTGGAATATTTCAAGTGAAAATTTATTTATGCACGCTGAGCGCTTTATTGTAATTAAGCACTACTTACCTCAACTATTTTTTTGTAGTTTTTTATTTTTTATTTATTGGGGTTCCGTCCTCAATAGGAAAAAACGGAACCCTTATAGGATCAATTTGTTGTCCGTCTGTCCGTCCGTCCATCCGTCCGGTGTCAAGACCTTTATCTCGGGAACGCGTGAAGGTATCGAGTTGAAATTAAAACCATTTATGCAGATCCATAGTATCTTGCTGCAGAAAGAAAAATAAAATTTCTCAGTTTGCGTAAAAAAAATTACAGCCGAATTTGTCGTAAAAACGCACATTTCGACCCTCACAGAGGAATCAAAATCTATGGGGTACTTCCCGTTGCCCTAGAACTCTAAAATTTAGCAAGAAGCATTGTGTTAGAGTACACATATAGGAAAAAAACCGAAAACCGGACATTATTAATTTAATCACCAAAAAATAGTGTCCTTATGCAGGGAATGAGGGTCGAAATTTTAAAGTGAATTAACCGTATCATATGAAAGAGCTTAATTAGCTTTAGTTAGTTTTAACTAATGCTAATTAGGGGTATCATATGAAAGAGCTTGATTAGCATTAGCACTAGTTTTTAAATAATTTTACAATGTATATTTTTCGGTATAAGAAGGAAAAAAAAAAAAAAAATGATTTCCCCCTTTTATTGACTAGTTTGTACGGAACCCTCGGTGGGCGAGTCTGACTCGCACTTGTCCGGTTTTTTTTTGGAATGTCCTGTTTGTTGTTGTTTTTTTTGGGTCTAATTCAGTGATCGAAATGTTACCCCTAATGTTAATTTATATTCAGCATGGGTAAATAAGTAGAAAGTTAAAATTATTTCGAATACTTTTCTATTGCAGACCAATGTTATTTTAAATACAACCTAAAAAAAAAACTTTAAAAGTGATATTTTACTTTGTTTTGAATTTAATTTATAAGTACTTGTTTAATAGCAAAGGAACGTTTAATGATTCACAAATACCATAGCAATTCATAGAGACGCGTGGCTGTGAGTATCTTAGTAAAGATTTACAAACATGGTCATAAAGTTTATCGTTTTTCAACCTGCTATTGTTAATACATCTATTGTTTTTGTCCAAGTGGTCAAGATGGAGGGTAAGGTTTTTCGGGTGTATGTGTGTTTTGACAAAATATTACTTGCCTTCTTTAGCTTCGAGGGTTATGCAATGCGTTGCGGGAGAGTCGAGTGATGCAGTGGAAGTTATCTCTTGTCAACCGACTTCAAAAAAGGAGGAGGTTCTCAATTAGGTTGTATTTTCCGTCACACCGTCAATTATAAACCGATTTGAAAAAAATATTCTTTCATAACTTTAAATGTAGCGGTATCGGTATTATGTAGCGGTATACACAAAACACCTATCTGCCAAATATTGTTAATATACTGTATTGTGATGATTGAACTTTCTCTGAACCTTTATAAATTCGTTATGTGCAAACGGATATGACAAATTTATTTGATTTTTTTTATTCAATGTTATTTGATAGTTTTCTGTCTTTTACTCTTTCGATAAATTTCAGAATTTCTTAGTTAATTTATTTAGACATTAATTTAAAGTCTGTACCTTAGCAAGATAAGTTTATCACAAGCTGTGTATGCCTATAAATGGCACATGTATCAGAATGTAACCATGATCAATATGTGTTGTACCTTATAATATGTGTGCTGTTGGCGTACCTTACTTACTTATTCGATGGCGTACCTTAATAAATAAATAAATTTATAAAGGTCTATCTGTCTGTCCGTATGTCACAGCCATTTTACTTAAATTGTGAGATTGTTAAATAGGTCTATGGAGTTACGATTGTTTTGTAGGACGTTCACTCATTTTATATCTTGAGAAATGTAGGTGTACGCGAGTGTTACAGAAAAATTGCGACATTTTACGCGTTCTATTGCGACTTATACAGCCTTAAATTAATTTTACGCGTTCTATTGCGACTTATGCAGCCTTAAATTAATTTTGCACGTTAGCTTTAAAAATATTTTTGTGTATTCTATTGTAACCTTAAATTCATTTTAAATGCTCTTTTTTTTAGGAATGGCCCGATCACTCAGTTCCCGGCAAAGGATCAGAAATCGTTAGATTCATCAGGGATATCAATACACGCATGATGATTGTTTCACAGGAGACAACCGCTCCAAAACACGTAAGTCTTTCTTTGAACGAGCGAATGAAACGAACGAAAGTCTTTGCATCAACAAGAGTTTCGTTCTTCAGTCCAGACGATTGTTGTACTCGAGTGTACACTAGGGCCGCACGTCCTCAAGGCTGCCATTTAAGGATTAGCTCAACGCGCAGCTATCTCTCTCGCGCATCACAACCTTTTTAATAAACACAATTATTGATTATGGATATTAGAAAAGTGAGAGCTGAATTTGAGCACACACTTTGTGCTCGCCTCGCGAGGTCTATAGTTTCGTAGAAATTTTATAACTGGACATTATGATCATCTTCAAGTCATTATGATCTTCTTCATTTCATCTACAAGAAGTATACTACTGGATATAGGATTTCCAAAAATACCTGAAGGTAGCGGCTCGCAATCTTGCATCCAGCGTCTTCCTGCCACTTGTATAGTCTTCTGACCTGGTAGCTGGTTTTCCTCCGCCACGCTGGCCGGTGCCTGGTCTCCAATCGAAAACTTTTCGGCCCCATCGGCCATCAGTACTGCGTGCTATGTGCCCCGCCCAATTCCACTTCAAATTGCTAATCCTCTGTTTTTTATTTATACATAAATTGATACACGTTGATATAAAATCATCTAAAAACCTAGATAAGGTTTGTCTAGATTACCTGTTCTCGTAATATTACATTTACTTACAATATTATTGACAAACAACACAACTTGAATAAATGTTGTGCGCGATCACGCAATAAGATAGCTGATGTAGGCATGTAAGGTAGGTACTAAGCAACCATTTCCAGGAACTGTAGGTATATCAAGAAATATTCGTAATTGTTTACTTGCAACCTACTCCAGACGTCGCCGTGAGCGCGCACGACTCTCAATACAAGATGCTCCATACTATGCGATTTTTTTGATATAATATTGCTTCAGTAAGGTTTTAATGTTCTTATAAGTTATTTTATTTTTCAATTCAATTGGTAGTTTATAAATTAGGTTTGGTACAATATACTCGGATTTTCTTTTACCATAACTGTTTTTGAATCTTGGTACAACTAATTCTCGTTTGGTGCTACTTCGTGTGTCTAAGCAGCATGTTTTGAAGGTTTGTATATCAGACCGAAAAAACCCTTCTACCAAAATAATAAACTCAACTTTTTGGTGAATAGGTATGATTCCACAGTATTGGAAAGCCCTGGTGGATCGTTTTGGTATTTCTGTTTAATTTTTAGCGGAACTATTAGTTTGAGTAGTCTATACTGAAGATTATAAATTTGGTCCAGGTAAGTTTTATAAGTGCGACCATAGCTACTCAAACCATACGAGATAATACTTTCCACTAGGGCTTTAAACATTGTTAATAATATGCCAAAAGGTACTCTTTTTCTTATAGTGTAGAATTTTGCCATAATTGCTCGCAGTCTTGTACACGTTTTATCGATGTGTTTCGACCAATTGAACTTATTGTCTATAACTAGATCTAAATATGTAGTTTCATTTAATAGGTCAATTTCACGACATTTATCCGTGCAAGTTGCGTTGTTCATATGTAACACTCGTGACCATGAGCTATGACGTTTATTCTTTCTTTGCTCTGATTAGTATTGTGGCTCGAGTGCACATGCATGAACTTTGTCTTTGGGCATTAAGAACGAGTCCAGCATCATGTGACCATTTGCATATAAGTAGATGTAAAATCCGACTGAATATGGCTTTGAGCAACCGATAAATCTCTGTCAGCAGCTATCAGGCAGGTATAATCCGCGAACTGGTACACAGTGCAGTGTTTAATGACGTTACTAAGATTATTTACGTACTTAGGTCAAGTAGTATGTAGGTCCAAGGACGGATCCTTGGGCCGTACCTTCCGTTACGTTCACAGTATCACTGCACTCCGTGTCTACTTTTACCTGATAGCTACGATTACGGAGATAATCTTTACACCATTCAAGTAGATTACCACGCACACCACTGCTGTCTAGTCTATCGATTAATAGGTCATGCCGCAATGTGTCAAACGCCTTGCTATAATCAATGAACACTAGAAGAACGTGTTTTTTATCATTGAGATAGCCATTGATCTCGTCAGTGAAACGAGACAACAGTAGTGTGGTGAGGTGAATAAAAATGAGAATCGAACTTACAAAGTGAAGTTTTGTAAATAAGATTTTAGATGCGCGAACGAAGGTCGGGTCTATCTAGTAAGTAATATTAGTGTGATTTTAATATCTTGTGTGTATTTTGTGTTTCAGAATATATTGTGCGTCCACTGTTCTGCTGGTGCCGGCCGAACTGGAACGTTCATCGCTATAGACATGCTGATCGACATGATAAAGACGTTAGGTAAGTTTTTGAAGTGATAACTTCTTATGGGAGGGTAAACCGCTTCGTTACGTAACGCGTTACGGCGCCAGTCTAGGCTAGATTAGTTTAAGTTATCACTTCTGTCGGGCGTCCCGAGACGCACACGTATTTTTTAAATTATATTATTAGTTTTGTAAAAAGAGCAGCAAAAAGGCACACGGGGCGCCTTGTGGTAGATAACCGATAACCGTTAGACAACGCTCTTTGTTGATTCGGCAGGAAAACCTTCCGAGGACATGCCACATTTTATTTGTCAGCGGGATAATCTGACTGTATAGGATTTCTAATTATGAAAAATGTGTGGGTGGTTTTTGGCGATGTCCTGAAGTACGATGGTGGAACACCAAAAAAGGAATTAACGGTATATAACTCACAAGGAACCCATATTTTCTAATAGTCTTACGATTGACCGCTTACTCAACAGTCAATATTACTTACTCTGCATTGCGGTCTAGGGTGGAACGCGCTCATTAAGACGAACGCGATTAGCCGCGTAGGTGCCTCTGCCGCGTGGCTCGCCCTCGACGTCCTGACCGACCGAGGATTTGCCTCGCGATGCTGCTCGCTCAGTCAGTACGCGGCTATTCACTTTCTTTTTTTAGGGTTCCGTACCTCAAAAGGAAAAAATGGAACCCTTATAGGATCACTTTGTTGTCCGTCTGTCTGTCCGTCCGTCCGGGTGTCAAGACCTTTATCTCGAGAACGCGTAAAGGTATCGTGTTGAAATTAAAACCATATACGCAGATCCATAGTATCTGCGTATATGGTAGAGCGCTGCGCGATACCTTCACTCGTTCCCGAGATAAAGGTCTTGACACCTGGACAGACAGACAGACAGACGGACAGACGGACAACAAAGTGATCTTATAAGGGTTCCATTTTTTTCTTTTGAGGTACGGAACCCTAAAAATATATGATTTCCCCCTTTTATCTACTAGTTTGTACGGAACCCTTGGTGGGCGAGTCTGACCAAGGGTTCGTTCGCACGCACGTATTTGTCCGGTTTTTTATTTTTTATTTGACAAAATTAATCTCCACAAACTCCGGGGTCCATGCCTTTTATAAACGAATATATGCATTTCGTAACTACTTTATACACCTAAATTTAAAACCATCTATGTCATCAGTTAGCGACTGGTGAGTTGGTGGTAAAACGCGGTTGATAATTTCCGCCTGTATACCTATTCCCTGTTATTTCATACACTTGGAGAAAACGATTTTCTACCCAATTTTCTTTTTTCATAACTAATTTCATCATTTCTTTACCATTGCTATGCCTTTGATTTTCTCAAAATTAAAATTTATCTTTTAATTATTGTTTTTATGTAGAAATAGGTTTGCGCTTGACCGCTAACTCGCCTGATGCTAAGCGACGTTGCGATCTACGATGGAGCGCGCTTACCTAGAAGAAACCAATTCACTCGCGATTTAAAGACACTTCGATTATGACAGTTCACCGATATCGGCACGATGTCTTCTGTATATATGGTTTCGATATCGGTGTCAACATTCTTACCTTGTTAATGTTAATGTGCCTAACGACTCGTTGCAGGTCACGAAGAGTTCGAACCGCCAACGGAGATCCCAGCAGTGGTAAGGTTGCTCAGGAAGCAGCGACCTGGGATGGTCCATAATGTTCTTCAGTACAGATTCATCTACGACGCAGTACAGAACTACTTCGACAACATCCTTATGGTACGAATCTACCTGTTTAGATTATATAACTCATTATTAGTCTCAGTTTCCCATCTCTATCTCACCAAGATAGATATAATCACAGATTGGAGGAAGTATGCGGATATATTAAAATACTGACTTGTATAATTACCACTCATACACATGTTTATCTACAAAACGCCATCACATGGCATTCGAGCATTATGATAATCACGCTCCAATTTTATGGGTCTACGGAAGACTTATACAAAATCACGATTATTTTCCCTCACGGGGTGGACGGACCAACAAAACTGTCTAAACTGTTGGCTTGCAGTGACTAACATATAGCTCTTAGCACCCCGCCCGACACATTTTCTCCCGAAGCAGCCTCTTTAGCTAGGCTGAAGGCTAGGCTACGACCTCGCGAGCCACTACACGCGTCCACCTCGTGTCTGTTTGAGTAGTAGGTCAAGATCCCACTCCCGACCAACCCCGAGCCCAGAAGTCCCCTTTTAGCAGGCTCCTAACTACAGGCTGGAGATATCTACGCCATATTCTAGTGCCCTGGCACCAGAGCAGATGTTCGTGGTGTGTTGAGATTTTTGTTGATATCAGTATACAAAGACCATTTTTATTCACAGAACAACGGCATCGACGATGGCCCAAAAGTCTCATATTAATTTGTTTTTGAGGAAGTTGGGAATCTGGAGCGAAGAGGAAAGTCCACAATTAGCATAAGATTGTGTTTTTGGTTATGTTTTAAATTTGTAAACATTTATTAAAGAGCCGTTTTGCGTACAAGGCAACCAAATACAACTAGTCTGTCAATTTTCAGTTTTCACTAGTCGAAAATTTATTAAAATATGGCGTTTAGCTATTAGCTACTAACCACAAAATTGTTCAGTTTCTAGTTGAGTGTATTTGTTGACATCATTTTTGTTAAAAGGATTTATGGATTTTAAATACGTGTTAAAATAAATAAGTTATTTTATCATATTACCACTTATATATTACTGATGTAAATAGATAAAATGTATCGATGGTGCTTGATTGATAAAATATCTTGTTTAGATGTCTTTTTATTTTACAGTAATGAAAACATTGTTTTTTTTTAAATATTGTATTGCAGGGTTTATCAATGCATTTTTATCAATGCATTTTGCTTGCGCGTTTTTTTTCTTTTTCTGCAACTATGACAGTGACAAAAATGTAGAAGAGATTTTAATAAAAACGTTTTTAAAAATGTATTTTTTGCTAACCATACGTCGCCGCGTCGTTGCAAATTTAAAATCGCCTATGCGTACCAACAATTTATACAATCACATGGGGGTTTGTGGAGTCGAAAACCACTCGTATATACTATTTAAGAATCTATAAAAATATCCGAAAAATCTCACATAGGAGATTTCAGATTTCCAATGACGATATGTCACTTCTACTTATTAAAAACTGTTATTTTGTTTTTCAGAATCAAACTTTTTAATTATTATTATTTTAAGCATTTTATTATATGTAAATTTGATCAATACTTTAAAAATAAAACTATTAAGTACAAGTTTTTAGTAGTAGTCAGTTACAGTAAATTATTTTTTGTTTTTAATTATGTATTTGTTACTTACTTCTAAAAATAACAATAATAACCGTAAAACTATTTTTTGCATTTCTAATTGATCAAGTTTGCATAAAAATTATTCAAAGTATACATAGTTAAATAAAAGATACATTAACTGTAGTCACCTCTGTAACAGCATTATTTTTTTTCTAAATTTTTGCGATTTAAACTGTTTTAATATTTTATATCACATTTTTGTGGTACTGTGATGCAAAACATCATAATGAATGGTGGCGAACAAAAATACAAAAACTGTTTCGAAATGTACCTTTCCATAAATGAAGGCTTTAACCATACTATTGTATGTACTATATAGGTAAGTACTTACCTATTTTTATAAATTATAAGTATCTTTAACTGTGTACATAAAATTACTTTGATACTTGTTTATTTGTATATTTTCTTATTTCTATAGATATAAGGCAACAAGTATTATTTATAATACATATATTATACAAAAAGGTAAAGAATATACGATCTTTCACTTTAACTTTACAAATATAGGGTATATAGATGCTAAGAATAAAATGTTAGGTACCTTATAAGTTTGACGTGTGTATCTGTGGCTTCGTAACTCTCAAACGGAAGGACCGTTTTTTTTTTGTTTGAATGAATTTCAACGATTTTAGATATGTTTTTGATTTTTCTAAACTTGTGTTGACATCAGTACATTATTAGGTGAAATAAAAAAAACTTAGCGACTTATTTTTGAGAAGAAAATTGAGCGAATAAAGTACAGAAACGAGTGAATAGAAAAAGTAGGAATTTGAGTATGATGGCAAAAGAATAAGTTTTTTAACAGAGCGAGCGAAAACTCTTCATCAACTAGCCAAATTTTCTTTGGTCTGTCAGTTTGTTTGTGAGTTTGTATGTTCGTACTCGCGTACAGGGCGTAGTTTTGAACCGATTTTGATGAAACTATAAATTATTTAATTTTGTCGTCGGCAATTTTTTGTAGGAGGAGAGGTTCCCATAAAAGGGGGGAAGTTTATTGCGGCGCTAATTACCAACCGATTATAATGATATTTGGTAGGTAGATTAAGTACACAATTATTACAACTTGACGTAAAAATAAACAGAATTGATCAAGTGGTTGTCGAGATATGACAACCAAGTTGAGATTGCGTGGATGTGTTTGATGCATTTTAGCGCTGAATAATTTTCTTGATTTTACAAGATTTAGCCGTCTCGAGTTTGTAACCAGTTACGTAACAATCACCGTGATTACGTATAAGGAAAAAAACTTATAAGGAAAAACTAGGTTTCGTACGTAACTAGTTACGGAACAATAGTTACGTACGCGGCCGAAGCGCTTATTAATACCTAATTGATTTTCAACCAACGAATTATCGCCAAATAAAAAAAGTGCGAAAACTTCCCTTTTTAAAAGTCGGTTAAAACAATTATGTTTATTTAATAACTGATTTCTGATTAATGTTAAATAAGATATTATCTACATTCTTCATTATTTTAATGTGAAAGAAAGTACATGACTACGACATAAAATTCATAAAATGTTATTTTTAGAGGTAAGTTCTGTTTTTTTTTCTATCGAGGAAAGTTACTTGTTTTATATTTCTGTCTTGGGATTAATGGAGGTAATATAGCCAACAAACACATATAAAAAATTGAATTAATCAAGCAAGTATTCTTAAAATAAAATTATTATAAAAAATATAAAAAATTACAAGGACTTATCTTAACTGATTTGATTGGTTGTGGCGCCATCAAGTTGAACATTGAGGCAACTCAATGTTCACAAGTGGTGTTAAAGATTAACTAAAAAGGTCTAGGTTTAATAATTTGACTGTTTTGAATAAACTCAGTGAGACACAACATTTTCAAAAATCTGCTAGATGACTAGAGAAGCCTAACCACTACATCCGTTTTGTTAATCCTCATATCTAGGCTAGAGAGACGCGTTATGTACCATTAATGTTACGCGAGGCTATAGAAATCAAGAAATACCCCAAGTTTTATACAGAAGGTGGTTGGCAAGTACCACTTGCATGAGATCCGGTCATCAAATTAATAAAATATCAACCTCAACACAGATCTGCGATACCTGTTGACACAGTGAGCGACTTTTGCGTGCATAGGGAACGTTTTGTAAAAGAACGTTTTTTTGGAAAAGTAGCCGGTAGTAAATTAATATTTTCATAACAAAAAAAAACTGTCATCTAGTTTCACCTGGCAGTCTACGGTGCCAGGTGAAACTAGATGATAGCTGCAGTGTTCGAAACGCCAGGTCATAAAATTGTGTAAAATATACGCAATAAATCCGTTAAAATTAGTTTCATTTAACTTTGGGATTTGTATCTATTACCGATCGAAAGATCTGTATCTGATTAAAATGGAAGACAGTCAAACAGACAGATAGACACCGTAGTCGCACGAACAGGCTCCCGTACCCTTGCTACGGAAGCCTAAATTGTTTTTTAGGGTTCCGTACCACAAAAGGAAAAAACGGAACCCATATAGGATCACTTTGTTGTCCGTCCGTCAGTCCGTCGGGGTGTCAAGACCTGTATCTCGGGAACGCGTGAAGGTGTCGTGTTGAAATTGAAACCTTATACGCAAATTCATAATATCTTGCTGCAGAAAGAAAAATAAAAATTCTCGGTTTTCGTAAAAAACGTTACAGCCGAATATGTCGTAAAAATCGCACATTTCAACACTCACAAGGGAATCAAAACCTATGGGGTACTTCCCGTTTACCTAGAACTATGATATTTGGCAAGATGCATTTTGTTAGAGTACACATATAGGGAAAAATCCAAAAACTAGTCATTTTTAATTTAATCACAAAAAAATAGGGTCATTATGCAAGGAATGAGGGTCCAAATTATAAAGTGAATTGACCGTATCATGTTGGGTGTCATATGAAAGAGCTTAATTAGCAGAAGCTAAAAACAGGTTTTTAAATGTTTTTACGATGTATATTTTTCGGTTTATGAAGGAAAATATTAAATAATATATGATTTCCCCCTTTTATCTACTTTTGTTTTACAGAACCCTCGATGGGCGAGTCTGACTCGCACTTGTCCGGTTTTTTTTATTTTGTATTGCTAAGTGGGGGAAAGAAAAAGGAAAAAAAACCTCGTGTATGCACCTTAAATTTGTATATATATATGTATATATATATATATATATACATATATATATATATATATATATACATATATATATATACAATTTTTTTTTTTTTTTTTTTCTAAATATTCATCACACACATTATATTATAGTCAGACATAAGAAGGGGCGGACTAGCAGTCTTAGCTGCCCTAGCAAATTGATCGCCAGGCCTAGGGCGCTAGTTAGGGTACTATCTGGCGCCCTAGGCCCGGGCCTTTTCAGCCTTTATGGTAATCCGCCTCTGGACATAAGTCAGTATCTCCATGGTAGCAGTTAAATAAAAATACACACATATATTTTATCTCCATTTATTCTAATTTACAATAACTTACACTATCTAACACAGCTTTTATTTTATAACATAATATTTTCTCTAAATTGATATAGGGATTAAAATTTAAAATTAATTTTAAAGTGTAATAACAATGAAATAGGTAATACAAAGTAATAATAATTATATAAGTAAAACAAGTAATAAAATAATAAAGCATTGAGCTAATGTATAAAACTTAACCAGCATAGTTATCTAAAAGATAACGTAATTATCAATTATCTTTATTTCAATATAGCTAAATATTCGATTCATAATAATTTTATATAACCATAATAGTATATATACATCGCAAATAAACTTGCATGATCAAAACCTACATAAAAGTGATTAATAAAAAATAAATTTTTATTTCATTATTCAAATACTAAGAATTTTATAAAAAATTAGCACTAAGTAAAATATATTTATATGTAATTATTTATTTAACGTAATTGTATATACAGGCAACATATTACCTAATATGTATTAATGGAAACGACAAACAAATTAGAATTTTTGTATAACTACGATTAAAAAATGATTTAAACAAGGGAACTTTAAAATAAACCATTAAAAAAAACGTATCTATTCAAATTAATTTATCAGGCATGTACTCGCTTAGAAAAATAAGTTTGTGAAATTAAATAATTATTTCTCAACATAGTACAGACACGAAAACAATTTTTTCTCTGAAATTGATTAATTTGTTCATAATACGTATATGTTTGTATTAATGATGATATTACACAGTTTTTAGATACGTTATACGTTTGATAACATATAGAAAAAAGCTTCCACATATTGAACATATTTATTTATATAATTATGTTCAGCATATCTTGAATCACGTTAGGAAACTAGACAGCGACAAAATTGGTAAAGTTCTATATATACCGAGGGTCTATCATGAAAAAGTATCGTATACAATTACAGAAAAACTTGAATATGTAAACAAGCATTTCCTCCATTTTCGTTCAGTGGGGTTACCACAATTTTAATAGCATTTTTTTTTCAATATTACTTAAACCTTTGTCTTGCTCTCTCAGCTGTAGAAAGAGCGAGAAAAAACTCAAAGTAATAATGAAATCAGATTGCTTGAACGCTTGTGGTACAGCCCCTAGTTTTGATAATAATAGATAGGACACTGGTTTCCATAAATTCTACGACCGTATCTGACGTGTCTGTCAACATTCCCGAAGCTATCCCTAAAAGGTTTTAGAAAAATGACATAAAAACTTAGTAAGTCTTAAGATAGTTTGGCAAATATCTAGACAGCTAAATTAGTTGACGAAAGCTTGCAGGCGCGATCATGAAACAAGTATGCTGCAAGTCGGTTAGTTCATGATACAAATGGATCGTCCATTAATTACGTGAGGCTGGATAGTGGGGGGCATCACGAAATATCACAATCCTTCACCTTGACCGTTGCCTGGGGAGTGGACTAAAAATATCACGTGACTAATGGACGACTCCAAAGCTCACTCCGTAAAACAAAATCACAAACAAACAAAATTGTTTTAAAATTAACAACGATCATTGTGGCACCTTAATTGTTTCGGCAACTAATTCAGAATTATCTTTAAAAATACACAAATATTATACAATAGTAATAGGTGTTAGATAAATAGTTTTCAACGAACGTGATTTCGTTGTGTGTTAATATTTTACTTATTATTTAATAGTGTCTCTTAGTATAGATTTTACCTACATATGAGTACAATTCGTGGAAAAAAGCACTAGAGTCGTCAACGGTAACTGTCCGCGGTCTGATACAATCGATTGCAAATCTATACAAGTCCGTGCTTATAGGAGTAAGATCAGAGAATATCAGTTTCGTAGACTTTGTTAGTGGTCGTCACTCCGTCGGATTTGTTGCCGTTGGGCAGGTCGTTATCGAGGCCTTTCTTCCGGTCGGCGTCGGCGGCGAGGTGGGTCATACTGCCGGACACGGAAGCCGGCGCCAGGTTCAAGTTCATTTTCGTCAGGAGATTCGATTCACTACCAGTTTTCTTAAGATCGGGCTGCGGGTGGGAGATGTTCGAGCCGCTGCGCTGGATCATCTGTAGGCGCGCGTACTGCTCCTGTAGCGCCCTCTGCTTTTTAAGGAGCTCTTGGTGGCGCTGCTCGAGCAAGGCCTGCCTCACGGCGGAGTTGTCGTCTGCGGCCGGCGAGGCGGGGGACGTGGGCGAGGCGAGGGGGGAGCGCGACGTGGTACGCGGCGGCGGCGGAGGCGGAGCGCGGCGCGCGGCCATCGCCAGCAGCTCCGGGTGCCGCTCGGGCACGGGCGGCTTGGCCGGGTGCTGTCCGCGCGCGCGCACCGGCGGCGACGCGTCCGTGTCGCTGCCGCTGGGATACGAGTGCAGCCGGCGCAGAGAGCCCTCGGCGCGCGGCCCGCACGCGCCCCCGCTCCGCTCCCGCTCGCCGGGCTTGGCGAACGTCTGCAGCTCGTCTAGTAGCGCGTCGAGGGCGTTCTCGGGGCGCGAGTCTCCTCGCGCCGCTCGCCCGCACACGGCCTGCGCACCGAGCACGCACTCTAGCTCTGTCCGCACATCGTCGCACGATAAGAGCGCGGCTGTAAACCACTCCTCCCGACTGCCTCACGTTGAAACCCGTTGCGTTTGTAATTACAGATGAACTTCGCGGAATATTTATCTGCCACGGGAATTAACGTTCTGAACGTAGTGTGGCTGATATCCAGTTTACAAGCGCACCGTCCAGCCGGAACTCGCAATCGGGAGACATCTCGAAGCGGTGGCTTGCAACCGCGCTCTTGTACTATTTTACATATACACTGAACACCAATCATTCATAATTTTAGACATTGATTTCACGAATATATTCGTAAAAAACACTCATACAAAATAGAAACAAAAGGCGAATGCCTGTATCTGTCACCGAATAAAATTATACGTTATGTAGGTATACAACGAAAGCGCCTTAACTAAATGTTCGATGCGCATGCTAAGTACCGTATAAATTGATTCGATTATCAGATTACTTTATATACGACTGAGTGCCCTAACGCAGTGTTGATAAACAGAACAGTGATATAATATTAACGAAAAGGTGTATAAAAAGGTAATTTAAAAATACATAAATAGTTTTCTTAAACGCACTTTAAAGAATATGAATGTGAAAGATATTATATTATTATAGTGTGTAAAAAAAATGTGATCAAATGCATGAAATTCAAGAAGAATTAAATATCACTCTTAACAATTGTGTTGATTTTGCCATTAGTCAAAAATTTAAATAAGGTGAACAGTAATTTTATCAAATTCTAAATATAGAAGGAAGCTACATTCTGAGCGATGTTTTATACCCAAAGCTGTATTCTAAAAGCCAAAGTGAGATGCCATTGCCACAATAGTTTAAAGTGCCAATAATTTCTTAAAACTTTAAATTGTGTAAGCGTACGTTTTAGATAAAGTTACCTGTGCTCTGGAATGTTATCACAAATTCATCATAATATCTATACTGTCAAGTCCGTTTCGAAGGTGAATTTATGAAATATATCTTTAAGCATCTTTGATAGAAATGAAAGTGTAAAAGATTAGATTATAAATGGTGAGTGAGGTCGGGCGACGACTATACTCGTGAGGCAAAAGTACCAGGTGTTAAAACAATGTGAAGTCTAATACATGTCATTGGTCCCATGGACTGGACTTTGATCCGCTCCTGACAATGTGCTGCAACAAAACAGAAAACAGCGAGATGCACTAAACTATTTTAAAAAAGCCAATCTAACAATAAACATGCTGTTATTCAAATAAAACACGGCTGTTTACACATTTATTTGATATAACCAGAAAATTTAAGGTAAATTTTGACATGTCATCGAGAATATCTGAACTAAAAGATACCTATGTCAAAATATTAATTATTACAGACACAAATTAAGCATTAAACTCTTCTCCTGTTAAATTTTACCAATGGTAGATAGGGCAAACAAGAACTGATGCAACAATACATTAACTGTACAATTATAAAACTTAGGATACTGATCAAAACACAAAATGTATAAAATGCGCTAAATTTGTATCAAATGTAATGTGAAAACGTACCATTAAAACAAGAATAATATTACTAACACTAAGTGCGATATGTAAATCTCAACAATGATATAATCATAAAAAGAGCTTGATTTTTTACATTGCACAAAATTATTTCCGAGTACCTATTAATCTGATTCGTGCATGCAACATGCAAGTGCCACTAAGAAATTAATTTCTATAAAATTTCCATTGTGAAAAAGAAATGTAATGGAATTTTAACTGTCTATAACCACAACGTTAACTATAAAACGGGTTCCATTAATTCTGTATATTATCAGGAATCAATAAATAGGAATCAATAAATTATATGATACACCCACAGTTGTAGCTAACGTCGTAATAAACATACATGCCTGTGTACAAAATGAATTAAGTAATGAAATAAAAAGTGTAAAAACATACATAGATTTAAATGTTCAAATATTATGTTATACGAAATTGAAATTGTTATTAATGAAATTTTGAAGTTTCAATTAAAATGAAATTAACTAAAGCTAAATAGATTTCAGGAAACGAACGCCACCAAATATGTTCTGGTTAGAATAATTTTGTTAAACAAAATAATAAGATTATGCTGTTTCTAAATTTTTGTGAAATCAATAGCTTCAGTTTCATTTCTATTAAACATTATGAAACAACATTTTTCAGAATTTTGCATGCGTACCGATTCTTTCAATACTGTTAGTACTGGAAAAAACGCAAAATGCATTTAAAAATTTAGAATGCTTTCAGACAAAGCAGATCCCAATTACTAAAAAGTCATTAATATTGCCAAAGCGTTAGTATTTAGTGCATCAACATGCCTATATAGATTATAACAAAATTTGTGTTTAGTTTACAAAAATATATGTATTAATATTGAAAGAAAACAATTACTCCAAAGTAAAAACATACGACGTGATAAGATAAAAATAAATATAGAAATTAATTTAAAACGTAGTTAATGAATATTAAAAATGTATAAAATGTATAATATATCGAAGGATTTGTTTACTCGTTCACAACAATCGCCTCTTTGAAGTAATGACTGTTTCTCCAAGCGAACTGACGGGGATGATAACAAGAAATGAAATATTCATTGTTATAATCATTCAATTAAGTACATGATAAATCTTAAACTACCAATACATAGAACAATTCTTAGCAAGAAACTATCCAGAGATCTAAAAACAAAAATGTTGATCATAAAATACTCGAGTGTGAAATTGTAAATGCACTAAATTTTAATGCAGGAATAATGCCTAGATGACAAAGTTCTATGTATACAAAATATTTGTGTTATATAACGAAAATTGCCAAGGAATCGTATTGTTGGAACATGAGACTGAAAGAGATTACTTTTACGAAATAACTATGATGTACTTGGGTTGTAACAGTTGATTTTAATGATTACTTATATTGAGTTTTACGTATGTTATAATGATGATTTAAAATTGGCATTATTTTCCTTAAGCGAGGAAGGTGCATTGGTTGCGGGGGTATGTGCAAAAGAATCTGTAACTTCGTTATATTCTAAATCAACCGACAACCACACTCTGTCCTTTAATATCGTTTTTATGTCAGCGAGACAAACAAATGGCAAAAGTTTCGAAGTATCTATTTCTAAAAACGGTAGAGTCTGTTCATCTAGAGAACTAATGTGGCGTTGAGGGCGTTGCTGTCCAAATTTCATTATTTTGTTTATTCGAGACCACAGAATACCATTTAGCAGTATTTCAAGACCCAAGTTCGCGTGTTTTGCTATAATAGTTCTATATGTGTCTTTGAGTCTCTTTCTCTATGTCTCTATGTCTTCTTCTTTTTTGTATTGGACCCGCATTAAAGCATTTGCCAGTGTCAAGTGTTAGGATTTTTTCAAGTTTCTTGAATAAAACAAGTTGTAAATGTTCTAGTCACAATCTAAGTCACGAATACAGTCAATTTATAAGTCGAGTCCTGCTTCAGTAAAGTGGTGGCGACTTTACTAGAAGCTTCTATGGAGTTTTGCCGACAACGTAAAATCACACGTTTTACTGCTTTATTTCACTTGCCCACACTCACGCACTTTATCGAACACTAAATGAATAAAACACCACCATTTTTATAGCAATAATGTTCAAAATAACACAAGTTTAGGAAAATAAAACAAAGCAACAACACGTTACTAAGACGTTCCCGCCAAAAACTCGTCTCTATGTCTCTCTTTGAGTTCGTTACATGACATTTCGATAGGTTATGTCAATTTCATACACTGTTTTCTTTGTACTGGCGTTCACTAACACATTTAGAAATACCCTTGTCTAACCGTGCAAGAGTCCATTGACTTATATTGTGACTTGTGATGCTAGTGATGTTAAAATGACTTTTTTGGTTTTAACAGAACATGAAAAACGAAGTTACAAAATATTTTAGAAGTTTTTGTCAGATACATTTTTCTTTTCTTTCTTATCAGAAATGGACATCGCTACTGGTACTCTATTTGTATATATATTTGCTTAGACAAACTATATATATATGTAAGAAAAAACAAAAGAAATGTGAATGAGCGCTTATATCAAACTATTGATTTCTGCACATATATGAAATACGAAAATGTTCTATCTATAGACAATTAGTAAAAAACAAATTAGAATATTTGTGGTGCTCTCTATTTTTTGTCTATTATGTTTTACTTTTTCTTATTTTATTGTAATCTAAAAAATCATGGACAGAGCGTGACGTATTTTATATGCTATTCATACACATTTTTGAATATCCAAACACTTGTATGCCAAATTTTAAATTTCTTGTCTAAAATAATTCATGCATTAATAACAAATTTTGAACAAATATTTATGTACTGAGATTGGTTTCGCACTTAAAATACACTTTATTAGGACTCACTAAAATTGAATAGATGGGTTCATTCCAATTTCATACAAAAATAATGATTTTATAAGGGATAAATGAAACTAAAATCAAGCAAATTCTGCTAGAGATTCTAATTATGTTTATGTCGGGATTAGAACATGCATATCAATTCAAAAACATGCTTCCTTTTTTAGTGAATAAAGGGCTTAAAAAAAACTACGTGTAAAAACTGTTAAAATCACACTACTAAGCTTAGGATCAATGAAGGGAGCCAAGTAAACAATACACTATAGGTAATCATGGAAAAGAATGCAAATTTTATAACCTTTGGCAAACCTGCAATTGTTAAGCGCATGTATAAAAAATAATTAATACAATCCTACAGATCTCGGCTTAAATTCACTGTAAATGAACCCAATATTTGAATTAAGATAGTGAACTATAATCATAGCAGTAGGTAAGTAAAATTTGTAGGAAGAAAATTTGTCGATAGCGTTATGAATTTCAGCATTTTGAACATTGGCGTTTTTTGTAATCAATCAGAATATATTTTGATTTGACCATTTTTCTTCTTAATTCTTGGATTCTCCGGCTTATAATGTAAAACACGCAAAATGCTAACCATTCCCCGATTGTAACTTGTAAGTACACGCAAAAACATCACGTAAAATGAAATTTGTCCATAGCGTTATGAATTTCAGCATTTTGAACATTGGCGTTTTCTGTAATCAATTAGAATATATTTTGAAGTCAACGCACCATATTTCTCCTTAATTCTTGGATTGTCCGGCTTATAATGTAAAACACGCAAAATGCTAACCATTCCCCGGATATACAAAATAGTAACTTGTAAGTACACGCAAAAACAACACGTAAAATGTCATCATCATCTCAACCACAAGTAATCAGTCTGTTAGTGGCAATAGACCCGTTGCTTGATTTCTAACGCCCTTTAATGAGCGTTTTCCTGACAATAGTATGAAAACGTCTCGATGACGTAAAATGCCTTCTACCTACACAGCGATTACACTAACACCAAACGGTATAAAATAAACTAACGTAAAATTACGTAATGATGAATATAGTATACGTTAAACTACTACTTGTAATAAACGCAAAATGTGAATTTTCTGCACAATCAAATGAAAACGTTACAATGACGTAGGTACAATTAATTTAAATTTGTATATTAAAAAATATCCATTTTGGTCATTGCCACCATTTTGACCACAAAAGCACATTTTGGGGTAACCTGCCTATGTATCATGAACCTATATAGATTAATTGTTTGAATTTTACTTGCCTGATTCCGTTTCATAGAATTCCAGTCTGGGATTCCACAACAAAACATCAAGTAAAACATCAGATGTTCTGTCTGATTAGACAGAACATCTGATGTTTTACTTGAGTTTCTGATTCCATCAGTTCCTTATGTTTCACTTGATCGAACAATTAATAGGTTTCTGTTTTAATAGATTTCCAAAAAAGAGGAGGTCCTCGATTCGACTGTATGTTTTTCTATTTTTGTTACGCAATAAACTCATCAATTATAAATTGATTTTGATAATTCATATATGTATATATATAATATTGCTTACGCGAAGTTGGCTCGTTTGTATATTCTACGTATTATATACATTATAAACCGCCGATAATCCTTGAGTTAAAATATGTAAATATTGCAATAAGATTTCAAGTTTAATATTTCAAAATTAACAAACATTAATATGATTTGAAGTAAATCATTCACAATATCTTATTTTCAAGACCAAATCAACAAATTTTCTTCCTGTGTCGCTATTACTTATCCTACAGGATAAGGATAGTATTGTCGAATATGATTGGTACCTTGTTGTGATTCTGCGAACAAGCTCCGTTGTCTGAAGGGTAGTCTTCAGATGTGATAACAATACAAGATGAACCTTGGGATAGGGTGGGAGAAGATCGCCCGTCGGCCAATGGTAAGCGCTGCTCTTGAACACAGGCCAACCTATAGTTTCACAATAAGAGACATATTAATACATTAATAACAAAACTTGTAGCAAAAAAAGGTTGTGGGGAGATACCCCGCAAACTTTTTATTAAAGCACCGAAAAGTGATTTAATAAAAATGAGCACAAAACGACACGACGACAAAAAAAATTGCACAAACTTCACAATCTTAGCAGTTATGCAGAGGAATAAAATCATAATTAGACGACGATTTTTTTTTTAATTCCCGTGTTGATGTAAGATTGAAAATCAAAATGAACGTAGTTAAATGCCTGAAATAGGTATACTTCATATTTCAGTAGAACCAATGAATCATTGTTTGTAATTTTTACAAATTTGAATTATTTGATCATGCTATAGTCAGACATCTAACGCCTGAAATAATACTCTTAGAATTACAAGTTGCCCTACAAAGAATTTCTGAAACAGTAGGATTTTTAACATTTAACTTTGATTTCTTTATGTTAAAAAAAAGTTTTTTTTTATCTCGATTTTTTTTGTGCAAAGATAGATCTACGATTGACCACCAACTCGCCTGATGTCAAGCGACGGTGTGGCCGAGGATGGAGGTCGTCGATCTAGAAGATATCTATTCACTCTAGCCTTGAAAATTCAAAGATTAATATTGATTAAAAACTGATCTAGCCACTTGATGAACATACCGTTTCAATGTGACAAGTGTTCCGGTCAACTTCTTACAGCGGCGAAGTGCCAGCTCGAGTCTTTCAGGTTCATCTTCTAGCATCTTCTCCTTCCGGACCACCTGGTGGAGTGATAATATGATTTATAATTATGACACTCTATTTATTATTCGATATGTTGGGGGATTTTTATGTTCAAAATGCAAGCACATATTTTCACGCTATAAATTAATATCAGGGGGGTCAGACAAGTGGCATTTTAATTTCGTGAACGTCAGTAGAATAGAATGTAAGAGATTGACATTAGCTGACGAAATGTCACGTGACGGAACGCCGCAGTTTCTCAACATTTCGAAGCGAAGGTAAGCGTTTATAGAAATAGTTAAACGCTTTATGTAAATGGTTTCTACCATTACTGGCTAATGCATGTAGATGCATTTATCATTTAATTACATTATCACGTCAATTAATCATAATTATCAATTCATTCACATTATAACGTCAAAAAAGCAAACCGTAGGGTTTGCTTTTTTTGACGTGATAATGTCTTATAAATCGATGAACGCCGGCTGCACGCACGAAAAAGCATGACCCATTGTCACGTTCCGCCTGAGCCGAGCGTGCAAGCGAGAGCGCGGAACAAGCGATAGAGAGGCACGAATAGAAAGAAACGGCCTAAGCGTTCGGCTTGTGACGCATCTATCATGACGTTATCATGTAAAATTATCATCCGTAAACCGAATTTACAGACAACCATTTTTTTTCAATATTCAAACTTATATATTTTTATCTTCGGAATCATTTTAAAAAAGGAAGCGATCCGTAGAGGATGCATAGACAATAATTATCTAAATTAGATAAAAAAAACAATCATCGAAGAAAACAGTTTTCACCTATTTGTATGGGGGATCGTGTGACAACATTTGTCTTATCACTAATATTACCTTTTCCATTTCCGCTGCCAGTTTTGCTTTCATTGTCTCCTGCAGTGTCGGGAACTTGAGTTTCCAGTCCGCCACAGTCTTGCTACTCTTTGACAGCACCATGGCGATGCGTTCTATATCCGCCATATTCACTCGAGTCTCTCTGAAAACCGGACTGAAGTAGTTGATAAAGAGACCCTTTATTAAACGGCTACGACAAAAAATTATCTATACATATAATAAGACAGTAACGGGTCAAAATCTGTACATTAAATATTATAGTTTTTTTTTTTGGGGTGCATTACTATCGATATAGAAGCCAAAACAGAAATTTTGTCTATCTGCCTGTCTGTCCGGTGTGTCCGACGGACGCCGAAACTACTGGACTGATTTGGACAAAATTTGGCAGGATTATTACTTATACTATGTAGAAGGATCTGGCATATCCTGAAGCATATCCTTTTTATCCTGAAACGTTTGTCAGTTCCTGTGAGATACAGTAAACAATAACAACATAATCGATCACCACGCGGGTGAAACCGCGGGGAGCAGCTAGTAATAAATAATAATGTAGTAAAGTGACTATATTTATCAGACCCAGATTAATGACAAAAATCACCTTAACATATATTAGGTACATACAAATATTATGTGTTAGAAGTTTGAATTTGTTTGTATTACCTACTTTTTGTAGTATGAGAACCGACCGTAAATTTTCGAAATCGATTTGATACTGCGATGAAATGCACATTGGTGGCTCATCAGGAAATTCAAGCCTGTCAGCTTTTTAGTCAGCGTGCTCAGCAGATGCTCACAAATGGGTCAATAGGTCAAATTAGGGGGTCCCAAGAGACCCCTCATTTGACCCATTGACCCATAACTTGAGTAGGTTTTTGCACTTATACCTGTTCGCAGCTTGTCCACGCAAGCGTTCTACTGTCGACTCCAGCTCGTAGAGATCATTTTCCAAGAGTAACATATCTTGCCGGTAGTTCTCTTCCTCGCGGAGAATCTGCTGTTACAAAGAAAATTATTTATTTAGTTTAGAATCTAAATGAACGACTTTATTAAAATGTCTATAAAATGGTAGAATTGATAATAATAAATTTATTTATTTTGATACAAATAAATATGAAATTACATATGACAAGCTTTTTAGATGTTGTCCAAATTATACATTGCAAATTATGAGTTTAAGTTTTAACAAAGAAATAAGTGATTTTGGTGATTTTGCTGTCATTCAAGTCGTAGTCCTTGTGTTGTGGTGAATAGGGCTCTTCGTGTGATCAGCTTAATAATTGTTAATTGATGACTTTATAAATAAATGAAGTGAAAGTGAAAGTTAAAATTAAACATATTAAAATTCTACGATTAAAAATATATATTTTTTTTTAATATCGCGTAGACTACTGACGCAAATTTATAAAATTTTACCGAATCTAGGAATCATATCTTGCCCTTATTACTATCGGACAGTCAGAAATACAGAAAAACGTCACGGTTTCATGGTGGATATTCCAAAAACCCGTACGAAACGCTTTAATTCCACTTTCATCTACTACGACTACTAGATTGTGTGGATCGGCGGATTGCGCTGCCTGAGTGGGTTATTCCCGAAAAATATAATCTGGGTGTCTTTAAATCGCGAGTGAATTGGTTTCTTCTTGACGCGCTCCATCGTAGGCCGCAATGTCGATTAACATAAGGTGAGTTGGCTGTCAAGTGAAAACCTATTACAATAAAAAAAGGTTATATGTACGTAACACACCGGCGGTAATAGAAATAAAAATCACCACTTCATAATCACTCTACTTGCATGTCAGTTTTAAAAGATATTTTCCCTTGTCAGGTTCTAAAATCATAAATAATTATATGTAGGTATGTAGTTTAAAAACTCAAAAAACCGACTTCAGAATACTCAACACAATACATAATATGTACGCGACTTGCTGTTCACTTTTCTACAGACACTTGAATTATATTTTACCAGTTATTTTGTTATAAAAACCAAAGTACTGCATCGATTTTGATTTAGGACCACCTCTGAAGTATAACCAACCAAATAAAAAAAGAATCATCAAAATCAATGCACAATTGGCTGAGTAATAGGTGAACAAACATACAGACCGAATTGATAACCTTCTTCTGTTTGGAAGTCGGTTAAAAATTCAAAAGACACCGAGAACAAAATCAATTATGCTTACAGAATCAGGATTGTGGTCGGAGTGAGAAGATTGCAGAACTCCAAGCTTGACTATCGCATCGGCCATCATTTGCCGCATTTGGATTGCGTGCGACATCGCCGACCGTCGTAAATTACGAGTCTGTGAAGATGAAAGATATATTGTAGTTAGAAGGTTTGTTTGAGCAACCAAACATGCTTCTGTAGTGCTTGTGTTTTTAGGGTTCCGTAGTCAACTACGATCCCTTTTAGTTACGCCTTCTCCGTCCGTCTGTCTGCTTAGCTAAAAGGCTATTAAGTATTAGGTACTAGATAGGTGTAATTTAGTATGGGTACAATATAGTATGTATAATAAAAAAAAATTAAAACAAATGAGGCTACACACGTAAAATGGGGATTTTTTTTCTCAACTAGCCACAGTGTGGGGTATCGTTGGTTAGGTATTCAAAAAATACCTATTGCAGATATGTGAAAAACAATTCCTATTTAGTTTCGATACGTATGAAAAATATTAATGTGACAAATTTTTGTTAGAGTCAAGTGTCCCTACAGCCTGCCAGCTAAACGGTTGACTTTAGAAATGTGAAAAAATTCAGGCTGATAGCATTTAATTATAGTGAAATAAAAAAAAAAGCTAAATAGGATCTACAAGTTAACATGTTACTTATAGAAATATAGACAACCAACTCGCGAAATGTACTTGGAGAACACATATTCACCTATGTAAAGTTACAAAATATTCATAACCTCTATTTCTCTTTTTTCCCCCTTTGTTTCTATTTAATACCTAAAATGTGTTTGCTCAAATGATGTATACATGCTTTGGATTTTAGTCTGATTCTGATCGATTGTCACGTGTTATCTTATGTTATGTATATTCTGTTTTGTATACTTAAATAAATAAATAAATAGAAACAAATTTCGTACAAAGTCCATTTAAATCGCAAAATCAATCAATATGTTCGTAGTATCAATCAAGTAGCTTTATTCTAAGTCCGTAATTAACTTAAGTGAATTACAGCTACGGAACCCTATACTGCGCATGACCCAACACGTACTTGGCAAATTTATTCTTACCTCAATGCGTACGTCTCGCGTCTGCTTCTGAACGTATAGGAACTTCGTGATGAAATCCGGCGACACAGTTATCGTGAGCGACTTAGGCGGGGCCAGAATTAACTGCTGCGTAGACAATCCAGCTGGTTTCGGCGGCGGCGCAGGCTTCAGTCGGTCGCGTTCTGTAACGTGACACCGCTGTAACTAGTCACCTCGATCACTCACGCACGTATGAATAAGCTGACAAAACTTGAAAGCTTCAAGGCCTGACCGGTACTTCATAAGCCTTAATTATGCAAAGCATATTCTTACTATACAACTTGTGTGATTCGTTAACGACTCAGACTTAACCATTTCGGATGATGTCAAGCTACAATGAAACTTAATGTACGAATATTATGGATGGATACCAAATATTTTACCTTGAGATGATGTCCTCGGTAATGTAGAAGATTTTATGGCCGGTTTGGTAGGCTTGGTTTCAGCTATAGGCAAAGAAGTAAGCAGAAAGATATGAATGGTTATGACAATAACTACCAGAATGATGGACAGTTCGGTAGAGGAGGATCCTGAAGTGAGAATGTTCCAATTGTTGGCATATCCTCACTCGTGTGTCTAAATATGTGTATAAAGGTTGACCGATACGACACTGATTGAGAACACAAGATGAATAAATATGAGAACAAAAACTCATCTGATCTGGGACATGAAACTGATGACAATGAGAATGACTGTCATTAGTTAAGTCCTAGTCTATACAGCAAACAATGCTAGTATTTTATTGGTATAAAAATACGAACATCACCGGAATCGGAAATTAATCTAAGAGCATTAGTATCTAGGTTACGAAAGTTGCTTGCACATTCTTGGCATCAATTCAAATGCAAAATTCAAATATACTGGGACTAACCAACAAGAACTAACATCTAATCTACCATCACCTTGTGACCCTCACAAAATCTACATTGCACATTTTAATTATTATATTAATAGTTTTATGGGATACATATCCTAGATAATAATGATTTGTATGCATACCTGCGTGTAGCGGAGAATGCTGTTTTGGTGAGTTCATGTCTGGTGGATCATCACTAAAAGATACGGATTTTTCAAACGAAACAGACTTTTCTGAAATGACAAATTTTATGTGGTCAGTTTATTTATAGTTCAAATATTTTCAAGAGAACGTCTCAGTTATAAGGGTTTCATTTTGTACACTAACTGCATATGATACAAATTAATTTCCAAATTTTTACAACGAATTGTGCTTTGATTGATGTGAGGTAGTCAGGAATCGGTTCGTTAATTGCAAAACTTGCTCTTAGTGTTTCAATCAAAAGGTACTTGCAAGTGTTATGAGCATTCGGATACAGTGATAAAAAAACAAAAGAAAAACTTAAAATATTACTAATGTACAAAATGCCTTCATTATAAGAACAAAATAGCTGTGTATATTATTTGATAATGCATTTTCTCACTCTAATATCACATGACAACAGCATCTACTGAACTGAATATTATGTTAAGTTTTGCGAATTTATCTACAAAAAAGCTTTTTTGTTCAAACAAAATGTTAAGATACCATTGACGGTAAACATTGGAAGATTTCATCGAACATTACGAGTGATTAATGCTTCGATATGAAGTTGACATTTGAATAAAATGGAATGGAAATGGGACTATATTGCCACATGACGATATAAATGAATCTAAGACTAAAAACTTTCTGAAGCTGAAATTAAGGAAAGTCATTTCGAGTCAGCAAGCAAGCGTTGCAAGAAAACTTAGAAGTGTATCTGATGCATTGCTAAAGTCGTAAAGTTGGTCAATAGGACATATATACGAAACTATGTCGCCTTTGTTTGCTTGTCTGTATACTTTATTAGGTTTGAGTGAAAGTGACGCTTTCTCTGTCGAGTTAACAAGATGCGCGGAAGCGCTCTGCATCAGGTTTTGCATTTACTGAGTTGTAAATGAAATGTGGTGGCGCCAATAATTTGCGGTTTCGTTTTCCTTCACATACTAAATTAGTTTCTCATTTGATATTGTGTTACTTTGTGTTTTACTTCCTTTATTTCTTTCGAGCATTAGAAATGCATCAGCAAAATTTCGGACCGTGTTGAGCACACTTACGAAATTTATCCCTCCCTAATTTGGGAGGTCTCTCGTTGCTGGAAAATCGCGCCGGATCTGAGTAGAAAAAATCGCAAGCTACATTAACGAACCAAGCCGTTTTTCCGTGGCTACGACTACACTTTAAAGCTGATGGAGTAGAGAGAAATTTTTAGTATGGTTCGTTAACAACACGCTAATGATATTTTATAGACTAATCAGTAGTTCTTTGTCAGTCTCCAGCGGGATCGAAATGATTGAAGATAGAAAGATTATGAGTAGAGAGCTCACCTTGAGCTGGTCGTCCAGTGCAATTAGGAATGTCTTGTCTCGGTGCGACCGGAGGTGTCGGACCAGAAGGAGTTTGCAGAGCTTTCTGCACAAGGCCGGTCAAACTAGCCAGTTGTCGCTCCATTATCTCTACCCGTAGACTATTATCGTCCAACGGTATCGCCATTCTGAAAAATCAGTGTCAGTAGAAAAATTCTAGTCTTACACAATCCTTGACCGACAAATACCTGATTGAGAAAAATTGCAAACTGAACACGTTCAGATCAGCCCATATCGTACGTTTATGATCTTTATATGAGCTTAACAGTCGATCGAGCACAGAATACGAAATATAAAATAAAATGAAGCATAAAATTGAATTTACTACGGGACTCATAGAAATCGTACGAAGATCTATCCAACAATTCAAAACTTGTTTTGAATACGCTATTTTTAAATAAAATTTGAAATATTTCGCAAATGCTTTAAATACGTCGCTGTTGCTGAGATAGACGCCAGCTTATGAAATACGATGAAGCAAACACACAAAAGCGGTGACGACGAAGAAATACGGATGATGGTGAGAGGATGCTAAAATGTCACAAATGATGTATGGACGATGAGGTAAATTTACCTTCCGTTGTAAGGTGGGCGCGGCATGGGACATGGGCCTCCCATAGAGCCGTACATTTGGTAAGCCTCTTCCAAGCCAACACCATCCCTAGAATACGGTTTGATAGATACAGACACACGCACTGTAATCAGGAGTTAGGACAAAGGTTGGACGCATGCTGTTATTTTTGTGTACACATATCTTTCCAAGTGAGCTATAAAGTTGTTAGGTCCTCCGGAGGTATTGAAATTAACTAACGTGGTAGTGAAATCTGCCTATACGAAATTTACACACTTTTAGACTACCTATAGTTATATTCCTTGACGAATTTTCAGAAAAAAAATCTATAAATGTAAATATAGCTTCTGGATTTGACACAAATATACATGGGGTGGATAAATCGGGAGGATTCCTGCCATATTTTATCTATTTTACACAGAGCTGCAGTGCAAGGAAAAAAACTGAAGAGATCGCTGAATTCGCAAAAGTATACAAATGGTTAAACTAACCCCGCTTCTTCATCGATAACTGGAGTGATGGTGGGTCGACCAGCAGCTGGGCCCAAAAATGCTGTATAGTAGGGATCTTCGAAAGGCGGTCTTACAGCACTGCGTTCCGGCGACGACATGTAGCCTTCAGTAGTATGTCCTGAAAATAAATATTTCTTTAATAACTATAACGCACATTTGACCGAACTCGAGAATCATTTGAGATAAAATAAAAATAGGGGTTTGTTAACCATTGCTTTTACATTACGGTTAACATTGAAAATTATGCTTTCAGCTTAAGTCAAATTTTCAGTGTAATTTTCAATGTTAAATTTTGGGCTTTACGTAGTCAGAGATAATACCAAAGTGTTCCTATCTTGATTTCTAATAGATAATGAATTCTCAGAGATCGGTCACTAATATTTTGTTAAACACTGAGAAAGGATATATAAACGTTTGTAATTTCAAACCAAAGCTTTTTTTTATTGTAGAAGCATGCAAATATAGTAAAACTTTAGAAACAAACTTGCATACATCGAAATTAAGATGCGATTAAATATGCAAAAATATAAAATATCTTCGATTATAGACAACGTTTTATTTTTGCTTTCTGTCAATAATTTTTATTTCAAATGACTGAAACAGGTTATATAAAAATTTATAAAATTAGCTTGCTGTTGTTAACTTTTTTTTCCTAGATGATACATAATCGTAAAAATAATAACCTAAAGAAAAAATATTTTAAACGATATTTTGGACAATTTATATATAGAAAACAATGTTTATAGATTATGCTGTTATTGAATATAAAGCGCTATGGACGATAAATAATTAATTACGTCAACATGAGCGAAAAAAGGCGAAGCGCTTGCAAAATATTTGTTGAAAGCGAAAGTAGATTTTGACGTTACGTGTAAGGCGTAACGAGTGCGTAAAAAACACAAGACGCGACATCAGAATTTATAGTGGCTCTCTGATCAAATGATACTATTAATCACAAGAATATGAACACTTGACTGAAGTAAGTGACCCATCAGCTCTTTGGTAATAATCTTTAAATAACCACTGATTTTGTTAAGAGATCAGCGAATTTAATTGTTGTTGACTCTATTATTGAATAAAATATGCACATACATGTTGTTACTATTTCAAGAGAACAAAAGTTCCTTAATTTAGGACCAAAATTTAGTACCAAAACAAACAAAAAACCTAAAATTTCAGTTCCTGCTCCGTTATTGAGCTAGAATACAAACAGAGTCACAATTTCTTACGAAAAACAACAAAAAAAAATGCTCGAGCGGCGTTATTCAATACGAGCTATCAAACTAAGATAACGAGTTAGAATTTTCACGCAAAATTTAGAGTATAATTCAATAGCAGCCAAAAGATGTATTGGATCACAAATGGTTTGCAATAAGAATTTCAAACAGAGGAGTAGAGTGACGCCCTAACATTTCATCTAAAAATTAGGGCTTAACAAAGAAAAAAAATGGTTATGGCGATGTCTAATAATGCGTATACGAAGTAGTATAAACAACAGTAAAAACAAATTAAAGTATTGATTATTTTTTGCTATTGTTGACGAGCATTCCCGATAATGTTCAATATGCGACTAAGCATTAGTGAGTCTCGTCGTGTCTAGCGGACTCAATATGTTTCCTACTTTGAATAAGCGTCACTCGTTTTCCTCTACTTGAAACTGTCATTGGCAGTTATCAAAAAGTTAGCGCACTGAAGAGCACGCATAAACTTACGACTCGGACATTTTTACATTATTGTGACTCTGTAGGTATTCTAGATTATTGTTATAGGCCACAAATTGCGCTTATGTTCTTTACCACAGGGTGAGGTTACCGGGAATGGTATAAAGTTGTTCGCCACGGGGACATTCGGGAGCAGAGAACGGAAAGCACCGTTCGGAACCGCTACCCGGGACGCACGCGCGTAAGGGCTTGGTCGGCGCGGGGACACCTATATACATATCTTGCTATATTTCATTCACTCCCATCACAGTACTATTACTTATTCTGTGCTTCGGATGCAGTTCAAGAAGTCATGACAATTTTGCATATATTTATTTTTAACCGACTATGACAAAGCCAAAAATGTTATATATTAGCTACATTTATGGTAGTGTCGTTGTGTTTAGGTATGTTCTACGGTAGGGCTTAAATTAAGGATGAGTTAGAGTACGGTAGGGCTTAGATTAACGAGTTAGATGAATAAGGTATCGATCCAAGGAAGAAATAAATGACAAACCAGTCAGTGGTTCTTCTTCTTCTTTTTTGTATTGGACCCGCATTAAAGCATTTGCCAGTGTCATGTATTAGGATTTTTTTCAAGTTTCTTAAATAAAACAAGTTGTAAATGTTCTAGTCACAATCAAAGTCACGTATACAGTCAATTTATAAGTCGAGTTCTGCTTCAGTAAAGTGGTGGCGACTTTAATAGAATCTTCTATGGAGTTTTGACGACAACTTAAAATCACACGTTTTACTGCTTTATTTCACTTGTCCACACTCACGCACTTTATCGAACACTTAATGAATAAAACACCACCATTTTTATAGCATTAATGTTCAAAATAACACAAGTTTAGGAAAATAAAACACAGCAACAACACGTTACTATGACGTTCCCGCCAAAACCCAGTCAGTGGTGTTTCAGTGGAAAACCAACATTAGGGATGGGGTAACCTAATTTCGATAGTCAAATTCATGTTTTGCGATACGTCGAGTTGATAACGTATATAAGAAGGGTCTGATTGAGCGCATTTCAAATATGTTTGAATTTTTGTACTTAAACTCACTTTTAACCTAGTAATGGTTTAGTTTTTCAATAGCTAGTTACTTACACATTTTAATCATATCAAGTAATGCTAATTATTGCAACATTTATCTCGTTTGATACATGTAGGTTGACACAGAAATACTCTGATCCAATAACTGTATAAACTTTTTCAGGATTCCGTAGTAACTACGAAGAACCCTTATAATTTCGCCATGCCCGTCTGTCTGTCTGTTTATATGGCACAGTAACTTTACTCAGAGATTATCAGCCCTACATAAACAAAATTTGGCTTAAAGATTTATGTTCTGTGAACCGCAACAAAACGACGTAGTAAATTAAAAAAATAATAATAATAGGGGTAACACTCCATACGTACAAAAAGGGACGATTTTTTTAGATAAGGAACCCTACTATACGCGTGTCTCGACACGGTCTTGGCCACTTATTCAATACTATTGTGATTATGTGATAACAAATTACATTTTAAAGGAATGAGTTCAAGGCAGATAATTATATGTACGCATGCCATTATACGGTAACCTATCGATAATCCGAAATACGTTTGTTTGATTCTTAGTATTTGTCTGAATGCGTTTCATAGAACGATTTGATTTCAGATGTTTTACGAGTACTTGACTCGAGTTTCTGATTCCATAAGTTTGTTAGAAAAATGTTTATTTTTCCTTAATTAGTTTCGTCAGGTTTCTGTTTGATTATATCCAGAAACCTTATTATTTTTGGACACATTAACCTTGTTATTTTTAAAGATTTAACTGTGAGATATCTGAGATATATTAATTCTTAGATTAGGTTCGTTAAGTTTATGTCACAAACTCTTTCGTATTACAAAGATTCGGTTAGCAGACTAGTTGTCAAATGAGCGTTCGGGATTTTGATAGTCATATGAAAAAAAAAAAGTTTTCGTGGAAATGATATTCGATATTTTGTATTTCAGATTATTGATAGGTAACCCATTTTTTATTGTTTTTTATAAAGTGGGTTGTTGGAAAAGTGAGTTTTTGGGTGGTATTAAATAGGAATGGTATAGGCGGGGAATGGAAGGTGCTAATGGTATACTCGCTACCATTCCCCGCCCTAGGATTGGGTTTTGGGGATGGGGATATGAAGGTTTATGAGTCCCACTCTCTTCTAATCTCCCACTGATTGGTTTGGGTTTTGGGAGTGACGGGAAAGTAAAAGAGGGTTAGTGGGGAGTATATTAAAAGTGGGTTGGAGGTAACCCATTAGACCCTTAGAAATATTTTCGAGAGGTGTTTGTACCGGTTGCAGGCAAGTTGGCAGTCTTCACTCTGTCGGCTGGGACGGGCGGAGCTGCTGGCGAGAAGGCTCGTAGCATGGGCCCTCCTCTGGGTAGGGTGCTCGGTGCTACATTGCCGATGTAATACGCAGGCGCCTTAGCCACCTGTAAAAAGTATTAGTAATCGTGAATTTTCATAAACAGGAATCATCATCATCATCTCAGCCATAAGAAGCCCACTGCTGAATATGTTCAGCAGTGGGCTTCTTATGGCTCCCCCATGGATTTCCAAAAAGACCGATTGGAAACGGCTTGCATCCAGCGTCTTCCCGCCACTTGTATGAGGTCATCTGTCCATCTCGTGGCTGGTCTTATAAACAGGAAGACTTGAATGTAAAAAAAAGAGTTAGACCATTTTGAAAAGACTTCCAAACAGAAGGAGGTTCTCAATTCGACTGTATTTTTTGTATGTTTGTTCAGCGATTACTCCATCAATTATGAATTGTTTTTGATAATTACTTTTTGTTTGATAGATAATAATTACCTCAGAGGTGGTCCCATATAAATTTTATCAAAATCGGTTCAATACTTTGGTTTTTATAACAAAATAAGTGAAAAAATTTGAAGTCGTTTTTTTTTAGTTTTTTATACTAGGTATAATTTATTTTATAAAAGCTGACATGTTCATCTGTCGCCATGTTGTATTTTTTTGAAGTTTCCCCATACGACGGAAGTTTATGTATATTACATAAAATATGATATAAAGTGTCACATTCCCTATATATTTAATAAACTGTTTCATGGCTTAAATTGGCTTACTTGGCGGCAAAAATCACCATATGAGAACAATAAAATTCTTATTATCAAATAGAAACCTTCCATTAAATAACAATTATTTTTTTTTGTTTCTGTGTGTCATCTACCCAAATAATATACTTTCATTTTAAAGTACACGGACACATTAAATAAAAAAAAAGGTGGCAGGTATGACAGATATGCCACAAAAATAATATCCTTTTTACAAATATATCGTAAAATAAACACTGCATTTTCATTCTAGGTACTGCTATTTTAGTAACATAAAGAAGTGGTCAATAGATACCGGTTGCATTGGGTCTTTATGGGATTAAGGATTATACTTCAGACATACACGTGAAAGGAAATATCTTTTCCATAAGCTTTTGTCGTGGTTCCTTCAACCTGTTTTTAAAGTTCTTATTGAATATACTTGCGAAATGGAAAATAAATTTAGCAGCATTTGTGAGAATAAATTCTCTTTCTTCTTTTCGCCCAACCAACCCACCGTATATTTCTCATGGTTTAAAACCAAAATATAATGAGTGAATAGGCTACAAACACGAACACCTATAAATAAAAAGGTAAAAAAAAAAAAAAAAATCTTGTCTAAATGGATCTCCGATATGATATCTCTCGATGAAATCTCCGATAGCTGGGACCCTTAACACTTACTAACTCTTCCGGTAAGCTTTTTAATTGTCTTCAGTATTATCAATCCCAGATTATTAATAGTTCAAGATATTTGTATAATTTTAAGTTGTAGATAATAGTCCAAACGCCTCTAACGATGACAGTTTACACTAGCTTTAAGATAAATTGAAATTGTCCCTTGGATATCATTCTCAAGCTTGGTAAATATATGTGAATTAAATAAGGTGAGATGGTGGTCAAACTTTTTTTTACAAAAAAAAAAAAAACACTGATAATTTCTTAGTCATTATCTCACTCATTTCTGGGGAAACTACATAATGAATTGTTTGATTAACCTCACGAGACTACATAATTTCGTTCAGGGTCATAAGGTCCAGTCGGCCAAAACCAAAATGTTTTGAACCATCATCCCAGCCACAAGAACTCATCAAGGTCATAGGCCTCCCATGGATTTCCAAAAAGATCGGTTGGAAGAGGCCTGCATCTAGCGTTTTCCTGACACGTTGTATGATATCTTCTATCCACCCTGTGGCTAGTCTTCCTACGCTGCGCTTGCCGATTCGTGGTCTCCATTCGAGAACTTTTCGGCCCCGTCAGTTCTACATGCTATGCCCACTGCCACTTCAACTTGCAAATGCGCTGTGCTATCTCGTTGACTTTTGTACGTCTACGGATCTCTTCGTTTCTGATACGATCTCGCAGAGAGACCTCGAGCCCTGTCTATAGCTCGTTGGGTGCATTTTACTTCTTGCTAGCAACATATACATACCTAATCTCTGAATGGACTCTAAATTATCTTATTATTAAGGACTCTACAGTAAGGCCCAAATAACGTTAGGTGACAGGGCAGTGAGGTTACTCGTTTTAGGCTCGCCCATTTCGTGCAATCTGTCATTCAAATGATTTTCTGAAAGTATGTCGGCCATGAGCTGTCCTAAATCTCTTTCGGTCACGACCACGTGGACTACCTCACTAGCCACTTCGGACTTTAAATTTGAAAGGTCAAATCCCCGCTCCCGACTGTCCTCAAGCCCAGGAGTCTCCTATTGGATGGTTTTTATAACAGAGATACCGGTATCGTATTTTATACCTCGGTACCTGAATTGGAGACCAAACAGAAGTGGCAATTGCTAAATCCTATCGTGTGAGTAATCAAAAACGGGTCAATTGTGACCTTGAGGCCTAGCCGTTCGAGTAGTACAGGACAGTCGGTCAAAACAATTGCTATTTTGAATAAGAAGGTAACATCTGCTATATGCCTCCTCTCATAGAGAGGAATAATAAGGAAAATATGGCAGCGCGTTGAGTAATTCGGAAAATAACAATTTGGCCTAAATACGCTCAATGCGCGAAATATAAATATTATACATAGGATTCCAGATTTGAGATGGATATTCTAAATGATTATGAACACATAGGCACATTTATAAATAAAGAAGATACACAATTATTAACCAATAAACAAAAACAAACAAGCTAAATTAGTAACATAATCAAGTAGGTAAGCTAAGTTTTTATAAAGTACACCGTGTGGTCAGAAATAAGATAAATGGCCAAGTGCGTGTCGTGCCATGCGCAATGTGATGTTCCGTAGTTACATATCATAATTTACATATGTGACGTCAAACAGGGTTTCTTGTTTGATACTACGAACATATGAGTTAAATGATGTTAATTTAAATGAAATATTCATTTTTGACTTGTCCATGTAATTATTTTAAATTGATCGGTCATAAGCTCGATAGCTCGAGCTATGCGCGGGGAGAGGCGAGGGGGGGGGGGGCAGGGTGATTATCACTTTAAAGCATAATATTTAGCAAACGGTTCCCTCAATTGAGCAATGGTTTTCGCACGCCCCTAATGTTTTTTAATAACCTATCTAACGATATCCCACGTGATGGGATATGTTAAAAAAAAACATCCCCACTTTACGTGTAGGGGAGGTTATACCATTTTTTTTTTCAAAATTTTATTCTGCTACTTTCCTGGCATTATTAATATGCATATCTATACCAAATTTCAGCTTTCTAATACTTATAGTTTTTGAGCAAAGCCACGGACGGACAGGCAGACGGACATTGCGAAAATATAAGGGTTCCTTGTTCACTACGGAACCCTAAAAACGAGTAATCATAATCAGTGTATTTATCAGACAAAAAATAAACATTTATGATTTATTATAAAACTATCTATTTCAGAGCAAGAAATTGATTCATTTCATTGTAGTGAAATGAAGATTATTTTCTATAGTACATTCAGAACGCAATAATGTTAGCAATAACAAGCGGTTTATAAACATCATTCTTCAATAGTAACACCACAACCTCGATTCTTCAGTTGCCGCTCAGTATTTCTGCATTGCACTTGGCTTTATTCACTCTTTTACGATACACTAATTAATTCACGTTGCTTAGTGACTATCCACGTCTAATGTATAATTTACGATTTAATTTTGATGTGAAATTTTAAAGGTCGCTCGTATATTTTGTTTGTAACATACATTTGAATGTGTTGACAATGAGTCAAGCAAAGTATATTGTGTTTATGAGTATGATAGTTTTTATATATGCGATAAATCGTCCAGTATACAAGATTGTTTTGAAGCAGAAAGGATATACTCAGGTATGTAGCAATTGATATTTTATTTCTTCTTTTTCTTTTGACGGCCAAGGAGAGTTGACGGTCTTTTGGACTATAGTTGACAATAAAGCCGTTTACAAGAAACTATCTCAAATAAGGTCGATCAAAAAACAACATCAACGCTGAACATTTTTCTATCGGACAGTAAGAATCACGAAAAAGGGACATCGTTACATGGTTGATATTCCGAAAACACGTACGAAACGCTTTGGCTCCATTTTCATAGTACGTACCGCCAAAATGTGGAATGCGCTTCCTGAATGGGTCTTTCCGAATAGATGTAATCTAAGTGTCTTCAAATCGCGAGTGAATAGGGTTCTTCTAGGCAAGCGCGCTCCATCGTAGACCGTAACTGTAACTTAACACCAGGTGAGTTGACGGTCAAGCGCAAGCTTAGCGTCGAATAAAAAAAACTTTGTGACCTACCTCTAAGGCCAAATTGATTACCAAAAACTTCACACCCTTGATTAGTTTAGGCGTTAGTTAACATCTGTATTTCTTCAGACACAAGTCCGATCGTATGGAGTACTGCTGCTAATTCTTAGACAGAGCAGCTAAGTTCCATCAGGACGCTATAAATTCGGTTGACCGGCAAGCTTAAAGTAAAATGACATGTTTTTTTTTATCAGCCCTGTTTGTACAAACTGTCCCACTGCTGGGAACGGGCCATCTTCTCATTGTGAGAAGGGTTAGGCCATAGTCTGTCACGCTGGCCATGTGCGGGTTGGCAGACTTCCCACATCTTTAAGATCATTGAGAACTCTCAGACATGTAGGTTTCCTCACGATGTTTTCCTTCCCCGTTTGAAGTTGGCGGCAATCAACAATACGCACATAACTTCGAAAAGACAGAGGTGCGTGCCGTGGGATTCGAACCCAGGACCTGCGGATCGCAAGTCAGACGGTCTCACCACTAGGCTGCCGGAAACTCAAATGGCATGTTTAGGCTATACTTTATATCGGATGGATTTCGACAAGTGCAGACCAATCATTAACTCTAAATACTACTAAACCTTCCTTCCCCCTTTTTTTTAATGCCAGAAATCCGTACACAATGATTTCAGTCCACATTCATGTTAGGGGTTCAAGTCTAAAAGTTAGCGCCAGTGACCGAAAAGTTAAGGAGTTGGAGGCTATCCTGGTATATACAATGGACAAGTCATAATCTATCTATTGTATGTAAAAAGGTTCTAAACATGATGGTAAATGGCAGAATTAAGAGAAAGCGGCAAAAATATAAATGAACTGTGCAAAAGATGATATTGTGTGGGAGGAGTGTAAATGTAAAGTAGACGGCTGGCTGAGTAAAATAGCGAAAGAATATGCTGTCCTAGCCCACCTAATAAGATAAGAAAAGCAATGATGACGTTTCCTGATGCTTGCTGCACAGAAGTAGAACTCCCACACTCCATCCCTGTTATCTAATAACCACAATCATAGAACTTTCCAGGATATATAGAATAGAATATATTTATTGACAGATTGAATTACAATATATTTAATATTATGTACAATCTTTCAGACCGTTTTGCACTGGGCTCGATATAAAGCTCGGTTTAGATACTCCGATGTAATACTAAGCGAAAGTGGTTTTTTTTTTGGAAAAAGGGTTTTGAAGGTTTAGTGGGAGTGGGTTGGTCCTGGCAGCAGAAGAAGCGAAAGTGGTTACGCACGGGTTTTATAGGTTCCGAGTAAATATGAAGTAAATTCTAAACATCAAACTAATACGTCAAAGCATCACCTTAGGCAAAGTTATCGGATATCGAATACCTATCTTTAATCAAACAAACGGTACCCGATACAAACTTACATAATACTGCATGATGAACGAGCACAGCTTTGATAAAATTATTGTTACGTAAATATACCTAAGTAAGGTCAATGTTCACAAAGTTATGTGTCCAGTCTTACCACCTTAGCTCGGTATTTATGTAAAGGTCGTATTACAAAACGCATGAGAACTTCTTTAACTTCTTTCCGCGTTGGCAGGTTTGTAAAACCTGTACTTTACGTATAACTTTAATACCTGTGCCCTTTTTTTGAGTGAGGAAATGCATTTACACATACCCATCCTCCCCGGGGGGAACGGTGGGTTATATCGGTATCGGTACCTGGTATCGGGTTCGACACCAGGGTGGGGGGACTAAAACTTCACGATTTTCCTTATCGATTATTCTTCGATTTTTGCTGCGGGAACGCTTCCGAACTTCGCCGCAGCTTCGACAGCGCATATTACCTGTACCTTGCCTTACCTGTAGTGTTGGATATGTTTAGTGCTAATAGCGATGATGATAATTGTAGCCTATATGCGTTTTGAATTTATTTGAATTTTTTCAAGTTAGCAAATTTATCTGTATCAAAATCATAAAAAGCGGCCAAGTGCGAGCCGGACTCGCCCATGAAGGGTTCCGTAGGAGCAAGTAACATAATATAAAAGTTCTTGTAGTTCGTTGTAACTTTGATCGATGTTTTAATAATAGTGTATTATTTTTTAATTAAGTTATTGATAAGTAAACATTATAATTAGGTACCTAAATGATGGGATTTAGATCTAACTATATGCGAGCCCATATAGGCTTGTTATAGCTAAACAAGCTAATATATATTCCAGTTTGACAAGAAATATTTCCAAAAATATTATCAATTTGTGTGCCTCCTCGCGTAGTTCGACAAGGTGGTAATAACGTCCTATATCCAGCGTTCTGCATGAATGACAGTATACAATTGTCTTTAAAAAAATCTTCGTTGAAGTCTCCAAAAAGTAATGTTGGCATATTGTTGTTGCAAAAAACATTAACATGTCTGCCCGCTCGGGTAAGCGCAGTCGGGAACCTGCCCCCCGCGCGCTCCGCACCCGCTACCGATCAAGCCACGCCCCGCACGAATTATAATTATTATTTACTTAGGCACTTATTACAGATTTATTATTAGAAAATAAATGGTTCACGGCTTATGCATAAGGTTTATGTTTATGAAATTAAATGTTTTTATTATTATTATTTATTATATTTGAGTTGAATAAGAGAAAGTAAATTGTAAATTTTTATTTACATTTTACGTAAATATACAAAATTTCTAAGTAATTTTAATATAATATTTAGTGTTTCTTTAAGCTAAGATAGCAACCTCCTTGAATCAAACTATTTTTCTTCGTGTTGTGAAGGTATTATAATACCTTCACAACACGAAGAAAAATGAAAACACATTATAATACCTTTCCAACCTCTTTGTATACAAAGAGGGTGGAAATATTTTGTATTGAAAATGTAGAGCTCCGTCGTGTTTGAAATTACTTTCCACCCTAGGGAGCAAAATTAACTTTTCTACGCCAGTATTAGCCTTGGAAACCTAACTTTACGAGCTAGTAAGATGAAAAAACATTGGCATGGGTGGCTAAGGGTATCGAGAGGATTGATAGGCTTTCATTTACGCTACTCACGGTTCTATGCTTTACTTCCTTCCCTCCTCCCTACCTGAACCGGATTGCACCCACCGGATGACAGCCGGAACAAACTGGGGGTTACTAACGGCTGCCAATAAAGCCCTACGTATATTTATTCCAATATTATATAAAAACTTTTTACAAAAAAAAATTACGTCCGAACAAAACTGAAAAGCATAAAATAATAAACCTTTTTTTATTTAACTTTAATAACTAAGTCCTTAAAGTAATGTAAGTATACGTTACTTACCTTACCTATACCAAAATCGGACTACTCTGAAAAAGTTATGCGTGATCATACATAAAAACAAAAAATAATCTCCGTTTTTCGTCGGTTAAAAAGCGAATGTAACTGGCTGTCATCTGTCTCTGTCTGTTTGTTACCATTTCACAGCTAAGCAGCTTAACCAATCGTTATTAAATTTGGTACTAAGATTCTTTAGGACCTAGAAAAGGTGGATATTTCAATGGACGATGCCTTTGTTCAAATGTGTACTAGAGTTGCTGACGATGATACAGATGAAATTTTACAAGTTGCATAGTATAACCTGAAAGGCTGTCTTGTACTGGCCTCGTTTGTACATCTCGAAGACAGACTTTGTATTTAATAACAATTTTGTACAATTTTCAACGGATCTTGTGATCTGAAAGCCGAGCTGTTATCATACAAGACTTTATTATTAAAGCTGACTGCTGAACGATTGAAATCGTTTTGTAAACAATTAAATTGTTTCCGAAGTTAGAGGATTAATACAAAGAGAATCGTTGATTATGTAGGACCAAAAATTTGAGCGCAGAGTAAAAATTCTTTGTCTAAGTTGATCAATGATCATACCTAGTCATGGTTGGCCATTATCATCATTGCCAATCCGTTATCACACGCTGCTGATTATAGGTCTCTCTGGTCTCCACGCATCTTGGCCGTAATTATACGTGACATTTCTTTTCCAGTTCCTACAATACGACGTCATCACTCCACCACTATCCGAGTTCACATTTTGCACGTGGATACGCGTGTACGACCTTGCTAAGGACCAGACAATATTTGCATACGTCGGTAAGTCCACGCAAATTACACAAATTGTGATCATTAACTCCACTTGTCACGAAGGCCAAAATAAAAACTGTCATAATAATGGAAAGGGGCAATATCGAAACAGAAATTTATTGAGTACATAGGATTGCATTACCATAATTAATTTGACCCCCTTTAAATCTGAACTTGCAGTGCAAGATACATTGCACAATATTGTTTTTGATTTTTTTTGCTTCAGTTTCGTAAGCTGCCTAAAATGGTAATACTGGTGTTGTACAACGTGATAACACGTACGATAGAATTTGACAAAGGTGGGTGTATAATTGGTGAAATAACTGACATACCGTCATTTCGTCGTGTCTGGAGGCATTTTTCAAGCACTCGCGGCGATATTCGCTATAATACTGTTCCTCCATAGAGGGCTTAGATGTTACTGGCTGGATAGTCCTGCTCACTCCGCTATACACTCCGCTGAACAAATTGGGTTGACTAACTGACCCCGATAATTTGTCCCTTCAGGCGCATAACATGTAGGAAGGTATTTTATTGGTCAAAAAAGGTGAAGGCCAATATCATACCTTAAATAGATAAAGTAAGTGAGTTCGTATAGACTGAGTGGCCAGCCCTAGTGTCAGAGTTATTAAGCCGCCGAAAGGCCTCTGACCTGGCTTGACGATTGCTGTTTTTAAGAACAAACAACTGGGACCTACAATTTAACGTGTCATCCGACCCACTGTAGCGCTCAGAAAGAAATGCCACTCACGGTCACCCATCCGAAAACTGACCGGTACGTCCGTTGCTTAACATTGGTGATCGTTCGAGAACACCTATTCAAGCTACGCTACGAGCGCCATTTTACGGATACAGGCTAAGTATTCAACCATAACTCACTAGATAGATAGTCGCGATGTATTTTAAAATACTCACGCTAAAACTAGAAAGAGAATTGACCCTCTTTGGAATTTGGAATTTGGAAATTTTCCTGCGTTTTAACACAAAATTGCCAAAATATTGAGATCTATGTCTACCTCTAGTTATACCACAGAATACCCTAACAGTATTAGCATGTTATGTTACAAACCGGACTTCAAACGCATTCTTCTAAATCGTATTAGACGCATGTTTTGCAACAACCGCTTGCATTGCACACGGTTAGACGAAAACGGAGACATGTTTTATTCAAAAGCATGATTTGCTGCATGAACCAATAAGCAGTGTTTACGCTCTCCTTTTATATTTATTTTATTAAATTCTTGATATTTTAAATTTTATTTCTTCGCTAGTTTGATATGTGTTGCAGAATGTCAAAACTGCTCAAATGTACCCAAAATGAACCGTAGAATTGAACTTGAAATTAATGTATCACCTTGTAATCTTCTTTCCATTTCCTTTTGGATCATGTTAGATTTTTGTCTTAAGAGCAATTAGCTGCTTTATTTAGTAAATGTTGTGAAAAAAAGCATTTTTTTTTATCTAATTTAAAACTGACAAGGAAGAAATCACAACTGTTACATAATACCGACAAATTAAATCAAAACTGGGCGTCTACTTATGTAGGTACGTACGTACGTACAGGTTCATCAAACTTTACTGCGTAGGTTCGTATTTTAGGTGTAAGTATTTTCAAATACACTTGATCAAAGAAAAAATGCGAAAACTGTGTATTTTTTATTTAATCACAAAAAAGTTTTAACCTTCTCTATGGAAGGAATGAGGGTTCAAATTTTAAATGTTTAATTCATGTGGGATATCATTAGAAAAGAGCTTCATTAGTATAAGCTAAAACTGGTTCTTAATAATTTTTACGATGTGTAATTTTTGGATTATGTCATAATCAATGACTAGCTTCGCCCGATAATTCTTTTATCTAGTTTGTACGGAACCCTCGGTAGGCGAGTCTGACTCGCACTTGTCCGGTTTTTGTATTCAGTAATAGGTTAACTCGAGTGTTGGTCGGCAATGGAGTGCGCTTGCCTAAAAGAAAGCGAAGCCTGTAAATGAAGTGTTTACGTTTTTTTTAATCAGATAATTTATATATAATTTATTACAGTGAACGGGAACAACCGTGTCATGAGACTGTGGCTGGATTCTGGCGGGAGACAAATGAGGGTCTCTATAGATGATAATACTGCTTCTTCTATGGCTGTAGAAGTGGTCAAGGACGTATGGCGTCATGTTTGCCTGTCTTACCAATCTGATTACGGTGCTTGGGCACTATACATAGATTCTCGGCTAGTTTCTTGCGAAGCTGCGTCCAGCGTAAGTATATTCACTTTAACATTCTACTCTCGACCCGTTTGTGTAGTGTTGTGAGAGTAGTGTTGTGTAGCTGCGTCGAACACACACAAACAGTCACACACACTCATCCACATATCCTATTAGAGATTCCAATTGTTGATCATTTATCAGACACTAGTTACTAATTTAATTATAAACTTAAATTCATTTTCACATTTTGCTAAATTAATATGTCTGCCATCAGTGTATTATCGTCAAATAGGACGCCCGCGATACTGGTTTTCCTAGTGTTTGTAATTTGCGCAAGCTAAGCAAGCTTTTCTTAGTTTGGGCTAGATGGTGTTGTATGAAATGTCGACAAATATAAAAAAATGGTTTGTTACCGCCACAAATGATAACATTAAAATAAATGTAACGAATTGTATTCACACCACAACATATGAACAGTCAAAAAGCAATATGTTTGATGTCGCCGCATAAATCATTAACCGTAACAAGAAGACGACAAAGTTATGTGTATGTTACCGGCCAAACCCGATTTTAGGATAAACTGGTTTTTCCTAGGCTTAACCAGTTTTTCCTATAGGACAAAGTAGGTAACCCGAGGCCAAACTAGATCATCCTAAGCCCTAGAGGATAAATTTGTTTTATCGAGGCGGAATGGGTTAGTCCTGTTACATATTAGTATAAACTGGTACGGTCTAGTCCGAATGTTTTTTCCGAGTCTTATTCCAGTCGAAAGGTTAGGTACCGAAAGGTTACCGATAAAATAAAAGGAATAATTAGGTACGTTTTGTTTAATATGCATGATAGGTTTGCACTGGACCACCAACTTGCGGTACGCGATAACCCAGAAGCATCAACTAGCATCAACTGATAACTTTTATATTTCTCACTCAAATATATAATAATTTACATACATAAATTTGCAGGATGTACTTTAGTGGCACGCACTTCAAATTCCGAAAGTATCTAACCCAATGATTGTTTGGGCAAATGAAACTTATGACTAACAAACTTATAGAATCAGAAACTCATGTTATCATAAAACATCTGTAATTAGAAGTTCTATATACTTAGAAAGAAATAGATTCGGTCAAATATATTTCGGATGTTGTGTAGTAACCCATTTATGGGTTACTACACAACACAACTCATTACGTACTCTAATCGGTTTAAATAATGGCCTTAAGTCCACCAGTGATATAATAAAAGGAGTGGAACGGAAAGCACGTGACGCATGCGTTGAGAGACGCAAACTGGGTAATCCTTGCTAGTGGAAATATTAAGATACTTTTGCTAAACCATTTCGTCTCGGTAAAATTATTTCAAACTAGGCCGTATCAGTTTATCCTAGAATGTATTGGGATCAATCCTTCAATCAAATCCAACCTAGGCGAAACTAGTTTGTCCTATTTAGTCATCATGAGATTAACTAGTCTGGCCTAGACTTAACTAGTCTGGCCTAGGTTTAACTAGTCTGGCCTAGGTTTAACTAGTTTGCCCTAACGCTTAGAGGAAGAACTAGTTAAGCCTAGGAAAAACTGGTTTATCCTAAAATTGCGTTTGGCTGGTAACATATACATCTGGTTTTATTCGGTAGAGCGAGGGTCGCCGTGACCACGATACTCGTACCTTTAGATTATGATGTGATAAATTGACATATACAGTTACGAAACTAGATCATACTAGTTAGACAAGGCCACAAGCTATCCGTAAGAGATAGCTAGCTCCTTCAAACCACGATCACCGGCGGGCAATTAATACCTTGACTGTATTGAGTAATCGCACTTCGCATTTTTGAATCCTTGTGCTCAAAATGTTGACAATGTTAATGTGTTGCTAAACTAATCAATAAAGTGCAATAAAATACGATTAAATTAATCTATAATTATACATTTCTTTTTGTATTTTGTACTACCTGTGCTCCACGGTGCTACCTGCATAGTGATAAAATATGGTGATGGTATTCACCATCACCATTTTTTATCACTACGCAGGATTTATCATCATATATCATATATTTTATTATATTATATCATATATTTATTATTTATCATCATCGCCATTCGGTGATAATGATAAATAATGTAGTCTATATCCTTCACCAGGTTCTTAGGAATATCTGTGCAAAATTTCATAATAGACAGAGTTACTTTACCTTTTTTTTTTTTTTTTTTTTGAAAAAATTCGAGCACCACAGACTCCAGAGTCCATGCCTTTCATAAACTAATATTTATTTTTTTAGCTAACTTTACATTTTTTTAACCTAGAGTACAAGAGGAAGACGTTAATACTTAACTAATAACTGTTAATACTTAAGTAACATGCACATGCATGCGTGTGTACGCCGAGCAGTCCAGCTCCCGCAAGCAGCACCCGTTCACGAGTTGACGCATGTGCCAGCCATCGCTCTCCTCAACCATATTTGAGAGAAGAGGGCGACCCGCCACACGACGCCGCTGCAAGAAGAAGCCTGAGTACTCTGGGTACACACGCTTTCCTACTACTATTTAAGGGACAACATAAGAATAATTTTATTTTTTTGCTTTAGCTTTTATAACATTAATAAGGATATCCCTCCTTTTTAGCTTCGCCGCAATTATGTAAATGACGAGATACAAACGTTTACTTCTAAATATTATTTTTTTGTAATCTCACCTTTTCAGGTTTCCGCAGTAAACGAGGAACCCTTATAGTTTCACCATGTCTGTCTGATTATCTGTCCGAGGCTTAGCTCAAAGTACTAGAAAGTTGTAATTTAGTATGAACATACATATTAATCATGCCGAAAAAGTAATATAATAAAATCTTGAAACATGGACAGGTAATAAAAAAACATGGGGGTGTACGAATATGTATCAAACAGAAGACCCTGTTTTCAGTTCACATAAATTATGATGTGCAACTACGGAACATTACTTTGCGCGCGGCACTACACGCACTTGGCCATGTATATTAAACTATAATAGACAGAAACCAATAATACAACGTAAAAGATTTTATTACAGTTTTATACATGGATTTTCCCCCCCGATCTAATGTATACAATTTGTTTCACAGCTTCGCGGCTTTGTAATGCCTGGAGGCGGGAGTGTCATAATTGGCTATGGAACTGGTGTTAATGGTAAATAAAAAAATCAAGTTAACCCTTTACCCTATTTATAATCAACGCATATTAGAATACCAACTTCCTTATTTCATAAAGAACCTTAGATACTATTAAATAACTTACGTAGCACCAAGGAAGTTGAATCACAGTGGAAGGAGCCATAAACTTTGATTGTCGATATACATTTGTATAAATGGTGTCCGCTTCATTTTTACTCTTCGGACATATTATATTGAGTCAAGTGGGCGTCACGTGAAGAATTAAGAATTAATTACTAAAATACATGATAGTTTAACACTTTATGCCACCTAACTAGTGATGGACTAAAACGCACGTACAAAAATATGGATATATTTTTATAACTGCTGTCATCAATATTTATATTTTATATAAAAATAATGAACACGGTGTGAAACACTATACCTTCCATCTATTGAGCGTAGCAAAAAATTCTTCATCTAAGCGTAGCACAAAATGGGAACTGACGTCTCGATTGTGTTAAATTAAAAAGAAAAAAGAAAAGTTTTATAGGATTTATCGTGTACTTTCAAACAGTTAATATTTTTTAAAGCATTCAATCGGAGTCAAAATGTTGTACTTAATATGCATAATTTGGTTCTGGTTTATGATAGCAATAATTAATGTATATACATATCTTCAACTTGCACAACAATAATTTTTGAATTGTTAATGGGTTTGCGCTTGACCGTTAACTCACATGATGTTGCGGTCTACGATGGAGCGCGCTTTGCTAGAAGAAATCTTTTCACCAAGATTAACAGTAATATTACATATCACAGAAATATTTGAAACTATTTTTCATTTTATTACATAATACGAGTATATGCCACATAATAATAATATTTACAAACTTAATCTAAGAGACCGCTACTAGTTGGCAACGTACCCAAAATGCTGCCAGCATTGCGACGTTGAATGGCAAACCATTAACCTTTGAGCCAAGGAGACCAGCATTTTGATTACAGTACCTACAGCATTTTCGCCATAAGAGCCTATCTACTTATATTTATTATTTTGGAAATGAAATGTTTTATTTCTTTAAAAAAATGTAGAAGCTGGAATCTGTTCGGATAGACTAACGTGGCGTCGTGGGCGCTGCTGTTCCTATTTCATTATTTAGTTGACTAGATTTAACACAATATAGGTAGATACGTAAGTTTCCATTTTTGGCCACGACAATTCTCTTTGCAAACAGACATGTCCTGTATACTATGTAGCGCATAAAAATTTTGCTTACAATAAAACTATAGCAGGTTTAATGAACTTTAATAACTTTTATCAATAAGTACATGCTCTATGACCGAATCATATGCATTTGCATATTATGCAATCGCATATTTCTCACGTTTTCAGCGACTATTCCATATTTTGTCTCTAATTTAGTGATAATGCATATTTTTGTTTTATTTACCACATTTTTCGGTAGGTTACTACCCTATTAATACATCTAAAATTAACTCTTATAAAAATGTTCTCTTTATGCCTACATTAAAAAATGTTAAATTAAATTATGTAAATAAAAATAATTAATCGTTTAATTGTATTAATGTATATTAGACTATAGTTTGTAGTCTATAAGGTTGTTAAATTTTTTACGAATACTAAATTTACTGTGTTTTTGCTGATTTAGAAAAAAAAACAGCACCTTTTCCTTTTCTCAAATTTACCATTTATGTTGCATATTTTACCAATTTTTATTCATATTTTATGAATTTTTCATGCATATTTCAAGCTTTTTATGCTGTATGTAATCCGGTCCTTATCTATGAGTTATACATAACCAAAGTTAATACAAGTTTACGCTTTTATGACAAGGTTTATCTACTTAATTGTATTATATGTGCAACCACAGGGTTTTTAATTCTGCGAATTTGATTGTACAATGCCATAACCTAGCACCAATAGCACATAAAATAATCGGCCAAGTGCGAGTCGGACTCGCGCACGAAGGGTTCCGTACTATCATCTATAATACTACAAAGTTTAGTTCTGTTTATAAAATAACGAGAAATCAACGAAATTCCAAGTAGTAAATTGCAAACTTATAGGTAGGTTTTCGATACACATCCGGGCAGCATGACAACGCTCGCGCGAATACGCGCGGTTATGGCTCGCTCCGTGATGTTACCTCCCCCGCTACCCGCGCGTTCGCGCCACCACCACACCGCGGCGCGGCGCTCGCACCGCGTTTAGATGCACGGATTATTTTCATTTTGTGAGTTTTTATGTATTAGATTAGGTATTTATTTTTATAGTTAATATATTTCTAAATATTTACTTACAAATATTCAAGTTTCTACCTGTTAATTAAGATCGAGTAAAAATTGCTTAAAAATTACGTTTGTTGTATGGGAGCCCCCCTTTAATATTTACTTTATAGTTATTTAATTATTTATTTTGAAAGGTAATATACAAGTAAGTATTCTGTGAAAATTTGAAGCGTCTACCTGTTACCGTTTTTAATATTGAGCAAAAAAATACGAAAAAAACACGTTTATTGTATGGGGACCCCCCTTAATATTTTATTTTTTTTAATTTTTAGTATTTGTTGTTATAGCGGCAACGGAAATACATCATTTGTGAAAATTTCAGCTTTCTAGCTATCACGGTTTATGAGATACAGCCTGGAGACAGACAGACAGACAGACAGACAGACAGACAGACAGACAGACAGACAGACAGACAGACAGACAGACAGACAGCGAAGTCTTAGTAATAGGGTCCCGTTTTTACCCTTTGGGTACGGAACCCTAAAAATTGTATCACAGTAACCTGTACCATTACGGTTTCTAGTTTAGCACCATCATAGGTCTAAAATCTAAGTCCTAAAAATACCTACAGCTTACGAGATAAGTACCTACGTTAATCGTTTATTGACAAGTATTAAAATCTTTTAATAGGTACTTGTCAATAAACGATTAAATTTTGCCGATTTTTTTGCTGCCTATTGGTAGCAAGCGTGTAATTTTATTTGCCATTGAAAACGTTGTTTTTAAGCCCCGACCCAAAAAGAGGGGTATTATGTTTGACGTATGTATCTATATGTCTTTCAAACGGATAAACCAATTTTGATCTAGTTTTTTGTTTGAAAGAAGATTTTATCGAGAATGTTCTGAGCTATGTTTCATCAAAATCGGCTCTGCCGTTTATTTTTGTTGGGGGTTTTAGAGTTTTCTAAACTTCTACTTGTATACATATAGTGACACAATTCATACATTATTTCAGGTGATCCAAATGGATTTCAAGGAGAAATATTTGGTGCTAACATGATACTGTCTTCGACCATTGAAAGAAATTATTCAAATAGAATTGATCCTAAGCATGAACAAAAACGATTTCCAAGAAATAAATTGAAAGATGACAGCAAATATAATGATTATGTCGTATTGAGTGATTTATTGAATGAAAAGATACAAAACAATTTTGAGTATACCAATATGCCGCACGAATTTTTGACAAGAAATTACCACGACGATAAAGCATCTGAAGAAGAACGCAGTGTCGTTATAAATGACAAGCCAATTAAGAAATATAAGACTACAACTACTCTCCCCGACGACGATTTCGATTTCACTATTTCCGATTTTACCAGCACTAATCAGAAGAAAATGGATTTTTTCAATACTAAAGGTCATCCGAGATTTACGTTTGCCGAGCTGTATAAATCGGAAGTAACATCACCTGGCATAGCTAAGTTATTAGGTTCTGCAACAAAAGTGGTGTCAACAACGGTGTCAGAATACGAAACCCCACCACCACCTCCTCCTAACTTTTATTCATATAAAACTGAAGAGAAGGTCAAACGAACGTCTCAATCAATTTACGGCTTAAGTAATACAACAAAATCTGGAACAAGTATATATAATAAGATTCCTACGACTGAATTATTCGATTTTGAAATACCTCCACCGATAGACAAAAACACAAAAGTGTACGGGCAATGGACTAGCTCGAAATTTGCGGGTGTTGTTTTAAATTATCTTAAATCTATCAATTTTAAACACAAAGATCAAATAATAAAAAGAGTCCCACAAACAATCCCACTCCAGAAATTATCGGATTCCCATCCTTACCCATCAGAATTGAAATTAAATATACTTCGTCCACCTTCACATTTTAGAAATCGAAAAGTTGTTCAGAAAAGATATGATATCGTCAGACGAGATCCAAAAATTAATTCACATGTTCTTGAAGACGACTTGAGACTCAATATCATAAAAATGCACGCAGAAACACAGCCTAAAAAAGTTGAAATTAAAAGCCGAGGCTCGTCAAAAAAGCGCAAAGAACTAAGATTCTATAGAGATACTCAATATTATGAAACAAAATCTAACTCGAATATAGATAATCTAGAAGAAAATCAACCAAAACCATTCATTTTAAAGGAAAAAACTAAAAATAATCATAGATACTTTGTACATCCTACAACAAGTAATACACGCACATCCAAACTGCCATTTTTGAGAACTCTTGAGTATCTTACAGAAGAACATGAAAACTCAGAAATTCCAGCTGATAATAATAACGATCATAACAAGTATTATAAAAAAATATCACAAGGAAATAAATGGCACAATGCTAAATCGTATAGCAACGACTATACACCTCATAAAATAACCATGGATGACGATGATATACTTGATTATCAGAGAAAACTATATCCTACACTGAAATTAAGATATGTTCCTTCTAAACCAAAAAAGAAGTACGTAAAAGAAGACACTGAGTCTTCTATAATGAATGCACGTAAATTGGCTGCAGAAGTGTCTAATCAATCTATTGTACCTCAAGACATAGTATCGATATTAAAATATAGCTACGGGAATTTGCGAGAGCACAATGAAATTTCAAAATTAAAACTCAATAATAAAGTAGACGTAGATATAAAGCGAATGCCAACCAAGCGTAATATGAAAGCTAGTAATTTTGACCATCACGTTAAAATAGGCAACGCATTGAATGAGCGCACTGTAATAGGAAGTAACGATGAACAAAAAAAAAGTAGTTTTGTGGGAGGAGATGAAAACGTTCCAGATATAAATAAATTCAGGTCGGACATAGACAACGAGAACACAAAAGTGCCTCCGTCACTTGGACATAGAGCTTGTAAGAATGTTGAGTTATACGATAGAGTATTGTACGTGCAACCAGACGAAAGCATTGATTTAAGCCATATACTATCACCCTTTAGAGAGAAAAATGCCGCAATAGAGTTTATTATGCAGAATTATAAGAAATGCTCATTGGCTGATTCTTCTTTTCAAAATAATGCACTGCTTTTAATTGATTGGAGTAAAACGCCTGTAAGGCTTTTTGGCGGTGCATATCCAAGGACAACTACGGATTTATGTGGTTTTTTTTAATCTTAGAGTGATGTTATTAAGGTTTATCTCAGTGATTAAAATGATTATTCTAATGTTAAAATACCGCAGTAAAGCCATCTATATACGTATTGATGTCTCAAAACTGTTTACAAGTTCCTTCAACTTAATTCTTTGTCAAATATTATACAGTTTAATTATTTTAATAGAAATGATATTTCGAATAATTTGGTTTATTTTATTGGGACAAGCATATAAATATGTATTATATATATTTTTTTAGTGCCTATTAGTTTATTACTTACTTTGCCAGTTTTTATACGTACATACATACATATTGGTATTTTTATTTTTTATTTTGTAATCAAACTACGACGTAATCAAATATTACAATTTTGTAATCTCAATGTATATGGAAACAATGTCTGAAATAAATGAATAATAATAATAACCTTTTCAACCGACTTCAAAAAAGGAGGATGTTCTCAATTCGACTGTATTTTTTTTGTATACCTTTAGACTGGGTGAACCGAGTTTGATGATTATTTTTTTATTTGAAAACTGGTGCTTCCTGTGTAGTCCGATTTCAATTTGGTTCAGGTCTGACAACGGGATCCATGAGAAGTCAGTTGCTTCAGTTTTTTAAATATATTTATTAAGTTTTCCTTTTAAATGGCTACGGGTATCATGTATACGTATGTCGGCTGGCTTTCGATGCATTATTAAGTTTAACTATCTATACCTGTAAATAGATACTTACTAATAAAATATTTTTGTATTGGTATACAAAAATATTTTATTATTTTTTATATTTTAATAGTTTTTTTTTATTGAGTTTTATTCTATTTTTTTATTTACACAGTTTAGAATAGATTTTTGTGTGAAAACGGTTCATTTCAGCTCCAGATCGTTTCAAGTTTCGTTCGTGTAATAGCCCATGCGTCCAATATAGCATTGAAAAAAAATTAGTAAATAGTATTTTTCGATGCTTTTTAGATAACAAATTACATCTATTAGAGTTAGCAAATTTTTTTTTTATTTGTTATATCAATTTACAATTTGAAGTCCAACCAAAGTAAAATTTTTTTTTTTGTTGGCTAAAAAGCCGGATTTAAGAGATTATCGTATTTCTTATAAACTCGATATACCCATGATTAGCAATAGTCGAGACTTCAATATTATTGAAAAAAATATGTCTAATTTTAAGCCAAGGAGTGTGACACCTACCTATTGTTATTACAAATAAATAAAAAACTTGGTGTCTTTAAATGTTTTTTTTTTATTTATTTTTTATTTGTCGACAAGTAGGCGACTACACAAAAATTTATAAAAAGGTCCGTGATCAGCCGATCTAGTTTTGCCTGTTGTAGTACTATCCTGTTGAGGGCGTAGATGATGGTGAGTGGGCCTTAGTTTGGGAATTCGGAAACTCGGAGTGCTGAAGCAGAGTCCACCGCAGCGGGCAATGTTGGTTGTCCAAATTATATCCACTTCTTCTAAGAGGTCCGTAGGTACCCTGAAGTGGTAAATATATGTTGATATTTTTGTTCTTCAAACTCCGATCTGTCTGACCCATGACTCTCGAGGAAAGTACCTACATGTGTAAGTGTGGCGAGAAAGTCGTGGTATTTAGCCACCAGAACGGAGTTTTTATAATTAATAACAAAGAAACAAAATCAAAATAATTGATAGAAAATAAAGATAAAAAACATTTCATAATCAATTCATAGAAAACAATTTTGAAACATTAAACAGTAGAGGGTACTTGCACATGTACCTGATTATAACAAAAAGTAAACAACATAGTTAATGTGCTATTCAAAACTTACCCTAAAGCGGGGTTAAATCCGGCACTCAAAATACTTTATAAAATATTATTTTAATATCATGAATACTCGACGCTAGTTTAGGTAAATAATTAAATTCCTCTGACGTATCACGTTCACAACATTCGATCCGTGCGAGTGTCGGGCGACTCACTCCCCGCTGTCTTGTACTTCGCTCGTTCCTTTTGTATAGTTGGAATGTACAAACGGCATCAGAACCATTTTGCAGGCTTGAGTAAGTATTTTGTTCGATGTCAAATTATGCAGTGTTTTACATTTTCTAGAAATAAGGTCATGTAACGTTCCGTTACAGGAGAATTTATGGAGTAAGTTTTCGTATGTTGTCTTCTTTTACTCGACTATAATAAATCATAGATATGTAATAAATACGATAATATCTAATTCCCGCTTAGCACCTTAATAAACATTTAGAAATCAATACAGTGATTCAGTTTTTGTTGTGACGCATGCACTATACAATCACACATGCATGGGCCTATGCACTAAGTAGTATGCAAATTGGACCGTCACCTTTATATTGTTTTATGGAATTTTGTATGATACAATATGACACGAAACAAAATGTGAAAATCACGTATGGGAAGAAGAAGAATAGGTGTTCTTCAGAGGTGGTCCCATATACAATAAAGAATCATCAAAATCAATTCTCAATGGGCGAAGTAATCGGTCAACAGAGATACAAAAAACCGGCCAAGTGCGATTCGGACTCGCGCACGTACCATTATCTATAAAACGGCAAAGAAAATCATGTCTGTTATATGGGAGCCCCCTTAAATATTTATTTTATTCTGTTTTTTAGTATTTGTTGTTATAGCGGCAACAGAAATATATCATCTGTGAAAATTTCAGCTTTCTAGCTATCATGGTTTATGAGATACAGCCTGGAGACAGACAGACAGACAGACAGACAGACAGCGGAGGCTTAGTAATAGGGTCCCGTTTTACCCTTTTGGTACGGAACCCTAAAAAACGTAGTCGAATAGGGAACCTCCTTCTTTTTAGAAGTCGGTTAAAAATAGAAGATATTTAACTATATAGGTAATTAGATAGCCTTGTGAAGTTCCCACGCTATTTATAACCTGTAGTAAGCAACATAAAGTAGGTCGATTATAAATACTTGGAATAGATTGTAAAGCATAAACATTATATCACTTTGACAAGAGCGAATAGATTTACGCGTTGTGTTACGTTCTACTAATCATGTAGGAAAATCGCAAATTTAATCTACACACAAATCATATAAGTAGCTCTGTCACCCGCGCCGAGAATTTGAGAATTTGGAACCGTCCGCCTATTTGTTTATTTATTTATTTCAATTTACACCTACCTTTACAGGATTACACAATACAATAGTGCAAGTCATATTACTTAAAATATGTAACAAATGTATTAATTATTCAGTCTTATTTAAAAAATATAGATTTGTCAAATATTATCACCTTAATTAAAACAAACAAATTATCCATTAGATATTATATTATTATGTTATAAAATTAGATTCAATTAATTCATAAAAAAGGCTAGCGCCTTTTGGGTTCCTTTTGCGCCTGGTACAGTTCGAGGTGAGGAGTAAGAGCTTTGCTTACTTTTGCTGACAGGGAGGGGGGGGGGGGGGGGGGGAATTACTAAAATTCTGCTTATGATTACAGAATTTTAGATAAGCAGAATTTTAGTAATCCTATCCCTGTTTCGTGCTATTCAAGTATTAGCTTTAATAGCCTGAAACAGAGAAGGCGGTAAATAATTCTATTCCTGTGCAGTACGCAATATTTTTTCACAATACAAGTTTAAATCAAATTGTTCAGCAGCTAAGTAAAGCGCGGGACAAGTTGATTTCGCTCTCGATACGATGCAATTGCCGAGCAATTTGTTGTACTGTAACACAATTATTATATAGCCCGGTAAGTATAAGGCTTAGCTTAGCCTTATACTTACCGGTCTATACAATAATTGTGTTTTATTGCAATAATCCTGGGATGCCATACTAGTTTCCTTCATAATTCATATCAATATTTTTCAGAATTTTGTAAGCGTGTCGCTAACACAGAGACGTTACCTACACAATTAAGAAAGTATTTCAATTTAAATGTTTATTAACCAAACAAGTAATCGTTTAGAAAACTATAAAAACCTTAAAATACCCTAAAAGACTTCAAAATTCACAATTCTCTCTCAATAAATCTCAATTTCATAAGTTTCGCTTCAGTAGTTTTTTTTATTCGGGTACGTACTGATTAAAATTGATTTTTAACCGACTTCCAAAAAGAAGGAAAGTTCTTATTTCGACTGTTTTTTTTGTACGTTTGTTGAGCGATTACTTCGCAAATTTATGAATTGATTTTGATGATCTCTTTTGTTTGGTAATAGGTCATACTTTAATAAGGCCAGTCCTTATGTATGGCAGTGAAACGTGGGTCGTGCCTCAAAAACATGTCCATATCATTCAAGTTGCCGAAAGAAAAATTATTTTAGCACTACAACATTCCAACCCCGGTCGAAGATCTAGAGGCAGGTCCAAAACCACGTGGAAAGCTGTAGTGCTAAAGGACATGAGAGAAGTCGAGCTGACCGATGATGACGTCAAAGATCGAGCGAAGTGGAGAAGCAAAAGCAGGAAGGCTGACCCAACTACCATGTGGGATAAATAGCATGGAAAAGAGAGAGACAATAAGGTCATACTTTAGAGTTGGGCCCATATATATTTTATCAAAATCGGTTTAGTTTTATAACAAAATAACTGGAAAAATATGTCATCCAAGTAAACGAATTGCGTATTATAAAGTCGGGTTTTTAAGTTTTTAAAACTATAATATTTTTAAAAACTAAGTTGGTTGTCATATCTCGACAACCACTTGACCAAACTAAACTTCCCCCCTTTATGGGAACCACCCCTCCTATAAAAATTGCCGAAGACAAAAAAAACATAGAACCTATACGCCAAGTTTCATCAAAATTGGTTCAAAATTACGCCCTGTACGCGAGTACGACAGACAGACGAAAGAACATTTGCCCAGTTGATGCAGACGCTTCGCTCGCTCGGTCAACGATTTACTCGTATTTGATACACCTATTCATATATAGGAGCAGTCGAAGTGGAAATACAGGATTGGAGAACCATACCTAACTATGCAGGTTACAAACAAACTGCAAACAGTACAATCGGTTACAAATTAATAGGGCTGTCTACGGAAATATCACGGAAATTATTCATCATTTCCGTGGTATTTATTATATATTCATATATTTTCGAAACAAATTAAAGCCTCCTGTTCACTAGCAACAAATGTCCATCGACACGTGTCGTTAGGTTGTACGATGGATTCTGGTAATTGTAGCAAGTTTGGTAGCATCAGAGTTTTTTGGTGTGAAATTTAAAAATAATGCCACCTGTTGCAATATTGTTTTAATGTTGCAATTATTGTTTTATCTTTGTGACATTTATTATTATTTCTATGATTTTAATTGTATAGTTTAATTACATTTGTACGCCATGAGTTGGTGAGAACATGTGTTCCAAGTATATGTTAAGATCTCTATACCACTTTGTATGTGTGTGTACTACCATGTTCTGACAAATAAATAAATCTTGAATCTTGAATCCTGTTTTATTTTCATGTACTTACTCGTGCGAATGTATATTACGAATTTTGACAGAGTAAGGAGTTTTATAACTTGTCCCGGCTAAAAAATTAATGGATCTTTTGGAAACGACGACAGAAATGTGAACGAAAGCAGTCGCCAAGGTCAAGATAGCAAAGACTTTCTGATTTTTGTGCTTAGTGAATAGGAGACTTAATAAAACACTACTTCCTAAAACACCATAATAAGATATGTTGATACAAAACTATTAAATTTGCGCCATTAAAACTGTTCTCGATGACATTGGATTGAATACATGTTCATTATTACATAATTGGATTACTATTCAACAAGGCTAATCAAACTAGGCGTATAATATCCACAGGAACTTCAAATGTTTACGTGTATAATTGTTGTACTAGCTGTGCCTCGTTTACACCCGGGTTGTGATGAATAAGCGGCCAAGTACGTGTCGTGCCACACGCCAAGTAGGGTTCCGCAGTATTGACGCATTACCGATTTGTCATTGAAATGCCCAAAATCCTTTTTCTAAACAACAATTTCGATGGTGGAGCTTTACGCGCACATCTCTCTCTCTCTCTCTCTCTCTCTCTCTCGCGCATCACAATATTTTTAAGCATATAAAATCATTGGTTAGGGATATTAGAAAAGTGAGAAATGAATTGGGGTAGGAGAAATATTAAAAAAAGTTTTATTTAGATATCACTTACATATATTGGCGACGGAGTAGTGAAACGCATGTTTTCATATCCTCAGCCAATTTAAAAGATATCAAAGAACTTTTCCAAAATATTTCTTCTATCTAAATTCTAAATAAACAAATTCATTTCTCACTTTTATAATATCCCTAAACAACCGACTGCAGAAAAACGGTTTTTGCAGTCTAACTTACAATTTCGTTACGCTTGATACGCTGTTGAGTGTAGTTACGTTTTTTGTGAGAAAGTATGCGTAAAATCGCTGTAAAAGAATTTAAATGTTCATCACTTTTTCTAACCCTAAATGATTTTATAAGTTCTAAAATGTTATGATGTGCGAAAGAGAAAGCTGCGCGCGTTGCGTCCATTCTTAAGTACTAAACTAACATGTAGGAGTTTAATGCCTTGCCGCCTTCACCGCTTACTGAGAACTACAATCTTGGAATTACAAGTTGTTGTTGTTGCTTGCCTGTAGTGTCCCACTGCTGGGCAAAGGCCTTCCCCAAGTACTAATATTAAAGTGAGTATAATACTATGAGAGGCCTATACCCAGCAGCGGGATAGATAAATGGAATGACGATGATTATAGTGTATATAATATATGTATATCATCTAGATCCATCTTCGACCAAACAATCACTTTCCATCAGGCAAGGTTTATAAAGTTGGGTATCCTATGAATGTTGCCAGTGGCTAAGACCGTGTCGAGACGCGCGTACGGTATCTGAGACATGTAAAAATATGCAGGTCATTGATCTTTATATAAAGTGGTCTTCTTCTTCGTCGTATCGATGATCCTGTTTGAGGTTTTTATACTGTTGCCTCCCAGTATTTGGCTACAGCGACCCCGCAGGGAGAAGCACTGTAAAGGTCCTGTGGTGTGCAAGACTGGGGACACTGAGGGCACGAGAGTAAGTGCTGCATGGTCTGCGTAGTGGCTCCACAATTGCACTGCGCTCTCTCAGTGTATCCCCACTTTACCATGTTCTCCCTGCAGCGGCCCACTTGGGTCCGGAGTCGGTTTAGCGACTTCCACGTGGGCCATGGGAGGTCACAACCTGCTGGGAGTTCTTCGGTAGGGGCTAGAAAGTCGGGAGGAGGCGCTAGCGTATCTTTCCAAAGCTTCTGGCGGGCTTCTTTTGGGTGTTGAGTTAGGGCAGTAGTTTTTGTTAGAAAACTACTGCGACTTTTGAGGCGGATTTTTGGAGGGTTTTCACCGTATAGGGGATGTCGTTGGTCAGATTCCTGTTTTTGTTTTTCTATGCAGCAAGCTATGTTTCGACGCGTTGAGGGTGGGGCTATTCCTGCTAACGGATAAAGCATATTGAGAGGAGTGGGCTTAAGGCAACCTGAGATTGTCCTACACGTCTCATTGAGAGCGGCGTCAACTTGTTTGGCGTGGGCTGATCGATTCCAAACTGGGCATCCGTATTCACCTGCCGAAAAACAAAGCGCCAGCCCTGTGGTTCGGAGAACGTGAGGAGAGGCACCCCAAGTTGTTGAAATTAGTCGGGAAAGTAAGTTATTTCGGGTGCTAACCTTTTGTTTTGTTTTGTTGCAGTGGTACTTATATGTGAGCGACCTATCAAGTGTTACCCCTAAATAAGTAGGATGGTCGCTATGTTGAATCTTGGTACCTCGCCAGTTTATGTTTAAGGTTTGCTTAGCCAGATGGTTTTTAAGGTGGAAGACACAGGACTGGGTTTTTGACGGATTAGGCCTTAGGGCATTGTTATCATAGTATGTGCTGAGATCATCTAAAGCATGACTGAGGGTTGATTCTATTTCTTCAAAGCTGTTTGATTGAGTGGTGAGGGCAAGGTCGTCTGCGTAGAGAAATCTATCTGTGTGCGGGCAATGAGGTTGGTCGTTGGTGTAAATATTAAAGAGGATGGGAGCCAGAACACTGCCTTGCGGTAAGCCATTTTTCTGGGTACGCCATCTACTCTTTTTGCCGTTTAAAAATACTTGGAAACGACGGTTTCGGAGCATTTCGCCTAAGATATCAATAAAACCTTGGTCGTTTACCATTGGAGATAGTTTTGATAACAGTCGTTTTGTATTGACAGTGTCGTAGGCTGCCGACAGGTCGACTAGGACGGTGCCAGTGATAAGTTTTTTTTGGAAACCATTTTCAATATGTTGGGTAAGCTTTAGGATTTGTCCAGTGCATGATTTTCCGGGTCTAAATCCTGCCTGTTCTGGGATTAGTTTGGGATCGATAATAGGTATCAGGCGGTTTAAGAGAAGTCTTTCGAAAAGCTTGTAAGTGTGACAGAGAAGTGAAATGGGCCTGTAGTTCTTGGGGTCATCTGGTGTTTTTCCAGGCTTTAATAAAGCAGTAACTTTTGCTTTTCTCCAGGCTTTTGGGAGCTTTGTATTTTGTGCACAAGCGTTAAACAATGCAAGGAGCCAAGATACTGCAACGGGGCCCAGGTGTTTTATCTGTTCCACTGTCAGGTCGTCGACACCAGTAGCCTTACCACTTTTCATGACTTTTATTGCGAGGGTGATATCGGTGAGAGTGAATGGCTTACTTATGTCGTTAGAGCCGTCTGTGTGTTTCACAGGTTTTGTGGATTTAGGCAGTTTATGTGGAGCTTTACCATTGAGTAGCAGTTGATGTGCTACTTTGTTTGCAGATACTGGCCCGGAGTTCAATGGGATCTGTGTGTCATCAGTGAGTTTTTTTAGTGTTTTCCAGGCTTTTTTACTATTGTGGATATAAAGTGGTTAGAACTTAATATACTATAACCAACTTCTTTCTTTTCTAGGTTGTAACAAAACTCTACTAGAGTGTAAAGACGCGTCGATTGACACTATTTCATAAATTCAGGTTGGTAATTTAAGAAAGTAGAGGGGATTAATGGACGCGTATATTATGTATAAAAGTATGGAAATCAATTTTATCTTGAAAATATACTTTGCAATTAGAAAGACAGGACGTTGAAGAAATAAATAACGTTTTCTCGATTCATATAATTCAAATGGTAATTCAGTCTCATTAAGCAAACTCGTTTTTGTATTTCCTGAGACGTATCCGATATATCTAGAACTCTAATATCAATGGTCATACAAATGGTCGCAAAAGCTTGTTTTCTACGGAAGAGGTGTATTTTGTAACCATTAAATAAGTTTCACTTTTGTTTGATAGAAATACTTTTTTAAACCAGTAGAAAAGGGGTGTTACAAGATTCGTGTGTGTATCTGTGTACTTATATGTGTGTCTGTCATAGTATCCTGGGTTGACCGATACTCTAATACCAACAATGACGAAGATTTTGATATAATGGCTGTACGTCGCCGCACTAAAGCGTAATTTAGATTGAGAAGTCTAGAGACGTCTATTTTGCCGCCTTGAATTATTTTGAAAATCGATATTGTTTTAATTGTGTAAGGGGCCTAATTAGACCTCATTGAGCTCAGACGTTTTTGAGGACTGACGCTAAGTACATCCCGTTGATACTTTATTAAACTTTGGTAAAAGTATATAAAAGTAAGTAAACTTTTCTACCTCGATAACCTTTCCGTATAATCCAGTCACATTAAAATTTTCGGTCATATTATCGAGAAGGTATGTAAAGCAAATCAAAATTAGCATTGAGAGTCCGTTAGCACAGATAGCTTGCTGTGTCCATGAATAAAGATGATATACAAACACAAATTAGATGAAGCATGTGACTTCATTTATATGAAATCCTTGCGTGCCACATTTTTGGTATAGACGTCACACAAACGAATAAGTGATGGAATGTTCCATCCGCGCGAAATCTATTCAACCCAACAATGCATCCGCGCGCTTGTACGCTAGTAACTAGTTGACAAAATATCGAATCGGAAGTATATATCACTTGAAATTAAATAAATCTTAGGTCGTCAACTGCGATTTTTCATCTTACTGTTGACATGCTAGGTACATACACTTGGGGTATCTATAGAAGTATATGATGATATACGTAATGCACTGCTTTTACTATTATTATTGCTTTTATTATATTTATTCTGTTTAGAAATATGTGCATAACAAACACGGATGTTAGTTGCAATACTATTATTCGTAGTTTGGTGAAAAAAGTGCGTATTTAGGTTAAATAATTTATAGTGCCAGAATGGGCTCAAGAGGCACGGCTTGCAATTGCAGTATTAAGATAAGTGTTGTCGAGCGTTTTCCCATACAAATACGAGGAAACTGTTTTCTATCCCTAAACGTTAACCAATTTCGATAAAAAAAAATTATCTGATTTAAATAACGGCCACACCGTCGCTTAACATCAGGCGAGTTGGTGGTCAATCGTAGATGTATCTTGTTTTAAAAAAAAAACATAAATATCTATGCCTCTACGATTTGCTTTATTCAAAACACGTTATAATTCCGAAGTAAAAAAAAAAGTTTAAGTTTTGAAGAAAAAAATTTAGATGCATAGCCATTGATGGTTCCAACCATAAAAAATAAATATAGAAATCAGACAATATAGCGGTGAAATGTCCCTTGCATTTTACCGTGTGGCGGAGACGGTAGAGTTCGTTTATGATTTATTTGCCTATTTTCTATAGGCAAATAAATGCCGATGGTTAACTAGAGCTAACCGCATATTATTTTTATATATATTTCTTCAAGAAACTTAAAATATCACAATCACAATATCACAATAGCAACGTTTGTCGTGAAATAAGGCAGGGCAGTTTGGATTTTCATTGCAAGACTTATGAGGTCTGTTCAAAAAATAGCCGAAGTGGTATTTTTATAGACACGACTTAATTGAGATCTCAATCTCTTTTGCAAGTTCTATGAGAGCCAGTTAACGGTTTCACGCACCAGATCGCAGATTTTCTGAATATAAGTGTCATCAGTTAAGGTTGAAGTTCTTTCTGGTCAAAAGTCATTTTCAAGTGATTGAAGACTATTTCTGAATCATCATCATTTTGGGAGTTAAATTGTCAAAATATTTCTATAACAATTGCTTTTAGTTTCGCGTAAAATTTCACGTTATAGTTAAATGCTGAAACTCTTCGCATTCCAGTGTTGCATTCAAAAACGTATACCTAACTCTGGAAACAATTCAGATGTCAACCATGCGTAAAGAGCAGTTTTTGTGAAAGATTATGAGAAATACAGCTTTGGCAGTTGCTAAAGCCGTATTTCACATAATTTTTAGCTTTGTGCAGTTGGACAAAGCTACGATATTTGATTGTTGCACAATTTCAAAAGTAAAATAGAAGTTCAGTTAATTTTTAAACATACCTCCTATTTTAAAAGCTCGTGAAAAATATGTACCTCCGATGATAAACAAATTTAAATGTTCAAAATAAAATTTAAGCGCAAATCATTTCAGCCATTAGTTTATTTATGATTGTATGACAACAAAATTTATATATGAGCTTATATGATATTAAAAATATTATCATCGAATGCTAATGCTAATGCCTTGTTTAAGCGCGGGGGAGCAAGTGACTTGGAATTCCTGAGGCTGCTTTGTCACACCCAGGTAATTGAATAGTCAGTTAAAGTATTTACCAAAACTACACAATTCGTATATGGGAAAGCTAAAAGATAAAATCCAAATTGGCATACCAAAAAGTCAATATCCCAAAAACAGAGCCGATGCTTTTCACCAAACTTTTTTTTTCCAAGGAAACTAACCTAACCATAGATCACGTTTTACTGTCTTAGACCAACATTGGTAAAATAAAATCACAACCATGTTCTCTCATGGCAGCAAGTAATTTTAGAAAACTTGAGAACCACCGACAAAAAAAATTTGCTCAACTGATTTTCATGGTACCTAAGTAAGAACGTGAAGAGGTTATTAAAAATGATCTAGATACAGATTTCCGTGTAACATACGCAAAAACGGTAGGTACGCGAATGAGTAAATAAAACCGGTCAAGTACGAGTCGGACTCGCGCACGAAGGGTTCCGTACCATTATCTATAAAAAGGGCAAAACATCACGTTTGTTGTGTGGGCCCTTAAATATTCCCTTAAATATTAATTTTATTTTAATTTAATTATTTGTTTTTAAAGTGAATAATATAACTAAATATTCTGTGAATATTTCAAGCGTCTACCTATTGCCGTTATCAATATCGAGCAAAAACGAGCAAAAAAATCACGGTTATTGTATGTATATATCCCCTTAAATATTTATTTTATTTTGTTTTTTAGTATTTGTTGTTATAGTGGCAACAGAAATACATCATCTGTGAAAATTTCAACTCTCTTACTAACACGGTTGATGAGATACAGCTTGGTGACAGACGGACGGACGGACGGACGGACCGACAGCGAAGTCTCAATAATAGGGTCCCATTTTACCCTTTGGGTATGGTACCCTAAAAAGACGTCAACCTTGCTCACTATCGTGTCATACTAATAATGAATACCGTGCTCACACACGCATATCTTTTTACGCAGTGTGATTGAGACGTCACTGACCATAACCGCAAAGCGATTGTGCTTAAACGAAGCAAAAAGCAAACTTCAAAAACTATGTATACTTATTGAAAAGAATAAAACAGCCCAACCAACTTAGAACATCAGAGTCAACCTACCAAAGCGTACAAATTCAACTCACACTTATCTTTTCATAATACTAGGTACATACAGAATTTGGTATGGAGTGTCCGTTATCTGCTTTAACAATTTAATAGCTCACATAACATTGTTACTGAGCTTAATTGTAAAATAGTAATAAAAAAAACGCAATGTGTGCTTCCGAACAGCGGAAGAGAAAGTATTTTTTTTTATATTTGGATAAACTACTCGGACGTAAAAAAACACCAAGTAGGTACGCGCCGCTAGTGTGATGTAATTCCGTGCGTACAGGGCTGGAAGTCTCAACTAAACTCGACTTTTTGTATCGACCGAACTCGGTTGATAAGTTGATTCATAACAATATGGACACAGTCAGGTAAGTACAGAGTATGTTAGTATCAATTTATCTCTAATTCACTTCATATCATGTTGATTTGTCATTAACAAAATACAAACATAAACCGATATCACTGCAATCGATCGATGCACTAACTTACTCTGCACTAATCCGACTATGTAGGTAAATATTGGTTGTATGAATCAACTTATCAACCGAGTTCCTTCGATATGTACTAAAAGTCGAGACTTCCAGCCCAGCCCCCGTATTCTGAACCCGTTCGGTTTCGGAATCGATTCGATTTGTATATCTACTATCTTTACGGAGACGGAGATTTACAAATCGAATTGATTCCGAAACCGAATGGGAATGGTTTAAGATTGAAACTATAGTCTGTTTGGATAGAGAACTGTCGTAGCAAAAAAATTACAAGTAAATCTTTTGTTGACAGTTGGTGTCATGTGACATAAACTTAAAATAGAGTAAACCGTAGTGTTAAAATCTCTTTGGATAAAGAAAATACGTCTGTAACACTTATTTATTTGAACTTTTTATTGCAAGTGAACGCTTGGTATTTCAGGCTATTCTTACTATAAAAAATATAAAGAAGTTACAAATATTTTTTCACCTCACAAGCTCGGAAAGATTCTGTTTGTCATTAGAAATCTGAGTGGAAAAGTGCATTTTGTCCGCTAGCGTGGAAAGAGTTTTTATAATTCGAACCTTTCTATTCCATACTTTTCTATACCGCAAGTCCACTGAAAATGCATTAAATACTTATTTCATGTCAGTGCGTCAACCTCATTTCTTTGAATAATCGCACTGACCAGCCACAGGTGGCAGCACTGGACTAGCGTTTTCCTCGCTGTAGTGAGGTGAAAAATTTTGTTTTTCACTCGGCAGCAAAGTTATTTTGCATCTCGTTCTTTTGAAACCCTCGCTACGCTCAGGATTCTATATTTGAACCACGAGCGAAGCGAGTACTCGCCCCAAAAACCAACTTTGCAGCCTTGCATAACAAATAACTATTATACAGCACATTTTTCTTGTTTTTCCGAGTAATTAGTCCTAGTGTTAGTGTTCATGTTCATGTATTGTGTCACGCATAGGAGCCTCGGTGTGCGAGTGAAACTCGTACTTTGCCAGATTTCTTAGTTCTACTATTCCGATAAAATTAATTTTTTATTTATTTATGTATTTATACAAAAAACTTTCAAAAACTTAACAGACTCTATACCCTACCTATTTAGCGAGATTATTCAGACTAAATATAGCACAACAAGATCGGATATCGAGTTATCGGACATCCGACTTCTCTATCATCATCCCTATCAAAACGGAGCAATGAAAACGTTATAGATCCTTTGATAAAGTAAATTACACAGGATATCAGGTTACCTTGTACATGCCTTCAAAGGGTAATAGCATCCTATCGTCTATGTCATGCTTTCTCAAAGTGGGGTACGCGAACCCCAAGGGGTTCGCGACATGATTTACGTAATGGTGGGTTGATTACTGGCATGCACGTGCGGCACACATGGTGCGCGCGACTGTATTCGTCGCTCGCTCTCGCACGCCGAGACAAGAAAATGTCCAAGTAATTCAACGTTATTATCCCGGATTGATCCATTTTGATCATTTTTTAAGCTATTGCATAGCTTCTATCGCGGGCCTTGAGCGTGGAGACCGAGTCCAGAAATTCCGTAACGAAAATAACCTAACACACCGCGCGTAAAGCTATTATGCAATAGCTTTACCGCGGCAGTCTCCGAGTGCCACACGTTTTTTTTTTTTGTTTGACAAGGGATTTCATCAAGAGTGTTCTTGGCTATATATCATCTAAATCTGTTTAACCGTTTTTTTGTTAGGGGTTTTAAGTGTTCTAAACTTGTACTTGTTGATATAACTGCGTCACTTATAGACTAAGAGCGGGCCGTATGTTTGCCCACCTCATCGGGTAACAAGATGTGAGCTATCTAGGATGACGCACATTAGTAAGGTGTTGCCTAGGCAAAATCTAGACGTTTTGTACAGTTAGCAAAAATGTGACCATTTTTGAGGTGTTCACACCCCAAAAATAATCGATAATAAGTAGTACATTCGAGTGCCAATCAAGAAATGCCAAACTCATTATGGTTGCCTCGCCTAACCTTGAAGCTTTCATGACTCAGTCTAATTGTAGGGTGCCAAAACAATACCAATCACGTCATCAAGTAACCAGATGAGACTTATACAACCATATACTACTTGTTACCTTATAAGATGGTGGACAAAAAAAATGGTCACATTTTTGCTTAAGGCAACCCTGTACATTTAGAGACACCTTACTAATGTGCGTCATCCTAGATAGCTCACATATTGTTACCCGATGAGGTAGGTAAACATACGGCCCGCTCTTAGTCTATTACTGTCTATCAGGTTTTGGTCTTTGAGTCATTCGTTTCATAGAATAGCTATAGGCTGCGTGGCTCAAAGGATGAGCCCCTCAAAGTAATTTGCATGTAAGTAATAAAACAAATAAATGGCCAAGACCGCGTAAAGATACGTATACGGTTGGGTTCCATAGCTAACGTTATAATCTACGCGATAAGTATTTGGAGAGTATTATTTGTTTTAGATTTCTTTGCAAAAAAAAGTCAATGACCTGTACTGTAACGATTTAAATGTTTTACATATTTATCGCTATATTTCTAAAAACTTGAATCTTGAAGAGTTCAGTATATAATTTTTACATAAAAACCGAGAAGTGTATCATACTTGACTTGCAATATTGGATTACAGACGCCGGGACAATTGAAACTAAACAAAAGCTTGTAAAAATCACGTAAAGTAACAAAAAAATTTTTAATGAAACTTTGCATGCAGTAATAACTAATCAATAATGGTTATAGTACTCTGGTAAAATTTGTTAAAAGTAGCCTTTGAGCACGTCAAAATTATGATTCCCTGGTATACCGTCACGCTTGATACGCTGTTAATTGTACGTCAGTGAGAAAGTATGTACAGTGCCGCTCTAATAAGTCTTTGTTTCGGCCATTAAACATTCATGTTTTAGAACGTCGCAGTTGCACGCTAGAAGAATAAAAGTAAAAGCATCGCTAAAATCGAATAATGCATCAGAGATCCATGTCCTAAAAACCGGACCATTCCATTCCGCGCGTGTCTCTATAGTGACGTAATCTCATCACTTGATTACAAGATTCCAAGTACAAAGAAAGCCTGCACAGATTACCTAGCAGATTGTAAGGGGCTCAAGTCATGGATTATGTATTAGTTAGTGAGGGAATGTTCGCTCCAGATTAGGCAACAGTTAGTGCGGCGTAGGGGGGAATCGGACAGACGTTGAATCGGCTTTACTTACACCGATCAGTAGTGGTTAGTTTTTGTGCGCCCGCGCTCGCGACCTTATTGGAAAGAAACGTAAGTGATTTATTTAATTTGGTGTGATTGGTGATATTTGCATATTCATACGATAAGTTGGCACACGCGTTGCGATTTTATTGCTTTGCGAATTTTTTTAATTGACCATGTGGTGGTAATTTAGATTTGAGTGAGTTTTTAACCGACTTCAAAAAATAAGGAGGTTCTCAATTGGACTGTATGTTTTTTTTTTATCTTTGTCACGATATTATTTCGAAAATTATTACTTGATTTTGATTATTATTACACAGCTAGAAGAAAATAAATAGTTATAAATACTTTAACGGTTTATTTATTTATTTACTTTTTACAGACAATCCTCTGAATGTTTTGTTCTTTTGTAAAAAACAAAAAGCCAATTTTTTTTTTTACATATACACAAAATATTTTTATTTTATCATTCAGTTAAACCAGTTTTTAAAATACGATTATTATTATTATCAAACAGCATGTTTTTCACGTGTTTGAGGTCTTTTATAAGTTTTTAAAAGTGAAAATTTTCATAAAATTTTTGGTTTTCAAGAAAAGAACGAAATCCCTTAAGAGATAATGAATTTAAAATCAGTTTTGTGTTGCCGGGTGCGATGAAGCTTTGTCGTGGTAGAAGAAGTAACAGATATAAGTTTAGAAAACGGGGAGTTTTGGCGGGAACGTGTTGTTGCTTTGTTTTATTTTCCTAAACTTGTGTTATTTTGAACATTATTGCTATAAAAATGGTAGTGTTTTATTCATTAAGTGTTCGATCAAGTGCGTGAGTGTGGGCAAGTGAAATAAAGCAGTGAAACTTAGTGACCCTTGTAGTAAAGGAAAATATTATATGTATTTATGCTCTTTATACTTTATTTATATTTTGAAAGCGCTGAACCTTGGGAAGTTTTCATATTTTTTATGGAAATCACTATCCTGATGCTTTTTGGTCACTAATTGGCCATGCATTTTAAAAAACTAATAAGGCATTTAGCTCAGTTATTGAACGATTTTTTTTCAGCATTTGTTACCAACCTGCGTTCAACGCCGTTAGATATATATCATATGTCATCAAAATCATATTTCTAGGGTTCAATATAAAAAAAAACTCCTTACTCCTTTCGTGCGTTTTACAAAAATGTGTCAAACACGCTTACTGAGTGCGTTTCCTGATAAAACAATCAGGAGTGAATAATAAAATAAATAATAATAAGAGTTAACTCTTCTAGTCAAGCACGCTCCATCGTAGACCGCAATGTCGCTTGACACCACGACTCACGAGAGATAGGTACTAGATTGGCAAGTCTAATAAAGAAAAAAATGGTTGTCTGTAAAGTCGATTTATATATTATAGATGTGTCACAAGCATAACACTTAGGCCGATCGTGCCTCTCTATCGCTTGTTCGGCGCTCTCACTTGCACGCTCGGCTCATGCGGAACGTGACAATTAGTAATGCGTTTACGTGGGTGCAGCCGGTGTTCATCGATTTATAAGACGTTATCACGTCAAAAAATGTGTGTCTGACCATAAAAGACAGAAGTGAAAACTTCATCAAGGCGACGACGTTAATAGCAATATAGCAATGGAGCGTTGAATATATCTCTCTCGCTCCCTTACTCGTCTCGACTTTACCCGAACGAGAGTTACATAGCCGAACGTGACGGCTCAGCCTCATTCAAAACCTACAATTTAAAGTGCTCAGGGCACCTAAAGACGTTTTCACTTCAAACAAGTACCTAAGTAGTTAATAAAGGCGCTTGCTAACAAAAAAAAAAAAAAAGTACCTTTCTATATTAAAAGAAACACAAAATACCCGACTGCAGAAAAGCAGTTTTGCAGTCTAACTTACGATTCACTTACGCTTGATACGCTGTTGAGTGTACGTTTTTGTGAAAAAGTATGCGTAAAATCGCAGTAAAAGATTATAAATGGGCATTCTTTAATGGGCATTATTTTAGAACAATTCTAGTAAAATCAGTTGTTTACGAAAAAGTTCGTTGGAGAATTCGAAATATTTTTTTTTTTGTTTTGGCAAAAAAATAGGTATTATTATTTTTACAAAAAAATATAGCCTATGACACTCAGGGAGTGAAGACGAATCAAACGACACCTCGCATATCAAAATCGGTCAAGCCGTTTAGGCTGTAGACTGTCATAGAAACATATATAGGTACATTGAAAAACATGCCACTCTTTCTTACGCAGTCGGGTAAAAATACATTAAACTGTATTTTTAAACACCACAAACCGCGGAAATCCGTCACATTCTCCAATATCATTGTGACGGATTTAAAAATAACAACAATAGTATCAGAAATACATCACGAATGATCCGAAACAAATCAACAGTCAAGTTTTTGTAATCGTTTTCGTGTAAAGTTTTTACACGATAACAGAAAAGACAAACACTAAACTAAGCTGAAATAGATGAACGTACAAAAAAGGGGTTTTCCACGGTAACATCTATATTATGACACAATAAATATGACATAATTTGAAACCTACTAGGACAGGATTTTACGCCCTATACCTATTGACAACTAAATGCCTATTTACCCTTAACTCGAGCAAATCTGTATTAAACAATAATAAGTATAAGTAATCACTGATGTTGCAGTTGTCCATAGACGACGGTTATCGCTTACCATCAGGCGAGCCGAAGAAAGAAATAAAAACATACTAAATATGGTTGATTTAGATCCTGACCAAAACTCCCAAAAATACTGGGTGCCCTTTTGAAAGTGAAACTCTTTAAGCTAAGAACTAGCCAGAACGGGGATTATGCCCTTTATCTTTAAGGCGGCGACCCAAATCTCAAACATTGATTGATTTATTATACGAAATCTGGCCAAGACCGCGTTGAGACGGGTACTTCGGCGTTTCGCACCGCAAATGGTTCGAACCGCGGTGCGAATCACCCAAGAGCTCTTTTTGAATAGGTCATTTCGCACCGCGGTGCGAATCGAACAATACAATTTTGGAATAGGTCGATTCGGACCGCAGTGAGGAATAAAACAGTTCTCTTTTTGTGTGAGTGGGTTCGAGCAGAGAAGATTATGTAGTTTGATTACATACGTAATACCTTACAGTACAACCAGGCACAAAATAACAGGAAAAACAAAATAATTAAAATTATTGTTTTTTACTTAAGTTTAAAAAAATATTGATTATGTAAAAAGATATTAAATAGATGCAAAATTTAATTAATTAGTATATTATAATGTACCAGCCTAGCGATACTCCATAGAAACTAACAAAATGTATGAAATAAAGAAATAACAAGGAAAAAAAAACTGGGCGTCTACCTAAGTAGGTACGTAAACCAACTATTTTTGAGGTCGGTGTCTATGGAGGCCTTAGTTGATGATAGTTATTTAATTTGAAATATCTTCATATATCTTATTTTCTATGAAAAATCCCACTCTTAAATACAGTTATATTCCCTTTATAATGTACCTACATCATAACCTGTGATTAGCAAGAGTTAAGTGTTAAAGCTTAGAATATTTTTCTATATTCTAAGTGTTAAAGTTATAAAGTGATTATGCCACGTTTAAATTGTAAATAAAATGTATAATGTATTAAGGAAACATGATTATTACGTATAATATAGAAAAAAAAATCACTAACCACTTTTCCACTCATTTATACAAATAAATGATTGAAATCCTTAAGTTTTTGATATGAGTTCAAATCGGACCTACGAAAAGAGCATCGGGGCGTTTCTTTATGGTCCGAATCGACCTATTCCAAAATATGTCTTCGGCCATTCGCACCGCACCAACTACTGCGGTGCGAATCGGCCCATTCAGAAACAGTACATGGGCGATTCGCACCGCGGTTCGAATCACATGCGGTGCGAAACGCCGAAGTACCCGTTGAGACACGCATATGGTAGGGTTTCAGGGCTTATGCTGTAGTCTAAAAGAATGTCACTTGGTGAGTTTTGTTTGTTGAGATCGACATATTCTATATATCGCTATATCTAGGAAAGTTAATAATAAACACATGGTAATTTTCATCAAAATTTAAAAAATATCTGGGTCTAATAGTTGGAATGCAATTGGGGAATTTCATCCCTTGTTGAAATGTATTTTACATTTTCATATAAAACATAACCCGAATTCATAATATTCGCCGGATTTAGTTTGCAATTCGCTCAAATTTTTCGCTTAAGCCATTGTTTTTAATTTTTAGCCATTAGCCATTGTTTTTAGGGTTCCGTACCCAAAGGGTAAAAACGGGACCCTATTACTGAGACTCCGCTCCGTCCGTACGTCCGTCCGTCTGTCCATCCGTCCGTCCGTCTGTCACCAGGCTGTATCTCATGAGAACCATGATAGTTAGACAGTTGAAATTTTCACAGATGATGTATTTCTGTTGCCGCTATAACAACATATATATAAGAAAAACAGAATAAAATAAATATTTAAGGGGGCTCCCATACAACAAACGTGTTTTTTTAGCCGTTTTTTTAGATAATTGTATGAAACCCTTCGTGCTTGAGTCCGACTCGCGCTTGGCGGAATTTAAAAAAATAATTACATATTTTCGGCAAACTGCATAAATATATGATAATATACGCAATAAATCCGTTTAAAATTGTCGAAAACCACATAATGTCCTTCTAAAGAACAACCACTTTATTTGTTAGAAACCATATCGGTGATATAGCACAGCGGATTAGTAAGTTGAAGTGGCAGTGGGCAGGGCACATAGCACGTAGAACTGATGGCCGATGGGGCCGAAAGATTCTCGAGTGGAGACCACGTACCGGCAAGCGCAGCGTAGGAAGACCAGCCACGAGATGGACAGATGACCTCATACAAGTGGCGGGAAGACGCTGGATGCAAGCCGCTTCCAATCGGTCATTTTGGAAATCCATGGGGGAGGCCTATGTCCAGCAGTGGACTTCTTATGGCTGAGATGATGATGATGATATCGGTGATAGTAATTGAAATACAGAACCAGAAAACAAATTAAAAAAGTGATATCTTTTAGAGGTTTCAAACTTTCAAACGTCGAGAAAACTTGTATGGTTCGCCCTGGATAAACAATCTGTCCTCGCTAATAGCGAGGGAAGACGTAAAAAGTCTTTTAAAGGAATATCGCCGTCTTTCACCGTCGTCGTCGCCGTCTATCGCCGCTTCTTGTAGTTAGAATATTATTCTAACTACAAAAAGTCAACTTTTCAGGAAAAAAAAAACAATTTAGCTTATAACTTTTAAACCACTGGACGTGACTTAACTCCAATTAAAAGCTATTTTTTACACTATTATTTCAATAATATAATCAATATTAATAACAGATGGTATAAATGAAATATTAGTAAAAAAAATAATGAGTGATTAAAACTTTCTTTGTTCATATTCATTTTGTTCCCGTTCAAAGTCAGAACGGATATGGCAATGTTGGTATTCTGTGATGGTAGCTGGCCCGAATACCGAAATTTCTTGTTGTTTATCATTTGTCATTTTATTCTGGTTAATATTTTAAATGTATTGGATGGCAGTGAGTTTAGAAATTTATTCTTTTTATATTGAGAAAACAAATGTACGTTAATCAACTAAGTATTACTCATTTGTTGCAGTTGTAGGCGACGGTTATCGCTTACCATCAGGGGAGCCGTCAGCCTTTTGGCTTCTCCTATTTTATATAAAAAAAAAAAAAAAAAAAAAAAAAAAAAAACAAGGCTCAGAATATCAGTCTTCCTCGTCATCTTCCTGAAAATTACTCTAATTACTTTCTGCAAAGGTGAGACATTCATAAAACTCATAGTAAAAGTGCAGAACAGCAACTCATTAGGATTTATTAGATCTACGTGTAGAGCCTGTGAAAGAGGTAAAGTATTCGCACATGCTGTATTTTACCTTTGTTCAGGATTAATGCACGATGTATCTGACGTAATCTACTGGGAACTTCAATTTTTTCTTATTAATCCCTAGTACCTGGGCAACCGAGCTCCACTCGGATTTTTTATGACTGGAAATACGAGCAAACCCGGATTCACTATAAATGAAACCTAGCAATATCGATTTATCGTCCCGCAATCTACCTACAAACCAAATTTCATTAAAATCTTTGGAGCCGTTTCCGAGATTAATATTATATAATTATATGTATACATAAATATACTTACAAGATTTTTTTATTGTTTATTAAGATCAACAAACAGTACTTGGTTGTGTACTATATAAAAAAAATATAAAAAAAAAATTGCTCGTTTAAAGGTTTTAGATATTGAGTCTGAGTATTTATCAATTTGCGAATTTTCGTATCGAAATAATACATATATAGTTAATATGAGATGTGTGTGGAGCATGGACTACCATTACTTTGGACCACATTATTTTTGGCCTGCTTTATCTTTGACCCTGTTCCTGATGTTGATCAAACCTTTTGTACTGTAAAACTCATTATTTGTCATAATTTCTTTAAGGTGGAGCTCACCGTGCGCAGCTAGCTCTCTCGCGCATCACAATATTTTTAAACATATAAAATCATTGGTTAGGGATATTAAAAATATGAGTTTTTTTTTTTATTTAGATAGAAATATTTAAAGCAAGTTTTATTCAGATATCACTTATATTGGCGGTGAGTAGTGAAAAACATACATTTAACAACATATAGTTCCCGTCACGTAAAAAGAACGCTGGTTTGTTCGCGTTTACGAACAAACCAGCGTTCTTTTTACGTGACGGGAACTATACCTACTCCTCAGCCAATTTAAAAGATATCAAAAGACACACTTCTTTATATTTCTTTTATCAAAATAAACAAATTCATTTCTCACTTTTCATATAATCCTACTGAATGATTTTATATGTTTAAAAATGTTGTGATGCGTGAGAGAGAGATAGCTGCACGGGTTGAGCGAATCCTGAAATCCTGAATTCTGTCCTCAGTCTCGGTTTTTGACTCAGGCGATCCGTAGAACAGGTCCTCTTCACATGAATTCATTCTTAACTATTTACGGATTGCGCACGTCTAATCTCTTGATTGCTTGATCTTGTAGAGATTGCGAGTATATATTTCTCCATAAATAGTTACTCTATCTTCCAATATTGTATCAAAGGCTTAAAGCATCTCCCCCTATTGACACGACGGTCTGATTAATAAGCTTTAGCTGCACAGACTACCTGCCTCTGCTCAAGGATTAAGGATTTAATGAGAACATCGATTCGATTGGTTGTTGACAGTCGCTTTTCTGATCAATCAATTGGTGATTATTTTATCAGTAATACGACATCACGCAGTAAGCGTTATCATTCAGTACCTATAAAAAAAAACTGACCAAACATCACGCGATATATAGTGGCATATTTTTTCCGCTAATAAAATGATAAATGCACAATGCAGCGACATGTTCGTACATTAAACCCGCCTCGAAACAAGTTTAAGTTTAGATAATTCAAAAAACCCCGACAAAAAAAACGACTAAACCGATTTTAATGAAACATAGCAAAGAACCTCGGGGACGCAAACTTTTGCTACTGTTTATATTCGAAATTCTTTTTCTAAATTTAGTATCAACTAAAAGTGGTATCAATTAAAGTCGGGCAACAAATGCTTTCGTAGCAAACTTCTCTTGTTCGTTATCGAGATTTCACAACCATTTATCTCGACAACTTCTTAACCGATTATGTTAAAATTTTAAATTATTTGCTAGAAATGTTTGAATACCAATCAAAATCGACCAGTAAATGGCGCCACAGTGAACTTATCCATTTTGGAGGGAAATTAAATATATATAAACAGACGTGAGTGACCCGTAGTTTTTATTTAAAAATGTGTGAAAACCACGTTAATTTCCATAGTAAAATTAAATATATCTTAGTCAGAAATCTCAGACGACAAAAATATTCTACATAAAATTGTAAAATCTGTATACCAAGTTTCATAAAAAATAGTTGAAAAATGCGACCTGATATTGACTTCATTACAACATTACAATTTTTATTAGTACACGAGTACTAATAAACATCTGGACTGAATGACAATTTTGCTAGCTAAAGTTGTTCGGTTCGTTCACTCGGCCAAAAACCGTTAAAACCGCTACAAATCTAAATACAATAAAAATCCTTGGCGCCTGATATTATTACCATTTTTTCAAATGGAAAATCCAATAACAGTTTTATGAAAAATATTTTAAAATTAAATGGATTCTGCAAACAAGATTTCAGTATTCGATCAGGCAGACGCAAAGGGCACTACAACAGTCTGTATTGCATTCCACTCCACTGCATTTTAATTCAATCACACAGACTTTCGCCATTGATAGCATAGAAATATTACATTTAAGCTTGTCCGATTTCCATTAAATACCTGTTCAAAAATTCGGTACACTAATAATAAATAATTAGTTAAAAGCATCCGCGTAAACATTTGAGGTTTCGCATTGCAACAAGCTCGTCCGATTTACATTAAATACCTATTCAAAAACACGGTACACTAATAATGATTAGTTAAAAGCATCTGCGTTTCAACATATGAGGTTTCGCATGGTAACTGAAAACCTATCATCAATACACGTAATTACTTGTCCTAATTATTGTAAAAGCTTTAAAATATCAGACTGATTATGATTTCTATAGGGGAAGTGCCTATAATAACTACAACAAAACAATATACAAGCTACATATATTTAACTTACTAAACTACTTCACGAAAAGCAAAACGATTATCCCAGACCGACAAAGGTCTAAGGATAATCCAATTGCTCTAGCCCACTACCAGGTGGCAGCTTACCCAACATGCTGTCTGAACTGCCACGTGGAAAGGCAATGCTTATGCGTTATGTTTGAAATTTAAAAAAAAATACGGTAATAACATACATAATTAATGATTTCCGTGATATAAGGTTTAAAGTATACTCACTTCAGGGTAGTAAGTTTACTTGCCTAAGTGACTTTCTACCTTGCGGTCTCTTCCTCGAAGTGATGAAAAACGGTGATAATAATGATGATGAGATATAGACTATGTCCACCAGGTTCTCTTTAGCAGTTATTTCTTTCATTTTTTGTGACGATCAGCTCAGCAGTTTTACCGTAAAAAGGCAACAAACAGGCAGATAAAGAGACCGAGTTTCTTATGATTTTTCAGTCGATTTCAATTCGATAAAATCTATCTAAAAAGAAGAAGTCAAGAAGTGGCGTATTTAGAAATAGTCCAAAATATGGCCCTTCTTGACCTATATTATTTTGATAGATTTTATCGAACATGCATATTTGATCAACGGTGAACTTGAAAAATAAATTAAGATAGCTTCATATTAAAAAAGGTTTCCTAAAAAATATAGGTCAAGAAGTGGCTTATTTAGAACTATTTCTAAATACGCCATTTCTTGACCTTTATTTTTTTGATAGATTTTATTGAATATGCGTATTAATGAACGGTGTAGTAAACAGTCGATATTTTTTAAGGATTTTAATATATTGCAGGGTCGAACTTATTATAAAAGTAAGCAAGGGAATATACTAGCACAGTAATGAGTAGTAGGTATACTTACTAGTCTATAGAGAAATGAATAGTAGGTATACTAGTCTATAGAATAGTATATTCTAGTACCTATACTTGTATTCAACTGTTTTTCTATAGCGATAATATGGTGATAACATTTTGTAAGTACAAAACCAGTCGTATGGCAGAAAAGTAACTCCGGAAGAATGACTGGTACGCAATTACATAACTGGGGGCAGCGCGATTGCAGCCGTATCCATTAAAGTAAGTAAACTTACGCTATGAACGGACTAAGGTAATATTTATTAGAATTGTCATGCTTATTCGCTGTTATTCGACATTCGTATTTTTTTTTCGTTTGTTTTTAGTCCCTTGCAGCTATGAAAGAATCAAACTTTTTGGTTACCGTAAAAAAAGTTATAGCCATATCATTATAGCCATATAGCCACCCGTATGTCGCAAAAAAACTGCTTGTTTCGACACTCACAATGGAATTAAAACCTATAGAGCACTTTCCGTTGACCTAGAACTATGAAATTTGGCAGGAAGTATTTTCTTATAGTACATATAAAGGAAAATATCCGAAAACTGTACATTTTCAATCTAATTACAAAAAATAGTGCAATGAATGAGGGTTCAAATTTTAAAGTGAGTTAACCGTATCATGTGCGATATCATATGAAAATGCTTCATTAGCACAAGCTCAAACTGATTTTTATTTATTTTTACTATGTGTAATTTTCGGACTATGACCAAATAAGTATGTAAATATATATATATATAATTTCCTCCTTTTATCAATGACTAGCTTCGAATCGCCCGGTAGTTCTTTATTCTTGTTTGTACACGTACGAAACCCTCGGTGGAAGAGTCTGACTCGCACTTGTCCGGTTTTATTATTGATTTAGTGATTTTAAGAATTTTAAATTATTGGTGTCGCCTTTAGAATTAAACTATGTTTTTTTTAATATACATTATAGATCTACGATTGACCACCAACTCGCCTGATGTTAAGCGACGGTGTGGCCGAGGATGGAGCTCGTCGATCTAGAAGATATCTATTCACTCTAGCATTAAAAATTCCATTGTAGGTCTCAGGAAACAGAGATGGCGGCAACGAATTCCATTCTTGTGCAGCACGCAACAGGAAAGTGGATCGATATCGTAATATAATATGTATAATATAATACTATAATATAATATAATACTCGTATAATATGTATTTTATAACATTATTTTTTTACATTACATATTCATGTAGTTTAAGCTAGTGTTAACAATAATAACATAATACAACATAGGCAACTAGATTGCATTACGTCGGATTGCTATAAATAATACGTAGAGCGTGGAGAGAATTATGTTTAGTAAAAGTAGCTTTAAAATTGCCCGAACGTGTTTAGAAAGCATGCCGTGATTTATTGAAAATAAATCTTACCTATAATGCACAGACAATAATTACTAGCGAATAAAAAAGTAAATAAACTATTATTAGGCTAATTAGAAAAGTTTCACACGCAAAAGATGAATTAGAATGAATACCTATCTATGAATTAGAATTAAAGTTGTGTATTTTATTATAAAGCCAATTCTTATTGTTAAATTATAAAACCTTGCATAGAGTACTCTTCGCACCTTTGGGTCGGATTTGCTAAGTATCAGCTCGAGGTGTTTGAGACCATTGAGAGGCGTACTAGGAGGCTCATTTGTGACAATTCCCTTGTTCGGACTAAACTTCAAAGTCTGGATCATCGTCTCAAAGTTCCTAGTTTATCGGTTTTTTATCGCATACATTACGGCGAGTGTGCGTCTGCTTTGCATGATCTCATTCCCCCATGCCCATTTTTCTATCGGACAACAAGAAGCACGAAAAAGCGACATCGTTACATGGTTGATATTCCGAAACACGTACGAAACGCTTTGATTTGGCTCCACTTTCATTGTGCGTACCCCCAAAATGTGGAATGCGCTTCCTGAATGGGCCTTTTCGAATAGATATAATCTAGGTGTCTTAAAATCGCGAGTGAATAGGTTTCTTCTAGGCAAGCGCGCTCCATCGTAGACCGTAACTGTCGCTTGACACCAGGTGAGTTGACGGTCAAGCGCATTTTCGAATAAAAAAGACACTGTTTGCTGCAACACAGTTTATAGCTTAAGCTAAACCTTTAGACCAATTACACGATTAAAATAATTCGAAGCGGCAAAACAGAAATGTCTCTTAACTTCTCAGCTTTAGCGCGGCGACATCGGCATAGAGTTTTAATCAAAATCTTTAATTTTGTCATATATGAGTATCGGTCAAATCAGAACAATTTGCTCGTAAATTGTCTCGAAGACTTTGTGTCCATATGATAATAACGACATTGGGTTTCTGGGTCAAAATGAAAAGGAAACTTAACCGAATGGTTGTTGCTCTTTCAAATAAAAGTTAACTATCAGAAAACTTGCGACTAGTAAAATATCTAGAATCAAACAGTTTTGTGAAACGCATTCGGGCAAATAAGATTTGGATAATAATATATTTGGGATAGTAGATAGATTTTTATAAAAAAAAAACGTGTGGCACTCGGAGACTGCCGCGGTAAAGCTATTGCATAATAGCTTTACGCGCGGTGTGTTAGGTTATTTTCGTTATGGAATTTCTGGATTCGGTCTCCACGCTCAAGGCCCGCGATAGAAGCTATGCAATAGCTTAAAAAAAATGCATCACTGTATCAGTGAAAAATTTACAAATACTGTTTAAAAAAAAACAATAGTGTGAATTAAAATGAAAGCTTGTCAAAGACGATTCACTGTGAGAATACATCATAGCATAACATAATATTAGCATAACAAGATATCCACCATCAAGTCCAGAGCTGTCTAGGATGACTGCATTCTAGTATTAAATTATTATTATATTTATCAGAAACTAACATGAAATCTTTGTGTCAGATCTACGTTAATAATTTTAATCCAGGTATGCTTAACCGATGGGGTATGAAAATTAATTCTTGATGTATTTATATTTTACTTTTATTACTTATAAAACTGATTTTTAATCACGACTACCATGGATTATTTTTACGATGTGTAGTTTTTGGATTAAGACCAAAAATTAAAAAGAATAAATAATTTCCCCTCGATTATCAATTACTAGATTCGCCCGGTAGTACTTTTATCTAGTTTGTACGGAACCCTCGGTGGGCGAGTCTGACTCGCGCTTGTCCGGTTTTATTTATTTACCTTTTCAATTTTGTTGAAGCGTGAAAATAAGTTTTTTCCAGCATAATTGAACTTCAAATAAAGCTGTTCACAAGTTTCCGCGGTAGAAATTCAGTTTTCTATCGGATGCGTTTCGTTGGGAGTTATTCGGTTCACCATAGCTTTCTTCGGGTCACCATAGCTTTCTTCGGGTCACCATAGCTTTTCGTCCAGTTACTTTTGTATTATGGAACTAGTATTGAACGACTAAAGGTAGGAATATGCGACACGTACCGCTTTGCAGAAAATGTTCCATAACTTTACTCTGAATGTTTTAATTTCTCCTTTATTGCGACTACATCTAAAGTTTTAAATTGGTTTGATTTCCTTTCATTTAATTGGTTTGTTTCCTTCTGGTCAAGTGGGCTCTAACGTAAGCCGCAACGTTCGATTAACATCAGGCGAGTAGGCGGTCAATCACAAACCTGTGGAGTAACAAAAAAATTGTTTCTTTATTGGCCGCGGGCCTGAATTTGAGAAAGCTATAAATTTATTTTTTTCGATTGTACAAAAGAATATCATTATAGATCATCCAAAATCAACTCTGATCACATACCACATTAATATTGAACACCATAATAAATGTTCTGCTGTTTTACATAACCGGCGAAATGGCCACAAAGTCACATGACGTGCGCTGACAAAGATTTTGCATTCGATCACTATTTATTGTATAACATTTATTTATATATGTCACCGGAAGATAACAAGATCCGTAAGATTAAAAATTTCCTAAAATTTTCTAGGAAATTTATAAACTTTCGAAGGATTCTAAGCAAGAGATAAATTGTATTATTTTACGCCCACATTTTCGTAAATTTATCAATTTGCGACATCTCGTGGTAAATTTATATGGTTAGATTAGGTTAGATTAGATTAGGTTAGGTTAGGTTAAAAAAAAACCCTAACCTAACCGTAAAATAATACAATTTATCTCTCGTTTCCTACGAACGTAGAATCCTACGAAACTTTATAAATTTCCTAGAAAATTTTACGAAATTTATAAACTTGCGGATCTTGTTATTTTCCGGTGACATATATAATATACATAATACTTAATGAAATGTTGCGGATGTCGTTATTTTGATGATAAACGATACGTCCGTCCGTCCGTCTGGATTCAGGCTGTATCTCATGAACCGTGGTAGTTAGACCGTTAAAATTTTCACAGATGATGTATTTCTGTTGCCGCTATAACAACAAATACTAAAAAACAGAATAAAATAAATATTTAAGGGGGCTCTCATACTACAAACGTGATTTTTCGCTCGTTTTTGCTCGATATTGATAACGGCAACAGGTAGACGCTTGAAATATTCACAGAATATTGAGTTATATTATATTATTCACTTTAAAAATAAATATTTAAATCAAAATTAAATTAATATTTAAGAGAGGCTCTCATACAACAAATGTGATTTTTTGCCGATTTTATAGATAATGGTACGGAACCTTTCGTGCGCGAGTCCGACTCGCACTTGCCCGGTTTTTTGTTTTTGTTACTCACTTTAAAGACATAAATTTAAAGACCTAAAAACCATATTAATTAATAATATATTATACGACGTAATGACGTCTAGATGCGAGAAGTAGCAAAAAAGAAAATTTGTCACTGGGCTCAAGGCAGTAAGATGTTGAAGACGTCTCATTCCAAACACTGTGCATGAGAAAGTGTACCGAGGGATTACGCAAAGGCGAACCTATTCTTCCTAGTTTCACTAACAAGTGTTTGTAAGTACATAGTTACACGATGATTGAAATAACTGTGAATATTTCATAGTCGTTACAAGTCCATTATATGCCTGGCCTTGTGGCTCAGTTGGTAGTATGTCTGCCTGCTGTGCTGGTCGTGGGTTCGATCCCCACCCAGTGCAAACATTTGTGTGATGAGCATGGATGTTTGTTCTGTGTCTGGGTGTTTCTATGTATCATAAGTATATATTTACATAAAAAAGTTGTAGTTGTATATCTGTATTATTTAAGTTGTTTAGGTTATTTTAGTCAAATATTTTTTAATAGAGTAGTATCTGTTCAAGAGATATCCGTGCCTTTGTGGCTATAATAAAGAGAGAGAGAGAGAGAAGAGCAAGAGATCTTTACAATTTTTTTCTTTGTCATAAACACCGACATATATATTACACGATAATCAATTACGTATATATACGAAAACCCGCTTAAAGTATTAGCGGGACAATTATTCGACGTTTTTAGGGTTCCGTACCTCAATACGAAAAAACTGAACCCTTATAGGATCACTTTGTTGTCCGTATGTCCGTCTGTCCGTCCGTCCGGGTGTCAAGACCTTTATCTCGGGAACGCGTGAAGGTATCGAGTTGAAATTAAAACCATATACGCAGATCCATAGTATCTTGATGCGGAAAGAAAAATAAAATTTCTCAGTTTTCGTAAAAAAAAGTTACAGCCGAATATGTCGTAAAAAACGCACATTTCGACACTCACAGAGAAATCAAAACCTATGGGGTACTTCCCGTTGACCTAGAACTCTGAAATTTGGCAAGAAGCATTGTGTTAGAGTACACATATAGGAAAAAAATCGAAAACGACATTTTTAATTTAATCACAAAAAAATAGTGTCTCTATGCAAGGAATAAGGGCCCAAATTTTAAAGTGAATTAACCGTATCATGTGGGGTATCATATGAAAGAGCCTCATTAGCATAAGCTAAAACAGGTTTTTAACACATTCTTCGCCCCCTGCAGAACCTTCACTTCAGCTGGGAACCAAAACATTTTAGGAGAATTTTGATTAAGTACAGAGTGGCCGCGCAAAGCAATGTTGATTGCCTCAAAAGCCGGCGGTTTACTGACTACTACAAAATGAACGGGACGCTCGCTCGGATCCGAGTGGGAAGCGCCGCTACTATACTACACTCGGATCCAAGTGGTGAGCAAGGAATGTGTTAAATATTTTTCGATGTATATTTTTCGGTTTATGAAGGAAAATATAAAAAAAAAATATGATTTCCCCCTTTTATTTAGTTTGTACGGAACCCTCGGTGGGCGAGTCTGACTCGCACTTGTCCGATTTTTTTAAAACAAGACGAGAATAATAAAGAGTTTTATAAAACATGCGTCAGCATCGCGTGGCTTCTTGAAGAACGAAATGAAGACAATCTCTTTTTCTCTTCTTTATTTTCTTCTGATTTTCGTCTCGGCTTAGGTTGTTTTTATTTTTTGAGTGGCTTATTAATGGTATACAAAGATGCAAGTATATTTCTGTACCTACGCTGTCTGGCAGATTTAAAAAAAATAAAAAAATATTACATATAAAAGTTAAAAATTCATAGGTGTTTTCACACAACAAGTACATGTTTTACTCTCTATGGGAAAAACGTTATTAAATACAAATCATAAAATTGGTACGATTATAGTTTGAAGTATATTAACTAAAAACATGTCAAGTGCGAATCGAGTCCACGCTAACGATTTTTAACTTACGAGTAACTAATTGATCGAACGAGTGAAGCGAGTTAAGGTCTCTATATCAATTATTTATAAAAAGCTTTTATCTTATTGGACGGCAATTTACTTCTTTGTTTCTTTAGATACACGTACTCACGCTCAGGGGGGTTACGCTCATCTCTTATAGCGATGCAAAGTTGGCTCGCGCTTTTTATTTTAATTAGTCTGAAGCAAAAGTTCAAATGATAAGTTAATGATGATTAGTAGTGATATTTTTAACATTCGCTTAAATTTTTATGTCGTTCTCATAATTGCGGAAAAGGCAAGATAAAAAAGGGCGGGAGCCAACTTTGCATCGCTATAAGAGTTGAGCGTAACCTCCCTGGACGCATTTGTCAATCAATCTTGACGAACCTTAGTATGCATATTCTGCAAACACATAGTTTTTTTTAAAAATTCAAATTAAAGGTAAATGATAAAGGTACTTGAGTGGATTTGCTAAAAATATTAAGTATATCAATTTTACAGAAAATGCGGTTACTACTCCTGTGTGCCCTGGTCGGGGCCGTGCTAGCGGAGAACGACTGGCAACCGATTGTGCCCGAGGAGTCTTTAACATACACTACCTACAAGGCATCAGAACGGTCACTTCGGCCAAGGTAACATAAATAAATCAACATTTATACCTACTATTTACCCTCTGGCCGCGTGGTCAGAGTGCGTTGTACGACCGATCGAACCAAAAAGTTCACGTGGTCCGATCGTTTGAACAAATCATTCTGACCACACGGCTAGAACGTCTATTAAATTTGTGGTGCATTATTATTATTATAAATTAGTAAATTAATAAGTTTCCGGCAGCCTAGTCGGGAGACCGTCTGACTTGCGATCCGCAGGTCCTGGGTTCGAATCCCGCGGCACGCACCTCTGTCTTTTCGAAGTTATGTGCGTATTGTTGATTGCCGCCAACTTCAAAACGGTGAAGGAAAACATCGCGAGGAAACCTACATGTCTGAGAGTTCTCAATGATCTTGAAGATGTGTGAAGTCTGCCAACCCGCACTTGGCCAGCGTGGCAGACTATGGCCTTATCCTTCTCACAATGAGAAGATGGCCCGCGCCCAGCAGTGGGGCAGTTTGTATAAACAGGGCTGATAAAATAAATATATATATATATATATATATATTATTATATATTGCACCACAAATATTAATACAAACGCTGAACGCAGATCGCTTGAACGCGTGACCGTTCTTTGTATTAGGGCTTTCTCCAGTTTTGCCTAATTGCCACTACGTTTGGTTAACAAAATTTTAGCTAATATTTTAATAACTTAATGAGGATAGGCTAGATGCAAGCCGCGTCCAGTCGGTCTTTTTGGAAAACCATGAGGAAGGCCTATGTCCAGCAGTGGACTCTTATGGCTGAAACCTTACATTGTTCCCGTTGTCCACCACTGGTTGACACTGACACGCATTTTTACCATTCCCATTGTCTGCCACTGGTGGACAGTAATACATTTTCAAAAAGTTTTCCTTCAGAGTCACAAGGTCTTGTGAGCCAAAAGGTCCAATGGGCGAAAATGACAAGACCCAAAAGGTCTATTCTGATATCCAGTTGTAAATTAAAGCCATAAGTCTTAAAGTTGCATAATGTATACCAGTTCAATATTGATGAGATCGTTTGACGCCGTATTATTAACAATTAGCTACTTCGACGTACAAAATGTTGACTTGCAGTGTCAGGGGGTCAGCTCATCGCTTACATAATCACCAACTTCCTTGAAGTCTTATTTTTACAGTGAAGACAAGCAACAGGTACATTCTATCGCACAAATAAACATATTGTTGTTATTGAGTATTGTTTTCGAATGCGCCTGCAATCAAAATCAAAACAGTTACTTAGCTTCAACGAAATTACTATAACAGGTGATTTATTCGCGATTTCATGGTTAAAATTAATCTATAGTAAAAGAGAGTTGGTCCGGTAAAAATTGACACAAGTTCATTGTTAATCTGTGTCTGTTCCAACAGCTTCAAGATCGTGAACCGGCGTCCAGCATCACAGTACGTATCAAGCAACAAACTCGGATCAAGTCTACCTGCACAGGGGCTCCAAACCGACGCTTGCAGCGTCTACAAAGTCTCTATGAATCAAGAACTGTTCTATCAGTACTTGGAATATGAAAAAGACATCCCAGATTTGAAGGAATTCACGCTTTGCATGTGGACAAAGTTTCATAATCACTCCGACGATCATCCTTTGTTTTCTTATGCTGGTGAGTAGATTTAGTATTTTCAACCGACTTCAAAAAAGGAGGAGGTTCTCAATTTGACTGTTTTTTTTTATAAGTACATTATAGATCTACGATTGACCACCGACTCGCCTGATGTTAAGCGACGGTGTGGCCGAGGAGGAGGTGTGGTGTGGTGTGTGTTTTATTTTATGTTTTCTTTCCTCATAAGTTTCGACTGGGTGAATCGATTTTGATGATTATTTTTTATTTGAAAGCTGGTGAATCCCGTGTGGTCCTATTTCAATTTAGTCCAGTTCTGACAATGGCATCCATGAGAAGTCGGTTGCTTCAGTTTTTTTAACTATAATAATTAATATATGAAGTGAAGTATTGCCATTGTCTCTATATCCAGACTCTGGATTAATTAATTGGATCTAGATTAATTGGACTAATTTATAAGCTTAATTATTGATCCGATTTCTAAGCCCAATCACTGGAACAATGTGTAACCACAAAACGGATTTGCAGTATTATCGAGATACGTGATAGAGTGACTTGCATGTCTAGAATAATGACATTGATTTTGAATCAAAGACCTACTGTTCAATAAATTGTACATGTATACAATATTGCATTTACATATTTCTGTTTTTTAAATATTTTAATAAACGTCTTTAAAAAGCCTACTTTTTGCTCATTTCGGTTGTATTTTCTTAATGTTTGTTATCACACAACTCCATCGCTTTATAAGCCGATTTAGATTTTATTTTATTTTAAAGGATATACATACTTTCAGATTGGTCACATAGATATTTTAACAAAATAAGTTAGGTAGTTTGATTTTTTAAACAAAATAACTGGGAAATGTATCGTCCAAGATGAGGTCGAAGGATGAGATGATGAGGTCGAAGATGTAATACACTTGCCTAGGAGATTAAACAAAGTTTCTACTGTGAGAGAGTGCCTCTTTTTCGAGCGTCTATTGGTTATATTATATACGCTCAAAAAAGATTAATTAATCAATTAATCCATCACCGTTATTTTTATTTAATTTTTTTATCAGCCCTGTTTGTACAAACTGTCCCACTGCTGGGAACGGGCCATCTTCTCATTGCGAGAAGGGTAAGGCCATTAGTCTAGTAAAAATAAGATTTGTGACAACATAAAAGACAACTAAGTATATTGTTATTTAAATGAATGTACTGGTGTTTTGACACAATTTCATAATGATATTATAAAAGATAATTTTGTTGCCTTTACACGCTCAAACGGCTGAACCGATCGTTATAAAAAATAGTATAGAGATAGCTTTGGAACTGGAGACGGACATAAGCTACTTATCATCATCATAATCATCACCGTTTTTCATAACTACGCGAGTGAAACCGCGAAACGCAGCTAGTCTATAAATCGGGGATTATTGTTGATCTATGATTTTTAGCTATTCTCCTATCATAATTTCAAAGAATACTGTACTAGCCCCAGTTGCAAATACTGTGATGTGCTCCATACAAACAGATTTATTTTTACTAGACTACATAGTCTGCCACGCTGGCCAAGTGCGGGTTGGCAGACTTCACACATCTTCAAGATCATTGTGAACTCTCAGAAGAAACTAGAGAAACCTACATGAGGTTTCCTCACGATGTTTTCCTTCACCGTTATATCTGTGATGGATTAATTTAAATAGGTCATGCAGTTCCTGTGGACACTTGCCTCGTTGTATTCTATGAAATACCGATTACGGGCTAGATAGAATACCTACATATTGGCCACTTCTCGTCGCTGAGACCAGTTCAGATGTTTGAAATCAACCAACGAGTCGTATTGTACCTATGTTTCTAGACCTGAGAGTGAATACAATTTTTAGTATATGACACTAAATCCGTTTTAGTCAAATTATAAGCATAATATATATTTTCCTTTTCTTAAATTAAAATTGAATAAACGAATAGATTAATCCGTGGTGTTATTTTTAGCACATTGGTGTGATAGCTTCAACACAGTCCTTTCACTTTCATGATTGGAACTCTATATTTATATTTAGCTATAACATCGAACCTAAATTACACGTGACTGAGAATGGTGTTACGATGTAGGTACTAAATCTTAAAGGAATATTACGTAACAAAGATTGGACTGGTTTGAAACTGGTGGAGCTAAGTACCTTTGCTCGCCCTTCTCGCCTTTTGCAATACGCGTCTAGCTAATTTAGGTCAGAATTTAGACAGGAATGTAAAAGTAATACATACTAAGTCATTTTGTCTTATTTACCTAAAATTGTGTTAATTCAAATGTTAATTGTATAATACTTGGCCAAGTGCATGTCGTGGTTCAGTAGTTGTACTTTACTATATGCGGATTAAAAAGAAAAGTTTCTGGTCCACCATTTTGTCGGCGTTATAAATATACACACACATACAACTTCGCACATGATTGTAGAATCTACACACAACAAAATCTACTAATATTATATGCATAAATTTGGCTCGCAAGTGCTATGTATATTGTCGTGCAAGTCCATGCCATTTTAATTATTAAAGAAATATAGATGTCTAATACCGATACGGTCCCTACAAAAGTTGTTAGTTAACTAAGAAACAATTTCTTACAATTTAGTTGGGTAAATGCTCCCATAGATAGGTACTGAATTAATTAACCGACTTGTTTTTACATTAGATCTCACCACTTTTTGTCATAGGTTGCGAGACTTGGCTTTTTGTACATATTATGTTTTCAATGGGATACTTCTTATACTCCAGCCAGACACTCCAGTCGCTCGAAAAGCAATAAGCAAGTTTCAGTGAATAGATAAATAATCCCTATTCCACTTTTCAGTTGGAGATCGTCCCAAAGAAATATCCGCATGGATCTCAAACACGGAAGAGGCCAGTTACTTCAGCATGGCTGTTCATGGACAGACATTCTTCAGGCTGAATTATCCATTGAAATTGAACAGGTGAGTCTATTTTTCATATTATAACAAATTTATTTTCGGACCAGTCTATTTGTATATAAGCTGTCCAATTCTCGTACTTGACTTTTTCGTTTCGAGAAGGGTAAGGACGGTTATTATATCTTAGTCATCATGCTGACCTTAGTAGACTTTAAATCTTCAAAAACTTTAAGATCCCCAAACACTTTAAGAACTTTCGAGCATGCAGGTTACATGCCCGAAAGTTTTTGGAGATCTTAAAGTTTTTGAAGAACTTCACAATATTTTCTATGTACTTTCACTATATAGAGTATAATAATTTTGAGAAGACATAGATGCGTGCCTTGGGATTTGCACTAGCACTGCCCCGGATACTCGACCAAATGTCCATACAAATGTCGCGGTCTCATCATCATCATCTCAGCCATAAGAAGTCCACTGTTGGACATAGGCCTCCCCCATGGATTTCCAAAAAGACCGATTGGCGCGCGGCTTGCATCCAGCGTCTTCCCGCCACTTGTATGAGGTCGTCTGTCCATCTCGTGGCTGGTCTTCCTACGCTGCGCTTGCCGGTACGTGGTCTCCACTCGAGAACCTTTCGGCCCCATCGGCCATCAGTTCTACGTGCTATGTGCCCTGCCCACTGCCACTTCAACTTGCTAATCCGCTGTGCTATATCGGTGACTTTTGTACGTCTACGTATCTCTTCATTTCTGATTCGATCTCGTAGAGAGACGGTCGCGGTCTAACTACCTATTATACAAACATCACACATACGTCGAATCTGTACACGCACAGTTGCGTTACGTCAATGGCTGTCACTATTTTAGACTTAACAAGAAAGTTTTGTAATCACTTACGTAGTCATTGCATGCTTCAAAAAAAATCCACATTTTATGTACCTACATTATAATAATAAGTTTCATAGGCCTATGAAACTTATATTATTATATAAGTACTATAATTAATATTCCGTTATGTAAATTGGTACTCGTAAGGTATAATTTAAGCACATAATTTGAATCGCGTTATGCGCCAAAAAAGTTTCATACTTAATTTGAAAAGATACAAATTGAAATTATCTAAAAAATAATAATAAAAATTAGAGTGGATTAAGAATAAAAACTCCAATTTTTGTCGTGTCGATTTCATATACCTACGGCCGTAGATGGCACACGAACATAACATTGTCGGTATTTATAATAAATTCATATAAATAAATAAAAACACTTTTGGGCACCGTCCCACCCGTGATACGAGTCACTCCCGCGTCACTGGGAAAATTGTTCGCGGGGTGAGGTAGCGAGCCAATTATATTGAAAAAAAAAAAAAATTTAAGAAATTTTCATAAAATAAAGTTATAAAACATACACACCGGAAAAGAGTAGTAAAGAATGAAAAAAACAATATATAACGTCCAGTATTAAATCATGAGGTGTTAAAAGACTTAATTCTTTTCAATGTTCCAATAATTACCAATTTTCAACCGATAGACGAGAAATATTCGATCGCAACTAGTTACGGAGCTCTGATTACGTTCGCGGCCGAAGGGACTCATACTCATTTGTTTTAGTCACCAAACCAAACAAATTATCAGTTAAAATTTGACCTATGAATTATGTAAGGTTACTCTCGTAGATGGACTGGGCTGGTCAAGGCTTTTAAAAGCCCTATTTTGCGTTAATCCGGTTCGGTTTCGAGTGCGGCAATGTTGCGCTGCAATTGTTTAATTGCATCCATTTTATTTGACATTTCTCATAACGAGACTGCTTTCTCCTCTCAAGGCGAGTGTGAGTGATGGTCATGATTACAGGCAATAGTAATTCTTGCTCAAGTCATGATTAACGACGAACTCATTCAGGACGGTTTGTGTGTGGGAAGTCAAAGGTAAATTTTACCCTACTGAAGGAAGAAAATGTTTGATAGTAGGCACTTCAAATATATTTTATTATGAATATATACATTTTGAAGTTCCCGGCAGCCTAGTCGGGAGACCCCATAATCACTTTATTGATCATGATAATTAGATCATCATCATCTCAGCCACAAGCTCACAGTCCACTGCTGAACATGGCCTCCCCCATGGATTTCCAGAAAGACCGGTTGGAAGCGACTTGCATCCAACGTCTTCCTGCCACTTGTATGATGTTTTCTGTCCACCTTGTGGCTGGTCTTCCTACGCTGCGCTTGCCGGTTCGTGGTCTCCATTTGAACTTTTCGGCTCCATCGGCCGTCAGTTCTACGTGCTTTGTGCCCTGCCCACTGCCACTTTAACTTGCTAATCCGCTGTGCTATGTTGGTGACTTTTAATTGATAATTATTAATTGATATATTTTCTTTTCATATTTTTGTGTTTTTATAATTAAGAAATATTACAAGTATTACAACACAGATATAAACTATAAGTGTATAAATTTAATAATTGATAATTAGACGAAAAATGTTAACTATAGATCGATAATAAGATTTCAAAAACAAACAAACAAATATACCGGTTCAAACTAACTGAATTCAATTTAAAAATATAACAATACATGTGGTTCAGGTATTTGTTGCTGCATTTTTATGGTTTTCGATTTCAATTGAAATATTTTGTAAACACATTCCGCGCGGTAGTGACGACGCAGCGGTGGTAAATGATTCAGTTGGTACTACGAGTGCGATAATTCTCCATATTTGCGTGAAACTGGAAGCGACTGGTGCCCCAGATCGTTATCTGTGCATGTGTGTTGCCAATCAGGGCGTGAGATTTGCCATACACCACATAAAGATTGTTCATATAACACTATCTAAGTATATTACGACGCTGCAGACGTAGATCGGATTAATATAAGTTGAGATAGTGAATTAGAAATGCGCTTTTTGAAATATTACCACGCTTAACGTATGATGTGGGACTCGAAGCATCCACATCATAATAATACAAGTAAAATTACGACGCCTGGAAAAGGATTCGTTTTCAAATTAATATCGATCGGTTACACGATATATTTCAGTACTCCATCATCTCCTTTTTCTCCAACGCTTTTGGATGATTTTCTTATTTTGTAGGTATAAATATTTAACGCAGCAGTAGTTTCCACGTCCGTTTCACGGCACAAATGAGCGACCCCCGTGAATGTGGAGAGAGCGCCTCTGCCGCGAATTTGCGCCGTTAATTCACTCCTTGTTATTTAAATACATGTGTTAATTACAAATAGCATTATGCTGAGCTGGTGCCAGATTGTTGCAGAAATATATTTAGTTATTTTATTTGTTTAATGTTTATTGTTGCAATAAAATGTCTTAAGCTTATAAAATTGGTCTTAATGGTAGACAGATGGAGAACGAAACGCTCCTATATGGGCTTCATTTTTATTTTCGTTTTTTTGTACGGAATCCTAAAACACCAACATTTTTATGGGAACAGCAAGCATTGTGAATCGGGAATTTCCCCACAAAACTCGCCAGATATTAAATAATAGAAACATATTCACACAGCAATGACTCATGAGACTTTTGTTCACACACATGCGCGTAAACGCTTTCGATTTTGCTTTCTATAACACGGAAATCTTGTAATAGATACCGCAATTTGACGGACTAGTAATAACGGATAGTAACAATAAAAATCCAATATAAACGTGGAAACGTAACGGAAAATGTTTTGTACATGCACAGGAGAGGAATGAAACAAAATCGGGCTCAAATAAAAACAAACAATGTACGGGCACTTGATTGATTGATATCCATCAATTTAGATCGGAAGCTTTATTTTACTTAATCCGTAACAAATAACTTGTATCAAAATGAAATTTTTGTCCAAAATTTGTGATGTTGCTTTTAGTGTTTAGTGCGACGAATAATAACATCTTATAACTTCTTCAGTCATTATAGATATCCAATAATGTTGGTAAGGGCGAGCGAGACGGACTTCTTCAGTCATTATAGATATCCAATAATGTTGGTAAGGGCGAGCGAGACGGACGATGGTTGAACTATCAGCTTGCCCTTGAGGAGAAACTGAATCAATGCATTTTAGTTCAATGAACAACAGATCTCGCGAGCAGAAACGTTTGTAAAAATGCTTATTGTAAAAAAAGTAAGGGCTTGCTCATTTTCGAAATTCTTTTTCAGAATTCAGTACGGAATGTTCCTGTCAAATATGATCAAAATCGGCAGAAAAATTTCTCTGTTTTTAAGCGAGATTTCACAACCAACAGATATTTCACCTTTTTCTATTTCATTCTCAACAACCTCTTGAACCATTTCGCAAAATTTTTTTTTTTTATTAAGAATTGAGTACCGACCATTTATAGCAAATAATATCAAAATAAGAAAATCAGTCAGGAAATGGTGCCACAACTCGACTTTATTAAGTGATTTGATTTTCATACAAAATTATTATTTGGAAGATTCTGGATGCAGGCCGCTTCCAACCGCTCATTTTGGAAATCCAAGGGGGAGGCCTATGTCCAGCAGTGGACTTCTTGTGGCTGAGAAGATGATAATAACAAGTGTCATAACATTTTAAAATTACAATTAGTTATGTACATACATTTTTGAACTGTTTAGCACACAGTCGTCACTTTTTTAGGGTTCCGTACCTCAATAGGAAAAAACGGAACCCTTATAGGATCACTTTGTTGTCCGTCTGTCCGTCTGTCCGTCCGTCCGGGTGTCGAGACCTTTATCTCGGGAACGCGTGTAGGTATCGAGTTGAAATTAAAACCATATACGCGAATCCATAGTATCTTGCTGCAGAAATAAAAATAAAATTTCTCAGTTTTCGTAAAAAAAAGTTACAGCCTAATCTGTCGTAAAAAACGCACATTTCGACACTCACAGAGCAACCAAAACCTATCCTATGGTTTATGAAGGAAAATATAAAAAAAATGTATGATTTCCCCCTTTTATTTAGTTTGTACGGAACCCTCGGTGGGCGAGTCTGACTCGCACTTGTCCGGTTTTTTTTACATCGCAAGAGCTCAGACCTATAAAATTTATATCTCAGAAATAAATCGAATCAAATTTGTTAATAGAGGCTTTTCACACCTTATGGCACAGTATAATTGACTTTTCTACTACACTCTGTGTAAATGGAATTTCATACTCTATTTCGATAGTCTATCATGAAATAATGTCATTTTTAGCTTTGAAGATGTCAAGCTTTTAGCCGATCGAGCGTGTAAAGGGTCAGGGGAAATGAGATTATGCCGACCAGAACTACCGACACCGAAAAATTAAAAATTGATAACTGTATTATACTAGCACCCTTTTATAATCCAATCGTGAGAATGAGCCGCCAATATAATGAAATTATTTTATGTATTGCTAAGTTCCATTCCATTAATATCCTCCTTTTTTAATTCCAGATAATTAAAAAGATTGATGTTGATTGATGTTTGATGAGTATTTATAGTTTCTGAGTGATTTCATATCAAACATACAAATCTTTCCTCTTTATTATTAATGTAGATATATATACCTTGAAGTCGTGTTTGTGTTTCAGGTTTTTTAAAGTATATTAATTATTGAGTAATCAGTTCCAACTCATTCTCCAATAAAATAAGGACGCCAAAAAGTGTTTCATACATTTTCTGATTGACATTTTGCGTGTTAGGTAATGGCCAGTTACTCACATGCGATACGTTCCGATAAACACGTACTGTCGAACACGTAATATATAACGAAACGACGTCTCTATACATAACTGTACCACAATCTAAAGAGCTCTAAGTCGTATCACGAGATCATTTAGACATACGTTGACACTTCATTCAACGGCGCGCTAATCAAGGACACATGCGCAAGTTGTAGCCTGTCTAAAAAAACCGGACAAGTGCGAGTCAGACTCGCCCACCGAGGGTTCCGTACAAACTAGTAGATAAAAGTGGGAAATCATATTTTTTTTTATATTTTCCTTCATAAACTGAAAAATATACATCGTAAAAATATATAAAAACCTGTTTTAGCTTATGCCACTGAAGCTCTTTCATACGATATCCCACATGATACGGTTAATTCACTTTAAAATTTGGACCTTTATTTCTTGCATAAAGACACTATTTTTTTGTGATTAAATTAAAAATGTCTAGTTTTCGGTTTTTTTTCCTATATGTGTACTCTAACACAATGCTTCTTGCCAAATTTCATTGTTCTAGGTCAACAGAAAGTACCCCATAGGTTTTGATTCCCTTGTGAGTGTCGAAGTGTGCGTTTTTTACGATATATTCGGCTGTAACTTTTTTACGAAAACTTAGAAACTTTATTTTTCTTTCTGCAGCAAGATACTATAGATCTGCGTATATGGTTTTAATTTCAACTCGATACCTTCACGCGTTCCCGAGATAAATGTCTTGACACCCGACGGACGGACAGACGGACAACAAAGTGATCCTATAAGGGTTCCGTTTTCTCCTATTGAGGTACGGAACCCTAAATACAGATAGATGTATGAAGTTATCATCTTACCGTTTGCTCGCGACTTCAATATACGAGCGCTTAAAGCCCGCAACGCTTGTATCGACAAATGAATGGTGCCGTTTAGCTAAACTCCGACAAACGTTAAGGCGAGCGCGGGGATCAGGTGAGGAACCCGAGATTAGCGGGAGGCAGAGTGTCCGTTCTCTACTGTTGTCTAGACGTAGCTAACGTTGCACGATGTATAGTATACCAAGCGCAGACTGAACACATTATTATTGTAAAATAATTTGTTATAAATTAAAAAATTGTGCATTTTGAAAATGCGCAATTTTCTTTTAGAAACCAAGCTACTGAACCGAATTTGAAAAAAATCTAATGTTTCCGCGATTGTTACTCATTGAAATGTAACAAATTTTAACGGATTTATATTTATTTATTTATTTTTATTTATATTTTATAATTTTATGATTTGACGTTTCGAACACTGCAGTGTCCGTGGCCACAGGTGAGACTAGATGACAGTTGTATTTTTGGAATGACAATCTTACCCTCAACACAGATACCGTGAGCGACTTATGCGTGCATACATAGGGATTTTTTTTTTTGCATAAAAATAGTAGACGCCGCCGGTGGCCAAGTTCCAAATATCAGAGCGAGTAACTATTATAGTATATTTATACTGTGACTGTAGGTTATAAGTGGTAATAATAAAAAATAATGAATACAGTTTTGTCACTATCTGTACAAACACTGACATGTCGGATTGTTGAGAAACTTTAGACACGTCTATGTTTTTTTTTTCATGTTGTGTTGTAAGTGAGAAATTACATGCGGTTGTTGGTTTTGGTGAGTGACCTTTATAGGTATGACTGGTAGCTGTCAAACTATTGACCGAGTGAAGCTAGCTAGGGACTCTGCATCGACTGCTTGCTTTCATATCTCCTGATGTTTGTTTGTAAGTTTGGATATTGAGTTTAGTACTAGGTACTAATTAGGTCGTGAAGCTCTTGCGCACATTCCCCGAAATGAATTCTGTAGAAAATAGACAGACAAGCTACTTTACGGCGGTGCTCGAGACTAAGTAGCTTCTTGGCCGCTAGTTTATCGTCATCGATTAACCTCACTGATTCTAAAGCTTCCAGCTGATACTTGGCTGATCCATCAAAAAGGTGGCAGCAGTACTCCATACACGATCGGACCTGTGCTTGATACAGATGCAGTTGTCCCGGTGAGAAGTATCACCTAACCTTATTAATGATGACAAGCTTTTTATTAGCCAGTTTAGCCATAGATTCAAGGTAGCCCTTAAAGTTCATTGTTGGGGTTAACGTGAGTCCAAGCAGTTAAGTACGGACTGCTTCCTATAATATGTATAATAAAATAATTAGATTTTTGTGTTTTTTCACTTATTTTTTTTTCAGAACTTAGTATTTACCTAGTGTATGATTTCTGAGGCTTCAAAAAACGTAGTTACAATTATCTGACGAAGCTTATTTTAATTTTAAGAGCGCTACTCTGGCGCTATCTATGCAGTCGCTTGCATACTACTACGAGTTTTGGTAATCAGATTATTGTTCTATGGGTTAGAACAATGATCACCAAATAAAGTTGTCTTGGTGTAAATACTATTAATTTGTAAAAATATTATATTGCTTGTTTTAAATATCAAAATATATACACTTCGAACCTAATTTTAGGTAAATAAGTGATAATAACATACACATTTACAACCCCAATGCCAAAAGGGTTTAAATAAAAGTTTGTACTGCTTAATCACTGATTTAATACTTGAATTTTTACATAGATGGCTGCAGCGAACCGTTTTAAGTGAAAACAAAGTTATGTTTGTTTCTGCATGTTTTGCTTTAGGTAATTATGAGGTTTTATTTAATAAAAGTTAATAAACATCTACACACGATTAAAACCGTATAAAAGATGTTTAACTGATTAAATTAAATAATAAACTGGAATGAACAAAGAAAGCTGACTTAGCTACATAATATTTTATACGATTATTTTGTTTATAGTTTTGGCGAGTAACTAATGAGAAATAATAAAAAAAAAAACCTATTCTGCTTTGAAATCTGTAAAAAGATTGGACATTGGTGTATGTGATTTCAATCCGTAGACAGTAGAACTGTCTACCTAACGGGAAAGAGGTTTTCTATCGAACACCATGGTCATCCGCTGACCTGGAACCAACAATACGACATGAAGGATGATGCCGATCTATAATCTGATCACACACACTTATCCAACAGCTTCACGCTGCACCTCGTATACATGATAAACGGGAGAAAAAACTTCGCTTGCGCGATGCAGAACTTCTTCCTTTATGTATATTAAAATGATTAGAATTTTGTCTTTTTTCACTTATTTTTTTTCCAGAACATATGTATAAGCTAATGTATGATTTTTGAGGCTTTGAAAAAATGTTGCTACAATTATAAAACGAATCTTATTTTAATTTTAATGAGAGCGCTACTCCGGAGCCATCTATACATTCGCTTAAATACTAATAAGAGTGTCAATCATTCAACTGCCTTAGCTACATACATACCATAATATTTTAAGATTATTTAGTTTATAGTTTTGGCGAGTAACTAATGAGAAATATTAAAAAACCGGACAAGTGCGAGTCAGACTCGCCGACCGAGGGTTCCGTACAAACGTATCTACTAGATAAAAGGGTGAAATCATATATTTTTTATATTTTCCTTCATAAGCCGAAAAATATACGTCGTAAAAATATTTGAAAACCTATTTTAGCTTAACTACTGAAGTTCTTTCATAATAATAGGATACCCCACATGATACGGTTAATTCACTTTAAATTTGGATCTTCATTCCTTGCATAAAGACACTATTTTTTGTGATTAAATTAAAAAATTCCAGTTTTCGGATTTTTCCCTATATGTGTACTCTAACACAATACTTCTTGCCAAATTTCATTGTTCTAGGTCAACGGGAAGTACCCCATAGGGTTTGATTCCCTTGTGAGTGTCGAAATGTGCGTTTTTTACGATATATTCGGCTGTAACTTTTTTTTACAAAAACTTTGAAACTTTATTTTTCTTTCTGCAGCAAGATACTATGGATCTGCGTATATGGTTTTAATTTCAACTCGATACCTTCACGCGTTCCCGAGATAAAGGTCTTGACACCCGACGGACGGACAGACGGACAACAAAGTGATCCTATAAGGGTTCCGTTTTTTCCTATTGAAGTACGGAACCCTTAAAAAACATACAGACCGAATTGATAACCTTCTTCTTTTTGGAAGTCGGTTAAAAAAGTGAGATGTTTGATACGAGGCTATTTATTAGCCCATTTTGAAAATATTTGGCAAAAACATCCAATGCTCAATTTATGAACAAGAATTTGAAAATTAAGATATATTGGTTAAGAATCAGACAAGATATTACGTTTGTGCTCGGGTGGTCTACTGTTCGTAAAACGACTAGTAATCGAGCTGTAATTGAATAAGCTTACATCAGCTCGCCTAGCATGGAAGATAGATAAACCGTTGCTCAACATCGGGCAAGCTGGCGGTCAAGCCTGTCAATGAATGAAAAATAAAAGTCTTCACGTTGGTGAAACCGCGGAAATCACCTAGCATATGTTTTGTAACATGATGAGGTAACGCATATGACATGTTTACAAATAATACGAGACAAATTACCATAAATTATTCCGTGATCTAGACTCCACTGTGGAGTACTACTACATATTATCTACTATTAAAGTTTCAATTACGTATGTACGATGCGCTGCGGTAATGACTGCACTAATTTTACAATACTTAGCAAAACTTGTATGTTTATACATGGTGAAATAATAATATGAAGGATATAGTGTGGGCCACAGATCATAAAAATTTATGATCTGTGGTGGTGGCAAGGGGGCTGTTTCCGGCAGCCTAGTCGGGAGACCGTCTGACTTGCGATCCGCAGGTCCTGGGTTCGAATCCCGCGGCACGCACCTCTGTCTTTTCGGAGTTATTGTGCGTATTGTTGATTCCCGCCAACTTCAAAAACAGTGAAGGAAAACATCGTGAGGAAACCTACATGACTGAAAGTTCTCAATTATCTTGAAGTTGTGTGAAGTCTGCCAACGCGCACTTGGCCAGCGTGGTAGACTATGGCCTTACCCTTCTCATATTGAGAAGATGGCCCGCGCCCAGCAGTGGGACAGTGTGTACAAAACAGGGCTGATTAAAAAAAAAGAGGGCTCTAAACATGATGGTAAACGGTAGCGGTGTGAGAGGGAGACCTAAGAAAGTGTGGATGGGCTCTGTGAAAGATAATATGCGTGCGAAAAGTGTGAGTGTAGAAATGACATCTGATAGAGAGAAGTGGCGAAAGGAAACGTGCTGTGCCGACCCCACCTAGTGGGAAAAGGGCAAGACAATAAGTATGGGCTCATTGTACTCGTAAAAACAATTTTTACTACGAATATGAGGACAATCTTGAAATCGTGATAATCTGCACCATACATTTTATCGAAGGTGTTCCTATAAATTATCATAATAATGCAAGTAGAAAGTATGCAAAAAACATCGTAAAAGCTTATGTATATTCTTCAGAATAATTCTAGTCAAATTACTTGTTTCTTACAAACTAGTTCGTTGGAGGTTACGAAAAAACGCATTTTTTATTTTTGCGTGAGATGTGTTATTATTATTACAAAAAATATGGTCTATAACAGACAGGGCGTGAAGACGAATCATAGGACACCTCGTACATTAAAATCGGTCAAGTCGTTTAGGCTGTAGGCCCTCATATAGAAACATACATAAATACACTCGAAAAACATAACCTTCTTACGCAGGTTTGACGATTTCCAGCCTCACTATTTTATCATAAACCCATGTACATTTTCTAATATTCCATTAGGTAGTAAGATTAATTAATTTTGAATCCTCTACCAGATAATAATACTGTAGTAGACTGGCACTTTCAACACCTTTCCGAGAAATTACTTCAATAGTGGCCACTCAATAGTGCCATGTATAGTGGCACACTATACATGGCCACGCTATACCCTTGGAACGTTCGATTATAACTAACATGTCCATGATATCCATCGCCTTTGAGTTATTTTAATAAATACTGTTGTACAGTTTGCAAAACGGTCCCGCCAAAATATGCTTCTTGATTTCCCTTTGAAACTTCTTATGCTTCTACTACATTCTTATGCTTTCTTATGCTACTTCTTTTTAACTTTTTATGCTTCTTCCTTTCTTTGGGTTTTCTCGGTAAGTATTTGCTTAAAATTTCGCAGTAAGGGTGGGACGTGTTTCATATGGTCATATTTACGATAACTACAGATCTAAAGCCTTTGTAATTAGCTAACGAGACCCTAGCTAGCTAACATAAGGTAGGGTTCCGTAGCTAATCCTAACTTAATATTGACTGCTTGATTAAGTGTCGTAGAATCTATTATTTGAAATTGACTGGTACGATGGACTCAAGTGGAGGTAAAAGTTTACTAGGTTCCAAAATCAAAGTTGCTAGCTTATCGGTTTTTATCGGATTCATCTCGGTGAGAGTGTACATCTGGTCTGCATCATCTAATTACCCCTTGCCCTTATTACTATCGGACAGTCAGAAACACGAAAAAGCGTCACCCTTTCATGGTAGATATTCCAAAAACCCCAACGAAACGCTTTAATTCCACTTTCATAGCGCGGACTGCTAGATTGTGGAATACACTTCCTGATCTCTCCCTATAGATATAATCTGGGTGTCTTTAAATCGCGAGTGAATTGTTTTATCCTAGGTAAGCGCGCCCCATCGTAGACCGCGACGTCGCTTAACATCAGGCGAGTTGGCGGTCAAGCACAAACCTATTTCTACATAAAAAAGCCATGCGATGGATCCAAGAGGACGGAGCGAAAAAAAACTATATCAAAATCGATCCATCCGTTTGAGAGCTACGATGTCACAGATAGATATACAGTATACATGAAAATTTGTGAAAATTTAGTTTCGTTTATTTTGTAATTTCATATTTTCACAGTCAGCTGTCTTTTATTTGTATGGAAGAGTGCGCGACAACGTTTCTCTTAAAACAGTTTCAATGCACCGCTAATTCTACTATTTTATTGTTACAATACCTACTTTTACTACATAACGCAAACATTATAATATGTCCACATTGCGTCACGGTTGGTCCATATTTAGTTCATAAAAACTCATTCATTACATTTGTAATAGAGTAATCGATTTTTTTGACAGCTGAACGCAACGTGATTGTAAAAAACAAACCGACTTAAGGAGATCAATGCGCTTAGCTATCTCTCTCGCACATCATGACTTTTTTAAATATACAAAATCATTGGTTAGGGTAGGGATATTATAAAAGTGAGAAATAAAGGCCATTGGGTGAAATTGGCGTTGTTTTTGAAAACTTACAACCCGTAAATTCACTATTGCCATAAGTTTGTACTCATACAAATATACAAGTTTTATTACTACAGACCCTACCTAAAACGTATCGGAGATGAGATAAATGATTTCCAAGAAATTCAAAAAAATCGCTAAATAAAACAATATAGGTTTAAATTGTCGCGCTTTTTATTGCAAACAATGTATTTATTATTCTTACAATCCATTGAAAGGCAAAAAATCGAGCCTGGCGCGCTCTCTTTGAAACACGTTCCGAACCCTAATTAGATCAGTTAAACCAATCGCAGTGCACAGCCACACTGCATCACGTGCTACGCGGCCCAATTCTCTCGCACACTTCTCAGTTGCTTTTTTTTTAACCCCTGACCCAAAAACAGGAGTGTTATAAGTCTGCCTGTGGCACATAGCTCTCAAACGAATGGACCGATTTTGACTACACACACAAATACACTCCCACAAATTCTCTCCCACCACATACACATCTCATATTGTATTGTTTAAGATATCAAACTTAAATGTTAAATATATATACTATATATATATATATTATACAATATACATTATAAAATGTGACATTTGGAAGGCACTGGCTCCTATAATACAGGTAAATAACCTAGTATAGGGGTCAGATTTTTTTGATCTAATTTTTATTTATTAGAAAAATTATTTTATCAAGAGTGTTCTTAGCTATATTTCATCATCAAAATCGGTTCAGCCGTTGTTATTTGTCGGGGTTTTTTGAGTTTTCTAAACTTATACTTGTTACATTAGCTAGAACTTCGGTTGACCATAACTCGTTCAGACGAGTTATGGTATGATAAGCGACGGTGTGCCCAAGGATGGAACTCGTTGGTCTAATCTAAAATATATCTATTCACTCTAGCCTTGAAAAGTTCAAGATTGTAGATATTAGGAAACATAGAAGGTGGCAAAGAATCCTGTACGATACGGATCAGGAACGTAGACCGAAGTTGTTGAGTACAGATTTTTGGAATTACACTGAGAAATGGGTGGTGATGTACCGACTTTCTGCTTGTCCTTTAGCAGTAGGCTATGTAGTATTTAAGCTGGTGAAATTACAATTGGTAATTTATTGGAGAAGTTACGATAGATTTATCTATTATTTTTACGAACTTTTGAAAATTTCTATAATTCGTTATACTTTTGATTTCGTTAATTTATGTTTTGAGATATTTACAATTTTAAGTGTAGGTACTATTTATATCAAAGGAAAAGGGAAGGAAAATCAAAAATCAATCAAATTGTATTAGCTGGTAAAATTAGCTTTAGCTTTAGATATTATAAAGTTTTGAAAGGAAATGAAAACTTACTGTGAAAAGCTTTCGACCTTTCGAACACGTATACGAAGTCGAATCACTAGTAACACCTTCAAACGGAAACTTTTAAGAAGGCACTGTACGTTTTCTGCCAAGATGGCAGTACACATAAGGAATGGATCAAGATTTCAGGCGGCAGTGGACGCAACAACACTTAACACGGTTCTCTAAGTGGATATCTCAGAAATTTGGTAACTTGGTGGTAGTTCGAGAAGAGAATTTGCCACTATGTCGATGGTTATACGGTAGAGTGATTACCACTCACCCTGGTCTGGATAGCTTAGTCTAGTTTAGTAAGTTAATACATATCATGAGTCATGAGTGAATAGATGTCTTCTAGATCGACGAGCTCCATCCTCGGCCACACCGTCGCTTAACATCAGGCGAGTTGGTGGTCAATCGTAGATCTACTGATCTATAATGTATTTGAAAAAGTTGTGTCTTCTACCGATTGATGATAACAGACTGAGTACAATGTGGGTAAACTGTATATTATAAATAAAGTTTCCAGTGTAAGCATTATGGTTACTTAGTATTTGTATTTAGCCTTAGCTGTTTATGTTTCAAAATGTTGGAATCACCCCACCTTAAGCTTGTGTATTAAAATTAAGCATATTCATGGTAGGCGATATATGTAATTATGTTTAGTTCAACACTGCTTATTAGATGGCGCTGCACACCTTTAACACGCGATAGCGACATGTGTCGGTTTGGGAGTGTTGACTATGTTTATCTCTTTCTGGCAACAATAATTCATATATATCTGTTCTTTTCTATGCTTTAGATGTCGCTGTGAGTCTGCACTATAGCTGTATATAGTTAAAGCATGATTCGCCATACATTCGCTTCTTATTCAATGACCACTCTATAGATTTAGCATCTCTTTGCATCACGCGCACAAATCAACCAATCCTTATTCATCGCACTTGTCTTGTACTCAATTATAGATTATTTCCAATGCAAGAACCGCGCTCACTTTCAATTCGAGAAAGTGATTTCTATGGGGAACAGATCAGGTATTTTATGGATAGGTGAATACCAGAAACTCCAGGTCGCGTCATGTATATTTATAAAGAAAGTATTTTTGTTTTCTTCCATTGTGAATGATACACGACAATGGATGATTGTAGTTTAAAAAACTGAAATAATCAACTTTAAAATACGCAATTTCGTTTACTTTGATGATATACTTTTTCTAGTTATTTTGTTTTAAAAACCAAAGTATTGAACCGATTTTGATAAATTATATATGGAACCACCTCTGAAGTAGGTGGTTCCATTATAACCTACCAAACAAAAAGAGAGTCATCAAAATTCATTTATAATATAGAATACGCATGAATTCTATTTCATTGGAATATTTTTACTGACCATAAAGGGTTAGGTACAGTGTAAAGATCTCTAACTTGTGAGATAATTGTAATTGGTCTTTTTCCGTTTTTATCTCAATAAACGAAATTTAATTTAAAAAAAAACTAATTTGAGTTTGAATCTCAAGTGTAAATTTAATCCTGGAAATGTTAATGTTAAAATTATACATCTACACTTTACAAGCTTGACTACTTGCTTATTAAAACTTAAATAAAATAAATGTTTCAAAATAAGAAGTGATAATAATTAGGAAAATCTGTTTTTATGTACATAAGTTAGCTTAAAAACAGCATAACATTTTTTTTTTTCGGATTTATTTTTACTAGACTAATAAGATTTTGGCAATATCGAAGATAAACTAAAACGCATAAAACGTATACCTATCAAATCAAATTATATAGACAACATGACAGGAGATTCATTCGAAAGTAATTAAATTGATCTATATTTTGTTACCTTTAAGTCTTAAATAGGTGTTGTCATTAATAAACCCCACAAGAACAGCGAACAAGCTGTCAAACATAGCACGCACGCTGACCAAGTCTGACAAATTAACGTATGTCATAGGTCCCGACGTGTACAACCGCTTACCAGAACACGTCACTAGCTCCTACTCTGCCGAGCTTCAAAGGTCGGCTACATCGTTGGCTTGTTGAGCAAGCATTCTATAACATTGACGAATTTTACAAATTTGTATTTTGAATTCTACAATTGAATTTACAAATTATTTATTATTTGGAGTTATTATTTTTGACATAGAATATTATTTGAGCCCACCCGTGACTATCGCTTAACTTATTTATAAATTCTTGTAGCATTTGACATGTAAATAATTTACATGTCAAATGGTACAAGAATTTATAAATTTATTAGTTTTACGCAATAAATGAATATGAATATATAAATTATATCGGTTTAAACTTTTTACCACGTTTTTCGCGTTTTACTCAAAACAAGGTTTTGGTAGATAACGGCATTATAGTTATATCACGGCAGCATTAGCCGAATACAAAAATTACAATTGCATTCAAAATTTATCTACTAGCGTGAAAACTAGGCAACTCTCAATTTACGCGTTCTGATTTCCGAGTTATGAGTACCGAGCTGTGAGTTTAGCATTGATTCTGAGATCTGAGTTCCGTAATTCCAATTTCTAGTTTCAAGTACAAAATGATGAGACTAGTGCTGAGGTGTTCCGGTACCGAGTTCTGTGATCCGAATGACATGTTTTGAGTTTCGAGTACAAAGCTCCGAGTCTAATGCTTCGAGTTCTGAGTTATGAGTTCTGAATTCCAAGCTACGCGTTCCGAGTCCCAAGCACGAATACCGGTTTTAAACTTATTCCGTTCCTTTTCTGGGTTATATTTATTTAAACAATGTTAAGGTAATTTTAATTAATAATTCCCGTAGTTACATTTTGCTTTAAACAATTTGGTTACAATAGTTGTATAATGTTACTTACTCGACATGATACAGAGTAAGTTCAAGTTCATTGTAGTCCGGCTAGGACTACAATGAACTTGAAATTAACATCATCATCATTTTAATTTTGCTATATTTGAATATTTTGTCGTTGAGTGAATATAATCTAAAATCTAGGTAGGAAATTTCAGCAGGAATACACACTCTTTCTCTTCCATTCGTTTAGTACCGTTATTGGACTCCCTTCATTTCTTGTGTGATTTTCGGATTTTAGATTTTAGACAAGTTCTTCTAAAGGTTTGCTAGGTATTAGCCAGGGACTGAGAAGAACATACACACTTACAAATATTACAAAATTATATGGATTCATCGCAGCCACAAGAAGTTCACCGCTTATATGGAGTAAATAATAATAAATATTGGTGGACATTTCACACACCATCCAGCCCAAACTAAGCAAAGATTGTACTATGGGAATTAGATGATTGATAAAATACATAGGTATTTTTGTTCCTCTAAATACATATTTACATAGACACGTAACAAAATAAAAATATTCAGTTAGCATTAGTATTGGCGACGGAATAAAAAAAAACATAATAGTTTATTACGCCATAGCCAATTTCAAAGATATTGAAGAAATGTTTAGTTTTAAAACATTTCTCCTATCTAAATGAACAAAACTTTTCTAATAATATATCCACTCAGTGATTTTATGCGTTTAAAAATAATGCGATGCGCGAGAGAGACAGCTGCACGCTATGATCACAGCCGTAAGGTGGAGCTTAGCGCGCGCAGCTATCTTTCTCGCGCATCACATTTTGAAACATATAAATATTGGAGGTCATTTTCACACAACATCTAACCCCGAACTAAGCAAAGCTTGTACTATGAGAACCAGATGGATGATAGAATACATTTTTGAAAATACGTAAGTACATGTGATACATATAAACACCCAGACACAGAACAAACATCCATGCTCAGCTCAAATGTTTGCCCTCCTTAGTTCTCTTAAATAAATAAACAAATTCATTTATCATTTTACTAACACCCCTAAGCAATGATTTTATATGTTCAAAAATTTTATGATGTGCGAGAGAGATAGTTGCGCGCGTTGAATCCCTTCTTAAAATTAACTTTGTTCGCAACGCACTATATTATGCGAATAGCCATCTACTTATTAGACTTACGCCATAAAATAACAGACGTAAGTAGATTATGCAAAAGTGGATCAGACGCGGTATTTCCAAGCGTTTTTTTAAATTTTTTGCATATACGGTTACGCAAGTCAATATACGAAAATGAGAACGTACGGTTCTAGAGCGTGAAAGAGATTAAAAAGTATGACAAGATCGATCGTGCTTCAAAGGCATTCCTTTGCTGCGTAGTAAACGCTGTGGAAACTACACTTTTGAGTCCATTGAAATAAAGTCCTTTTTCTCATAATCAAACAAGTTTTTGATCATGCTTGTCCATAACAATCCAACAAAGGGCACCGTTTCTAACTAAACAAAACAATTCGAAGTTCTTTGTCAACATGCTCAGTAATTTTCAAGGAAAAATATATATATATGTCACAGTTAAGACCCGTTTTTAGATATAACGCGTTTTCCCTAGTTAGAACTAGTTTTCACTAAATGCCTTTGTTGAAACTAGAATTAACTAATGTTAGGTTAGGTTTTTTTTTTTGGGAGGAGGTGAGTAGGGAAACAGAGGGGCTAATGGGTTACTCACACACTCACACACTGTTTCCCTTGGATAAGGATAGGATGATGGGGAGGAAAAAGGGAAGAGGGTAGGGGGGGGGAGTGTGGGGGGGGGGTATGGTTAGGTTAGGTTAGTAACAACTAGTTTTAACTGAAAATCTAAAATATTAGTGGTAAATTCTAGTTTCAACAAAGGCATTTAGTGAAAACTAGTTCTAACTAGGGAAAACGCGTTATATCTAAAAACGGGTTTTACCTGTAACATGTACAACATCGAAGTCACTAAAATAAAAATCCAGAAATCAACGAGGATTTCGCATCTGCGCTCAATAACGTCCGAACTCAATAAGCTAGTAAAGCGGTGAACTTTAAACCACAACTTACATACATATATGATTGAAATAATTTCAATTTTTTTTATATAATTCAAAGGGGCGAAATTGTACATCTCTTAAATTTCTCAATCTAAATTAGGCTTTAGCGCAGATATATAGAGTTTCAATCAAAATCTTTAGATTCGTCATTGTTGGTAAGCAGGCAGGATTATATGTATATACTTATATAAATCGAATTGGCTATTTAGTTTTGGAAATTAATATTCTGTAAGAATTTCCAAAACTAAATAGCCAATTCGAATTATTATAGGTAGAATGCAGTGAAGAAAAATGCAGCTTTATATCAAGTCATGATTTTTTTACAATGACCCGAAATTGGTAGTTGCCGTTTTCTCAAACTGGTGCTCCCACACAGACGTACCGCATCTTATTCACTATTTCGGGCTTCAATCTCAATGGCAAAGATTCTTTACTCGACTGCGTAAGAAGGAGGGTAATGTTTTTCAAGTGTATGTATATATGTATGTATGTATGTTTCTATATGACCGCCTACAGCCTAAGCGACTTGACCGATTTCGATGAGCCAGATGTATTTAGATTCGTCTTCACTCCTTGAGTGTCATAGGCTATATTTTTTTGTAATAATAATAATAAATCATTCGCAAAAAAAAACATTTTTCGTAACCTCCGACGAACTTATTCGTAATAAACAAGTGATTTTACTAGAATTATTCTAAAGAATGCGCATTTATAATATTTAAATAAAAAAATTAAACAAAATAAAAAATAGTGCATAGTAAACTTTGAAATTAATCAGTTTTAAATTTTCCTCCTACAACCAACAAATCCGTCCAGAAAATGCAATAACGCGCCGGTCACAGTGAAACATGGTCAGCCGAAATTGCATAGCCTCCCTATATTTGAAGGCTCTCCCGTCCTATCGTTCCTTCCTGGGGGGATAAACACTGCCCACGATTCGGCATTGAAAATCAGACTTTAATGCTTAACTTTAAGGTCCAATAGAAGTCGTAGGGAATTGCCACTCTGCCCGGATCGAGATGCGCGAGGATTATAAAGGATTTTAAGGAAGGAAAGGAGGATTTTACGTATTTGACACGAATTATTTCGCACCGACACGCACGCGGCCGCCGCGCCGCGCTGTTTCAATCGATCACTCACTACGCTATACCCTTGTACTGCAGATGTTTTACTCAAACATTTAGCACCTTTATGTAATTTAGCAAGTTAAGTTTAGCAGCTATGTTTAAAATTGCACTAGTAATGGAAACCTTATATTTTAGGTTTAAGCACGTTTAGATTATGTTTGCGACAGCGAGACGTCCGGTATTTTTTTAATTAATTGGACCAACGTTTGACCACAACTCTCCTGATTGAATGCGATGAAGTGGTCAAAAATGGAGCATGAATTCACTCTTGTTTTGAACATGCCCAGGTTGTATCTACTAGGGATAGTAACTAGATCTTGTGCCCTTGGTAAATAGAGTTCAATTTGAAGCAAAGTACGCGACACCGCGCAGCAGCCGCAAAAATATTTTTGTATGTCTATATTTGTAATTAATCGTTATGTAATTTGTAATTTTCAGTTGGTATCATTCCTGCTCGTCATGGAACGGGAAGACTGGAGAGTGGCAAGTCTGGGTAAATGGAGAGAGAGTTGGCAGAGGTTTCCACAACAGAGTAAGTATTTTTTACAGACTTCCAAAAAGAAGGTTCTCAATTCAATTGTATTTTTTTGTATGTTTTTTCAGCGATTACTTCGCCAATTATGAATTGTTTCTTTTTGTTTGGTAGGTCAGAACTGTTCCCACATAAATTTTATTAAAATCGGTTCAGTTGTTTAGTTTTTAATTACTGATATTTTATTTACTACTGTAAAAAAAAATCTAAACGTCTGGTCATAAAATTATGTAAAATATTACGCGATTGACCAGATTTTCTCAGTCTCAAGCAGACATTAAAAGGTACTAAATCAAAATCGTTCAAAACCTTTCATCGTCGGGGCTTAAAACTTGAGGCTTGTGATGATTAAGAGCTAAACAAAATAAACATGGAAGAAAAATAAATTGTTTCATATGAAAATCAATAAAAATAATAAAGTGAGATGAAAGTTACTAGGTTAGGTACGGACGGAACCGAGATTAGATTAAAACACCGCTAGCCGATATCGAAGACTAATACAATTTTACCAAAATGTTCACAGAATTTTGTAACATTTCGACGTAGCTCGATGCGATGCAATTAGGGGTTGAACACCGTATCTCCGGTTTTGGTGTAGCTCTGGAATTTTGAAACATTTCTAGCATCCCCTTTTTTAAACTATCACGGTCATTCATTAAAACACTATTATTATTAACGGGATATTTACCGTGGTTCGCGTTAATTTTGAACTCCCGATACCGGGAATGCAATAATATCGGGAGATCAAAATTAACGCGAACCACGGTAAATATCCCGTTAATAATAATAGTGTTTTATTTCTAGCAACGTTTCAAAACTGGACTTAATTTTTTTTAATCGGAGTTTCGATGTTTTTGTAAAAAATCTCCTGACTTAGAGTACGGATACGACGCAGCCCAACTTGATGACTAGAATGCAATGCCAATTTATTGCCTATCCGTGCATGTGTTTATAATCCTATTTAATAAACTGCAAAATCTTCTATAAGCCTAGCAGAAGCGAAATATATAAAAAATCCGCAATATCATCAAAAGACTGAATATAAACACTTAAAAAGAAGACAATGAAGAAGGTACAAAGGAGACGTTAGAAAAATATAAGAAGAAGAACACATTAGTAGCTAATGTCATTTGGTGCAAAAAAGGGGTTTACCTGGAAATTTTTCTGAGAGTTTTGATAATTGGCGATGTTATAGGTTAATATGTGTTCTTTTCCAATTTATACTTCGCTAACTCATGTCTTTGCCACTCGCGCTGCCATATTGCAAAAATGGCACCTAGTAACAGTTTTAACAAAAATCAATTTTTTTAATCATTTTACAAAAAATACAGTTAAGTGAAAAATTAAGTAGCCGTAAAGTTTATTTCAACATAAGTGTTTGGGCTAAAAACTTTTCTGTATGCGATAGAATAATTTTCGGTAATATTACCGGGAAAGTGTATCGGGACTTTTGAAAATTGGTGATCTTATAGATTTCAATGAGTTCTTTCTGAATGTTTACTTTGTCACCTCGTATCTTTGCCGTTTGCGCTTCAATTATGTTAGTAAAAACCAGTTCCTTGGCAATATCCAATATATAACCAATATGGCAGTGCAAGCAGCTAAAATACGAGGTGGGCAACTGGAGATTCGAAAATAACGCATCGAAATCTATGAGATTACCAATTTTCAAAACTCCCGGAAATATTTCCTGGTAAAATTATCAAACTATTGTACTGTGGTATATATAGAAGAGTATTTTTTAGGAAAAACTCATTATAATTTATATGGGTTAAATAAAGGAAATTTGCTATAGTTTATTTTTAACTGTTTATGGCAATATGAGTCAGAAATGAGATTTATAAGATTTTGCAAAAAATCTGTTTTAGGCGTCATTTTTGCAATATGGGGGCATGAGCTGCAAAGACATGAGTTGACAAAGTATAAATTGGAAAAGAACGCAATAATCTATAAGATTGCCAATATTCAAAAAATCCTGGAAAGCTTTCCATCCAGATAAAACTTAGTTCCAAATAAAAAAGCGTTTATTTCCGAAAGATATCTTTTTAAAATAAATAAAAAAAAAAAACAATTTACAATAATCCATTTGAAAAAGACTTATAAAAAAAAATCACGGATCTGATTTTCATAGACGAGTTTGATTAGAGTATAGATAGAGATGGTCGTTTACAATTAGTATTCTGCATAATATTTTTTCCGTTTCCGCAAGGGCACATCCACATATATCACTAGTTGCAGCATGTGCTGCAACTAGTGATATAGAAGACCAAAGAGTACAACTTGCCCGTTTGCGTGTGGAGACACGCATATATAGTCTATAATTTAAGCGAAATTATAAGGGTTCTGCGTAGTTACTACGGAATCCTAAACATGCACTCTTTGTGAATGCAATAGCAATAAATTCAGATTGTAATGCGCTTTTAAATAAGGCCACGAATTTTGTGTGCGCTTTATAATGCATATTTCAACAGGAAGTTCTTACTTACATAATATGACTGCTTTTATTTTCTTATATTAAGAACCTTTATAGCATATTTACAGAAGACCTCATGCAAGTGGCATGAAGACGGCCGCAGGATGCAGGCCACTTTCAATCGGTGTTTTTGGAAATCCACTGGGGAGGCCTAGCGGCATAGGCCTCCCTAATGGATGGACAAGAAAGCAGTGGCCTTCTTATGGAGATGATGTTATTGACAGCATATTTTGGACATTATTGTAAGTAACACAATGTTTCAGCTGGTCGGCCACATCATCAAAGGAGGCGGAGTTGCTGTAACTGGACAAGAACAATCTCTTTTATTCAATAAGGACAACGTCGAGCCAGCTAAAAGTAGGCATATTTTAGATAATAACTCACAAATTTAATAAGTATCAATTAAAACGATCCAAGAAACAAAACAATGTTTTAAAAATCGGTTCAACACTTTGAAGAAACGTTTTGAAGAAAGTGCTGCAGCTTTCTTACGACACTTTTTTCTGTCATAGCTAATAACGATCCTGGATAAGCTTTCTATTCAGGCGATTTGTTTGATAACTAACATCCTACAGATAATCAAATAAAGCAGTTGTCAATATTACTAATATTATACCCCCCTTTATAATTTAATTAAAAAACACTACATCATCAGTCACAATATTGCATTAAATTAATTACAGGACTACCTGGTCTAATGGGAGAAGTGACAATGTTGCAGCTGTACCACGTAGCCCTTACAGCTGGAAAAGCTCACAAAGACCACAAGCACCATCACGTGCACCACTTCAAACACGACGGCACACCCCTCGAATCAGCCACGGAGGGTGCCACCGAACCTCCTCCACCAATGGCAACGCCTCTTGGAAACGGAAACTTCCTGATTGGCGGACAACTCCAAAGACCGGCCAACCTAAACATAGTGCCTCAGCAACAAATGATACCGATTCAACTATCCAACGGTCTCCAACTGCAGCAACCTTATGTGAACGGCCAATTCGGAAACAGAATCGTGTCAGAACAGCTCTTGAACAGTGTCCAACCAGATCAGAGTGGAGGAACAATATCGTATCCTCAGTTTACAGTGCTGCCTGCTTCAGGACAACAGTCCTTCTCTTCAAGTCCGTTAAGACCGTCGAAAGGAACCACGGTGGTGCTTTCCGGGTCGCTACTGAATCCAGCCAATGTGCAATATATTGATGATTCCCACCCCGTGTACAAGAGAAATTCCAAGAGAGACAAAAGAGATAATCCGGAAAAAGAACTAGCTGAAGAAGGAAGAACAGGTCAGGAAATTTAAATTTAACATTATTTATGTGGTAGAATTTGGGTTAAGCTTATGTAGGAAGGACCTATACTGCATCAGTCACTGGTAAGTCGTTTAAAGTACTTTCGACAAAATGATGATTTTTAGAACGCGTCAAACGAAAATCTTTCAAGTTATTATCATAAAAGTGTTTGAGCTCAGTTGTGTAATAATCAGTTAATAAGTAAGTATATAAGGTACATAAGTCACGTGAGAGCGAAACATCCAAGCTCAATTATTACAGAAGCTTAAGTCACCGTGGCCGAAATCGGCTAGGATGACATCATCATCATCATCAATCAGTTAATAGTAAAAAACCGGAAAACTGTGGATCAGACTCCGAGGGTTCCGTACAACTAGATAAAATAAATAAGGGGCGAAGGGAAAAGGGGGGGGGAGAATATATATTTTTTACATTACTGGTCATCATTCGAAAATTACACACATCGTAAAAATTATTAAAAACCTATTTTAGCTCGTGCTAATGAAGCTCTTTCATATGATACTCAATACGATACGGTTAACTCACTTTAAAATTTGAACCCTCATTCCGTGCATATCCTGGTCTTTGTCATTAAATTAAAACTATACAGTTTTTTCCTTCACGTGTACTATAAGACAATGCTTCTTGCCAAATTTCATAGTTCTAGATCAACGGGAAGTACCCTATAGGTTTTGATTCCTTTGTGAGTGTCGAAATATGCGGTTAATTGCGACATATACGGCTGTAACTTTTTTACGATAACCGAGAAGTTAGATTTTTTCACAGCTAAAAGGGACTACAGATATATATTAGATACATAGTTTAACTTTATACCTCCACTCCACGCGTTCCCGAGATAGAAGGTCTTGACAGACGAACAACAAAGTGATCTTATACGGGTCCCGTTTTTTCTTTTTGAGTTGCGGTACCCCAACAATACTCAAAATTGATGGGAGTGATCCGATTATGTTATAACCTAGGTTTTCATAGTAAAAATGTTGACTCAAGCAAACTCTATCAAGAAATATTACTAGTTAAATTTGTTAGTCTTTAAACCCATAAATCAATAGCAATGAAAAATGATAAAATTTATAGATTAAAAAAAATTACAGGACGAAAAGACAAGCGCGGCCTAGTGGCCCTTTCAGACGGGTCCATCGTTGACGAAGCTCTTTTAAGCCCCGATCTGAATGCCGAGAAAGACGATGAAGCCATTTTCCAGGAGTCTCTGTTAAATGGCCTTGCTGGTGTTGTTGGAAACGTACCAGTTCAAAACGTACAGAAAGAAACTGTGAGTATCTTTTGATGTTGCACTGTCAAATCACTTTGATGATTATGGTAATGATAATTTAATTAATTTAATTTAATCAAATAATGTTAGCAATTTTCTTTTTATTTCTTTTACTTTTGAAACTGAAAATCTTATTATTGTAATTGTAATTATAACATGATGTGTATACATTTAAGGAATATAGTTTAGGTCCAAATTATGAATTGTACATTGTGAAAATTGTAAAGACTGTATTCTGTTTCGTGTACCAATAAACTAAATAAATAAATCATGTGTGGATTTGAGTAATTGTACAAACAGATACAGAGTAGGATTTGTTTTTTTTTTGAGACAAAAAATATCTTGTGGTGATAGAAGAACTGAAGGGTTTAATTTATATGATGAACACAAATATGGCAGCGATAAAAGAGCAACAGGTTAAGGTTTATACGTTTTACTCACTAAAAAGTACAAAATATAAAGAGATTTAGTAGTCAGTGTTTTAGAATAGGAGTTAGATTACATTTTGTTTAATTAGATTGTCTCTAGTGGTCAGTCAGTCTTAATCTAAACTAGTTCGGAGCCAATGGGTTCACACTTACTACCTTGTACTTTTTATTGTTGTCAAATAAATAAATAAATAAATAAAAAATAAATAAATAACAAAATCTACTTTTTAACCGACTTCCAAAAAGAAAGATGTTTTCAATTCGACTGTATGTTTTTTTGTATGTTTGTTCAGCGATTACTCCGCCAATTATGAATTGTTTTTGATAGTTCTTCTTTTGTTTGGTAGCTAGAAGTAGTCCCATATAGATTTTATCAAAATCGGTCCAGTAGTTTGATTTTATTACAAAATAACTGGAAAAACGTCATCTAAGTAAACGAATTGCGTATTTTGAAGTCGTGTTTTTTTTCAGTTTTTTAAGCTATAATTAACTTTCTTGATATTTGCACATTTCCTAATATCACCGGGTAATAAATCATATTGATTAAAATCATATAATGACCAGTCACTATGATTATGGATCGACTATTTATCACTCATAATGCCCGTATTAATAATTACTTGGTCAATAAAATAATTTCCATCGTGCGAAAAAACTTTGAAAAAGAATTAATCAATAAGATGGCTGATGTGCCAGCTTCAATAGAAATTGTTCGAACCAATTAGCCTGTTAGTTAGAGGGCTAATCTGTTTTTTAACGACACCGCCAGTGGACCGACTCGTCGGGCGAATGTATATAGCACAAACTCATAGGCTTTCAACATCGTTTAGCCCTTTTGATTAATGAAATTACGACCTTTGAGGTCGTAAAAGAAAGAAAAAAAACAAGAAAGAAGCCTATTATAATATTTGTTGTTTTTCTTAAGAAATCGAATTATTTATTTATTTATTTAATTAACTAAAACGGTATTCACCAATTACATTAGTTAATATACATTACATACATATAATAATAATAGTCGGCAGCGGAGGACGTCCTCGCCGCGCTGGTCTTTGTGGCGGCGGTGAAGTCGGCGATGGGGCGAGCGGAGGTCTTGTTGGTGCGCCATTAGTAGCCGCTCTTGATTTGGTCCGAGTGATCATTTATTTTAACGAAAACGAAGTCAGGTGTATTGATTTATGATTCTGTCTTATATGTAGTTTTTATTTATTACATTAAACAGATCTACTGAACACCAATTCGCCTGATAATGCAATTTTAGTAGGAGTACTTTTTTAGCTATTAATACTTCGCTATTATTAGTTTTTTTTTATTTCAGGCTGATGAGAGAGAGCCCGCAGAAGCCGAAGTGAAGGCGGTTATGCAGGTGTGCAGCGGATGTGCCGCGGAACCCTTCAAGCGCGCCTTAGTACTCTCTTGGAGGAACACTCCAAAGAAGCTATACAGCGGCGCGCATTATTACAAGGGCCTACCGATCTGTCGAGCCTTTTAACATGCATCTTGATCAGAAACTAATAAGCTAGATCGTTTTAGCTGGAATTTCTGTCTCCTTTTCACGCATGATGCTACTCTTCTAAAAGAAGGTAATAGAATTATACTTTCACGGAACCTTTGTGAAGGGTTGTAAATTGTTTTGCTATATAAAAGTCTAATGAGCCAATTACTGATTCGTAGTCATATTTAATTTTCCGTTGAAATACGTGTGTTAATTTTTCATATTTCATGGCTACGCAATTTGAATGAAACCTGACGTTTTTCAGTTCATTTTATTTTGGATGGCTGGATCGGCTAGTTTGAAAAATGCGCTTCGTCCAATTAATACGCAACAGAATATATTGAGTCGGGTTCCTGGTATCTGGTCCGATGAAATATTAATTGAATAAGAATCATAAAATATTTTTAATAAGCGTTTCAATTTTATACAAGGTGGAACATAAATGTATTACGTGCAACTGGGCAGGGATTGGTAATAAACGTTTCAATTTTATACAGGGTGTAACATAAAGGTATTACCTGCAACTGGGTAAGGATTTTAAGAAGTCGATGCTAATCGATGCTAAAGCTTCGACTTCTTAAAATCACTTTCCACAATTTTTAAGCACTATACGATAGTATTTGCTCGACAATACACTGAGTCAAAAGCTGGATCGGGCCTAGTCTCAGTAGTTTGGTAATTTGATAATCTGGGGACTTTTCCCTGTTATCTCTCTCGCGTCACCATTACCCCAGAGTTAGAGTAGGTAACTTATTTCACGTTTCTTAAAATGTTTAAGTTCCTAAAAATTATATTTAATTTGTGAAAAATAATTACTTTACAAAAATGAATTACCTAAATTAAAATGGGTTATGGTGGTAAATTAATAAATAATTGGAGCAAATTTTAATACGAATAAAAAATCAGTTCAATGGTCTAGTGATGGTTTTTTTTTGTTACACCCTAAAAATATAGTGTAGGTAAAAATACCTAGTTGTATTATTAAGTTGATCGGTGTGAAAAATATCCTAAATGTCAAAGAAAACTTGTACATAGAGCACAAATTCCTTTTGGGGGCGTTCGGCTTAAGGCGGAACTTCACAAACTCGTGATGTTTCACATGTTCACATACTTGTGATGTTGAAAGAAAATTATTTGAAATTTGAGTTTGAGTTTCCCGCCGTACTTGGCGGGAAAATTCAAAGAATTTTCTTTTCCTTTAGTCTAAAAGGATTTTTTTTTATAGTTATAGTTACTCGAGTTAGCTAGAAGGATAAAACTATTCAAAATTTGAATTTCCCTGTGTAAAAATGTATGTCATTGGTGTTTAAATATATTTTTCTTGTTCTTTGATATTAGCAGATTAAATACCCGTTAATTTTAAGCCTAGCCATAGCTTCTCTTAAATTGTTATCTACTTTAAATATGAAGTTTAAATTTTTTTATATAGAAAAGAGTTATGACTATAATTTTATTGTTCAATTGGTCATCATTGCACGCCATTGGTAGATAATATTTATTTTAGTGTTAAGTACCTTGTACCTTAAGAAGTTGCATACCCTATTTTATAATTAGTTTTAAGCTCATCTTACCATTTGTTACAATTTTAAATATAAACTTTTAAAATAATAGTGTATTTATTATTATTCAACCTTTATTTACCTAAAAAACTACGGGTCACTGACGTTGTTTTAAGCCAAAAAATCCGGCTATAGTTTCAACCGCATTCGGCGGTATTTTTTAAAAAAGCAGCGTAAACGTCACTCTCGGTCGGTGTGTACTCATCTGCTCTTTAGGTATAAACAATATTTTTTACAAAAAGCAGTGAAAGACGCAGATGGCTTATTCTTACTAAATAATTTGAGAAAATAAAAGTATTTCTAATTATTTGACGTGTCGCGTTGTTCGTGAATTTTGTTTTAGATTTTACGTCCATGTGATGGGAATATCATTGGTACGCTACTTGAATGGATTTTCTTTGATAGATAATATTAAGTATACCTACATTATGTGTCTGGATGTCTTTATATCGGAAAGTAAAATAGGGTCCATCTAAAAAAGCGCGCTACATCATAGACCGTTACATCGTTCAGAAATAGCGGGATCGGTTGTCAAGCTCAAGTTTCCCATATTAAAATTATAAAAACCAACCTTAGTACAATCAAGTACAATATCAACAAATGTTGCAGTTGTAGCATATTTCGTCCTCTTTGGTTGCAGTATTGGTGCCTGTTTTATTTATTTTTTATGTTCTATTCTCGGTTGCCAGTTCAATTTTCGAGGGAATCTTTTTGCTGTGGATTTGTATGTTGAAAATATTTATAATTGAATTGGTAGTGGAAAATTCGTTTTCGGTGAAAACGGAAAATTCGGAAAAGGGAAATTCAGGTATCATTCACAAACAGAAAAAACATTTTCAATGATTATTATATACGAATAGGTTTTGTATAAATATATAAATTATTATGAAATAAATTAATCAAGAACTTCTTTTGTTCTGAGCTTCTTAAAAAATAACGCTTCATCAACCGTTTTTTTTTTACGAAGCGAAATATAAATATAAAAGCACTTACCTTAGACTTGTGAACATGGTGGCTGTGATGATAATCTGAATCAATTTCAGGTTCCGAAAAATAGGTATCCTGAAACAATAACGAGTTTTAATATAACATTTGAGAATGGTTTTAATTTAAATACCAAGAAACTAAGTGCGACACTCGAGACAAACTAAATGATGGAGTTTCTACCACGGAACCCTGTTTCGAGCGCATGGGGGCAAAAACTCCACCTTACATATCACAGTTTTCGGGTACACACATACACAAAATTTGTTGGTAATAGAAACGTGAAAAGAATCTAGAAATAATTGTTGTATATTAAATTCTATATAAAAAAAAAGAAAAAAATGTACATGTAATTATAGTTTAAAACACTGAAAATCCGACTTCAAAATGCCCGATTTTGATTTAAATATCAAAGTACTGAACCGATTTCGATGAAATTTCTATGGGACTACCCTTTTGAACAAAAAATAATTTTATAAATTGGTCCAGTAATCGGGGAACAAAAAAGATTTCGGACGAATCGAGAACCTCTTCCTTTTTGGAAGTCAGATAAAAATATCTAATATTCTTTTTGGTGGAACAATGTTTGACGCAGAGTCAAAGTTACCCACGAACACAGTAGGGAAAATGTTTCCTTTCCTTTCCTTTTCTGTGGACTAACCTGTTGAAATGTCAGAATTATTACCGTGCAATCCAGATCGCATAAATTGTAATCCGGACCGAACGAAAATCGAACGAAATTCTAGCACATTACCCGGCAAAACGAGACTTAACGTCTAAAATCTCAGAGCACTGCATTTACATACATACATCTGAACAATAGGAACTCTGGATAGTTCTGAGTAGCGTTGGAAACATTTTCCAAACAATAAACGGATTCATACAATGTAGGTACTTCAATTTCACCAAAACAACCTTAATATTCCATTTATCGAACACCTTTAAACGAGCAATTCTTGTAGGTATATAATATACTTAGTCTGGCCATAAATACTGTTACAGTTAAAAATAAGAAAGATATTACATTTGAATTTGGAATCTGTCATTTTTATACGATTGTTCATTGAGTTTTCTAATTTTGGCGCCAATACATTGTACAATATTTTGCTATATTAAAATGGAGTGGGGTGATAAAGAGAACCGAATCGCTGTGATTGCATTACACAAAGTTGGTATGGAGCCAAATGCAATTTATAAACTCTCCATACGCTTGGTATTAGTCAAATGTTTGTGTACCGGGCTATTAATAGGTACAATGAGACCTCCTCTGTTTGTGACAGAAAAAGATCTGGCCGTCCACGTAGTGTTCGTACGAAAAAGGTGGTCAAAGCAGTAAGGGAAAGAATTCGAAGAAATCCTGTCCGAAAGCAAAAGATTTTATCTCGGGAGATGAAGATAGCACCCAGAACCATGTCGCGTATTTTAAAAGATGACTTAGGACTTGCAGCCTATAAGAGACGCACTGGTCATTTTTTAACTGATAATTTAAAAAAGAATAGGGTGGTAAAATCTAAACAACTAATGAAGCGGTACGCAAAGGGAGGTCACAGAAAAATTTTGCTTACGGATGAGAAAATCTTTACAATTGAGCAACATTTTAGCAAACAAAATGACCGTATTTATGCTCAAAGCTCTAAGGAAGCTTCCCAATTAGTCGACAGAGTGCAACGTGGGCATTATCCGACTTCAGTGATGGTTTGGTGGGGTGTTAGCTATGAAGGAGTGACTGAGCCATATTTTTGTGAAAAAGGTATCAAAACATCGGCACAAGTGTATCAAAATACCATTCTTGAGAAGGTAGTTAAGCCCCTTAACAACACCATGCTCAATAACCAAGTATGGTCCTTCCAACAAGACTCGGCGCCAGGTCATAAAGCTCGGTCCACGCAGTCTTGGTTGGAAGTGAACGTTTCGGACTTCATCAGAGCTGAAGACTGGCCGTCGTCTAGTCCTGATCCTAATCCGCTGGATTATGATTTATGGTCAGTTTTAGAGAGTATGGCTTGCTCTAAACGCCATGATAATTTGGAGTCCCTAAAACAATCCATACGATTGGCAGTGAAGAATTTTCCCATGGAAAGAGTGCGTGCTTCTATTGATAACTGGCCTCAACGTTTAATGGACTGTATTGCAGCCAATGGAGACCACTTCGAATAAGCTTTTATATTTAAAATTGTTTTATATTTATGTATTAAACTAACACACTGTAAAAGTAATAAATATTATTTGCAATAAAAAATAATTTATTTCTTCGTGACAATATTTATGGCAAGACTAGGTATATAGAGATGATGATGATGATGCGAACGTATGCGGAGACGTAAATAGAGCTAAAATACCCTAATATTTTTAAGTAAGTACATTAAGTTAATAACTCTGTTTGTTTCCCAAATAAAATAAAATAAAAATGATTATGATGAAGTATTGTTGTCCTGTAAGAACCTGATAATTAATTTTTACGACTTTTCTGCACGGTATCTAGTTTCTTCACAAGAATTATATTTTCTTCTCGAAAATATTGTTTCTTATCATGTGTTCTTATTATTATTGTTGTCTTTATTCATTTTAAATCTTAAATCTAAGTTTTTTACAATAGAAATACAAAAATATAAATATTATAAAAAACTTAAGCCTAGGGTGCCGCCGGCAGCGGGGCGGGGCTCAAGCTGCCGGTGGTAGGGGCTACAGAGAGAGGAACCATTATTATTGTTATTATTTTGCGTTGTTTAGGAGATGTAACGATATAATGATTGTGTCTAATTAACTGGTATATTGTTACCACACAGAACGACTTACGCAGTAATAAGAAAATATTCAATGTGATAATATCAATCAGTAATGAGTCTTAAGTAATTGTCTGTAAAAATGTGTGTAAAGAAACAAATACCAGATACGGTCATTTGTAAATGCAAATAAATATCCGAATTGAAATCTGCTAAAATTTCAAGATCCTGCAAAATTTTGCAGGATCTTGAAAGATCTCAGCCCACTTTTAGTCCCTAGCAAGAAGTGCAGCAATTTCTAGATATATCATAATAAATATTGATAGACATATTTCACACAACGCCAACAGAACTAGTCCTAAACTAAGCAAAGCTTGCACTACGAGAACTAGATAAGTAGCTAATAGAAGAGAAGAGTGCGGAAAAAGGTATTTCAAAATAAGATTTTACTTCTAGAAATCGGTATTTTTATTAAAAGTTTTGGGCATTTGTTATGTAAGTGATTTAGAAATTTTTGCAGTGCAAATACCAAGCTTTAGACAAGAGTCTAGCTGGATCGGATATCTGACTCTGGTCACACTATGTCAATATTGGCATTCTCAAAGCGTAGAAAAAAATAACTTAATCTATATTTTCAAATGACCGTGTCCGGTATACAAATACATAAGACTGTAAGATACGATAAGTCATACCTTTCTTTCGCTCATTGTTTGCATATATCTATATAAAAAAACAACACTAAACTGACTATATTTAAAGACAATATTTCATTGATTTATTCTAGCTAAACACTAACTTATTTGAACTTTAAATTTTTTGTGAACGCATAGCATTTTCGACCATACAGGAAAACAATTAACTGTTACAATGAGGCAACGTAATTAGGTGAAAATCGGACAGCCCCGGACGGCAGGCAACCGCGAACATTTTAATTACGTTCGGATAAAGCGACACTGTAAATGAGAATACGCTGAATTTGTTTACTCTGTAGAGTAAACTTCAGTTCAGTAACAGCGTGGACGCTGAGTTAATTGTGACTTTGGGAGGAGTGTTTTGTTTACGCCAAAAAAACATCGCTACAGAAAAACAGCATTGAAGGTGCTTCTTCTTTTTTGTATTGGACCCGCATTAAAGCATTTGCCAGTGACAGGTATTAGGATTTTTTCAAGTTTCTTGTAAATGTAAATTTAGATTGTGACTAGAACATTTACAAGTTGTAAATGTTCTAGTCACAATCTAAGTCACGTATACAGTCAATTTATAATATATGTCGAGTCCTGCTTCAGTAAAGTGGTGGCGACTTTACTAGAAGCTTCTATGGAGTTTTGCCGACAACGTAAAATCACACGTTTTACTGCTTTATTTCATTTGCCCACACTCACGCAATTTATCGAACACTTAATGAATAAAATACCACCATTTTTATAGCATTAATGTTCAAAATAACACAAGTTTAGGAAAATAAAACAAAGCAACAACACGTTACTAAGTTCCCGCTAAAACCTCAATCGCATTGAAGGTTACCAACTATAAGTAGGTAATACGCTAGTGCGGATACTTGTCTATTGATCAATGTTTTACGAAATTTCATACACGGATATGGTTTTAAATAATGAATTTCGGATTATTTTTTCAACGTGGCAATGCGGCCAGCATGCTGGGTACGCTACTAACTGGTAATGGGTTTGAGCATTTGGATTATCTTTAGACCTTTATCGGTCTGGGGTAGCCGATATATGCTTTTTGTGTAGTAGTTTAGTTAGTTGAGTCTGTATATTGTTGTGTTGTAGTTAATTTTAACTACAATTTGTATTGTCATTTTGCTTATTTATGGAAAGTATGATAAAAAGTTGTTGCTATTATTGCAGGAAGACTTGAAATAAAGTCATAGTGAAAGAGCAAAATTGTGATATGAATTAAAGTGCCAGAAATGTGAAGACTAGAAACATCTCATTGTGTTTATGTAGAAGATAGATCGGAAGTTTCTTTTAATAAATCGAGTTTTTTAAGCTATCACGGTCATTCGTTAAAGCACTATTATTATTAGCGGGATATTTACCGTGGTTCGAGTTAATTTTGAACTTCCGATATTTCGGCACAGTTACATGCACCATGTTCACGGGCGACTGAAGAATGCAGGTGGATGATACGGACAAAAGGTATATTGACGTCTCCTATTTGGTTAGATGTACTATACTATACTATAATATACCCTCGAATATAAGCTTTACAAGCTTTGCTACCACAGAGTTGAAAAAATGACCAAGTGCATGTCGTGTCACGCGCAATGTAGGGTTCTGTAGTTACATATAATAATTTATGTGACCTTAAAATTAAAACAAGGTCTCTTGTTTGACACTACGAACATATGAGTTAACAAAAGTAAAAGTATTTTTTACTATATGTTACTTTAAACACAAGTATAAGCTTAGAAAAATCAAAAACCACCCTCGAGAAAAAATGGCTGAACCGATTTTAATAAAACATAGCTAGTTTTTCGGCCATTTTTTGTCACACTTCAAACAAAAAAACTACATCAAAATCAGTTCATCCGTTTGAGAGTCGTTGCCACAGACAGACAGACACGCAGAATGCAGATACACATGTCAAACTTATAACATCTCCCTTTTAGGTCGGGGGTTAAAAATAAACATAGTAGCACGAAAGAGATAATTTTCATGTTCGGACTTTTAGTCAAAGACAAATAAATTAATGCTATGGAAGCAACAATTATTTTTGCGAACGTGATGATTGCAATTACGCAACAGTGCGCTGAAATATTGGAAAATAAACATGTCAAACGGTAAAAAATATACAACTTAATTAACTCCGGCCTTCAGTACAAAATATTTATACAAAAAAAAAAAAACTAAAATTGAACATTAAAATGAAAATTGCAGCTAGCGTTCTAGGAATTCTACCACACGTGCACTATCAATCAATCAATCAATTCAATCAATCAATTTATTTGACAACAATAAAAGACATACTAGTAGTAGATGGTAGTAGATGGAGCATGCAACTTCACTTATATGAAAACCTTGCGAAATCTATTCAACCCGTCCAATCAATGCATCAAAGCGCTTGTATGTTAGTAACTAATTGACAAAATATCGAATCGGAAGTATATATCACCTGAAATTAAACAAATCTTGGTCGTCAACTGCGATTGTTTATCGTACTTGTTTTTACACTTGGGATATCTATAGAAGTAGGTATATGGCACCAACACATATTTGAATTTTTATTTTTTATTCAAAATTGTATTTTTCTTCGGTTGATTTAAGTATATGTACATATAATTACAATAAAATATTAGTTCTTATGTACATTATGCAGAATATTACAAAATGTCATATTATGGAACAAAAAACTTTGAAGTTGTTTCAGTTTTTTGTGTATATTATAAAATTTGTGTTGAAAACTGGATCTCAAAATGTTGATTGGATGGATTGGATTGCATGTAGAATTGCCAACATAAGCATCATGTTATCTTTATTTGATATTGATGATGTTCTGGGAATCCTACCGCACGGTGGTATTTAGGACGGCGTATTTGTTTTGTAATAAGCTTTGAAGTGAAAACTTCTTTGGACGCGCTGAGCACTTAATTCTGTGGATATTGAATGAAACTGAGCCGCCACGCTCGGGTATGTAAAGCTCGTTCGGGTAAAGTCGACTTGAGTCGGCTGAGGGAAAGAGAGAGATATAGTCAACGCATCACTGCTATACTTGTTTTTCATGTTATTAACGTCGTTTTATATGACACAACAGTTATGTCACCAGCCATACAATGTAAAATATCGATGGCACACCTGTAGTATCATCAGCAATGAAAGTTTAATTTCAAAATATATTTAGCGAATACTAACTTGTTCCCAACTCGAAGGACCGGAGCATGGAGCTGCATTGGCTTGCTTGCTGACAGGTACAGCCACTCCTCGCACTTGAGTCGGGAAAGCAGTGCCCTCAGGTGACTCAAACAAGCGCAGGATCGATCGATCACTTATTTCGCGTAGCAACTCCCTGACAACAACAAAGATATGTAAAACACTTATTAAATTATCACTGCTATTTAACACAATTATATTACAGTTTACAAGATATCTGTCTGATAAAAAAAAAATGATGGACAAAAAAAAAGACTTTTTGGATAGAGTTTTTTTTTTTTTTTTTAATCAAGCTTTTATTTAAATGCTCTAAAACCAAGAAAACAAATTTTATATTGATATAAATAAAAGCTTGTCGCGAGAACACAAACATTTTTTTTTTTTTTTCAAAAGAACAAACTAACTTTAATTCTAAGCAAATGATAAGAACGCGTCTAAGTCTTTTGTTGGAATTAAATATTACTTAGTAGATAGGTACGATGTTGTTTGAAATCTCGCGACAAGCTTTTATTTATATCAATATCTAAATTTTCTTTTTTATTTATTTATTTTAAAATGTTTTTTTTAATTAATATCTTATTTGACAACATATATCTTGTTTAGTTAAGGAGTTGCTATGGCCACCTTCCGACGCCATCTTGAGACTCTGGCTGTCATGTAGCACAAGAATGCTTGTCAAGACTATTCAAACGAGTCCAAACTCGACGGTTTTATCTTGTTTAGCTTAGGAGTTCCGATAGCCACCTTCCGACGCCATCTTGAGACCAGCTTCATGGTACCATATTATTGCATTGTCACCGAAGTAACGTAAGTAAACCAAATTTCAACCTAATCTAACGACAGTATATTATTATATCTAGTGACATTTTTAATAAAATAAACTTTGAAATATTGTATTGGATTATTTTATTTTCTCGCAATCGTAGTGAAAAGTAGAGTGTAACACACGGCGCTAAAAACCCATTGTAACTCGGTTTCTATGTACTCCCTCGCTAAAACTCGGGAGTAAAAATCTACCTCGTTACAATGGGTCTTTTAGCCCCTTGTATAACAATCTACTATTGTCAACGTACCTTCATAGCTTTAAATATAACTTTAAATGCGTGTCAAACATTGTACATCATAGCCTTTTTCAAAGGTGCGTTATTTTTCCCAAAATATTAGTAATCAAATTACTTTAATAATTAATTAGCAGTCGTTTTGAGTAGAGTCTGTTCAGTTAGAGAACTAATGTAGCATTGAGCGCACTGCTGTCCTTATATTCATTATAATATTGTTCAGTCGATACCAAAGAATACCATAGTATATACATATTTCGACGTTAATTCCTCTTTTTTCCAAAATAAAACTATAAGTAAGTAGACTACTAATTTCTTAGGAAAAAATTGAAAACCCTCGAAACATATGGCTATATGTAGGTGCAATATTTGACACTGAGTCAAAGTTAGCCTCGTTGATAGTAAATATTGGTTTTTTGTTTAATTTTAATGGTAACTGACCTGTCATCCTCGAGTTCATAGAACATATCCTTGGAAGAGTCATGAATGTATATTTTGACCATTTGACTGTCCATGTACTGCATCGTGAGCTGTTTCGGGAAACTCCTCACGAAGAGTGCTTTTACAGTGTCTATGGAAGTTATTTCGTTAGGGAGGAGAGCGCGCTTTGTCTCGTTTCTATATTGCAGGAAAACCAGACCTGTGAACAAATAATATAATAATAATTATAGTTACACCACAGGGGCGGCTTTGTGGCGAGCCGTCGGTGAGTAGCAACTCCGCGTGCCCCGATATTTCGTTGGGGTTAAATGAGACCCCAACCTCCAGCTGGCCTTAACCGGCCGGCTGGATGGTGGAAACTGCAAGAGCTAAGTACCTTAGCTCCAGGGTGGATATGTTAAAGGGAATAGCAGAAAGTCGGCGAATTACCATCCATTTCTCGTTGAAATGCCAAAAATCCGGACTCAGCGATATCGATCCACGTTCTTGATTCATTCCTGTGCAGTACGTGCACGGTAATGGAATTCTATGCCACCATCCTGAGACCTACACTACAATCTTGGAATTTTGAAGGCTAGGGTGAATAGATATTTTCTAGATCAACGAGCTCCATCTTCGGCCACACCGTCGCTTAACATCAGGTGAGTCAATAGTAGATATATCTTGCATAAAAAAAAACACCGCGAGTAGCACTTAGTGAAAACGCAGCACACCTGTCGAAACTCTTAGCCACCCACATCAATGTTGCTTCTCCGGCGCAAATATCCAGTGCCTCTATGGGGGATCCATTTCGTGGGGACCGAGTTAACATTTGTCTAAATATTTTTGTATAATGAGTCGAAATTGGCAGGCAGTTGTCTTATTCCCATGCTCCCACGCAAAAGTATCGCATTGTACTTACTGTGTAGGATAATCAGCCCATGGCTTAGTTTTGAAGTCACAAAATTTCATCTTAATACCCAAGATTGGTTAAATCTTAAATTATTAAGTACAAGTTTAATTTCTCACCCTTTTATTCAATTTATATAATTTTCTATATTTTATGTAACAAGTATCTATATTAAAAGAAAACCAAAATACCCAACAGCCGAAAAGCAGTTTTTTGCGATTTCGTTACGGTTGATACGCTGTTGAGTGTACGTTTTTGTGAGAAAGAATGCGTAAAATTGCTGTAAGAGATTATAAATGCGCATTCTTTAGAATAATTCTAGTAAAACCATTTGTTTATTACGAAAATGTTCGTTCGAGGTTAAATTTTTTTTCGCATTTTTTTCGCGAGATTTATTACTGTTATATATTTACATTCTGGAAATAAAGACAAATCTAACGACACCTCGCACATCAAAATCGGTCAAGCCGTTTAGGCTGTAGGCGATCCTATAGAAACATACATACCCAAAATATACATATCGTCGCAGGAAAGGCAAATTTACTGAAGCTCCAAATGACCATTTCGAGAAAAAGCCGTTTTAATTTATTTTTTTTCGTTTTTAATTCATAACATTTTTCCCGGCACACGAATTTTGATGACGTCAAGGTAAACTTTTATTAATTTGTCATTTTCTATGTCCAGAAGTACAAAACATAATAATTGGACTGCTGGTTTGTGATATAGTGGCGCTTAAGTAAAAATGACTTCAATTTACAGTAAAGCAAAATTTTTTAACCGCCATTTGATTCAAATATTTATAGCAATCAAAATTACTTATAACTCTTACGTATATAAATTGGAAAACGACATATTTTCTGGAACTATAACAATAATTTAATGTTCGTAATCTTAAATTACTGAAAGGACTTTTACAAGTCTGGTTTCATCATGTTAAAATAACTTAAAAAGTGATCGGCTCATTATGTTGAATCACTAAAAATCCTGAAAGGTAGGTTATTGTTTTAGTTTTTTCGAGTAAAAAGACGTAAGAGATAATTACATTTGTCTAATCACACCTTTAAAACTACTTATAACTTCAGTTAATACATAATAAGAGCTACTTAAATACTGTAGTGCCAAAATTAAAGTTACTTGAACCATAAATGATAACGTATACTCCATTACTAATGTAAAGTCTTAATTGCTTATGATTATGAAAATTCCTATCTTTTTTTAATAATCTTACGTAAATTAGTAGGGCATTGAGATGGGCTTGAGCTGGGCTGCCTCCTCTGATAAGAGCTCAGCTCTTAAATTGGATAGATAGCTGGGCAAAGGCCTCCTATTTGAGTTAAGAGGGAAATAGTTTTGAGAAATAAATTAAAATACAGCTGTTAATTCGTATTTTTTTTAATCTGTGAATTGTTTGGTTTTTACCCTTATTCTTATTATTAAGTAATTAACTTTATAATGTTACTCCTTTTAAACAAAAAGCCGTTTACCTCTTCGGCAAAAATAATAAACTTACATTGAGTAACAGAGCCTTTAACTTCTTTGGCAATAAACAATTACTTAAAAATATTTAGAATCTTAGAGATTGGTATCTAAGTACCTACCTATTACAAAAAATTATCAACTACTGAAATAAAAAAATGAGAATCAACGTTTCTTTCAGTCTTTGACATTTAAAAATAAAATGAAATTAATTTCTAATCAAAACAATCTTCATTAACTAATAAACTTTTTCGATGGTATTTAAAAAAAAAAACGAGTATAAAATAGCAAAAGGTGAGTTGGATCTATTTCAATCTTAGGCCAATACTTCATCCTCCTCGTCTGTTTCAGCCAAGCAGTTTTGAACTTTGGGATCATTATTCATACTTCGATATTCCGTATGATACACAGTTGGTATCACATTATTCGAGCACAATTTGTTCAGATCCGTGTATTTCTTTTTGCAAATGGGCAGCATTGCTTTGTAGCATGGTTTAAGCTGTAGGTTATCTTTCTTCACTATCTCGATTTGTTCTGTTTGCGCATCCGGATTCATAGAGTATTTCACAAAAGCCATATTTGCCACCGATTTCTTAAATGTTACTGTCCTCAAATTGCTAATTTTTCCGGTTAAATTACCTTTGAAATATTTTTCAGCAACTGTGTCCCATTTGTTAAAATCAACATAATTAAGGACCTCTACTTCATATGGTCTTGGTGACTTCCTAGACATAGTAAAAATTGTGCTCCACTGTGACGGTGCCCACACTATAATGCCTCTTAGTGTGGTAGTGTAGCTTTTATCTATAATGGAGTGCATAGAGTCGACCAGCATATAGGTATGCCCCGGGAGCAAATAATTTATTTGAATTGATAGAAGAGTGTTACACTTCTTAAGTATTTCATTTAAACATGTTAATACTATCTTATTTTTATTTTGGCCCGGACATGAGTCACAATATAGTAATAAATGTTTCACTGTACCCCTTAGATCCACATTATTGATGTACTTCTCTAAAATTGATGATATCTCATTGGCACCCCTTTTTCCATTATTTTCTGACCATGTGTAGCAGAACCCGTTTCTAGTGCCTGATTCATAGAATGTTAAATTATAGACAGCCACTTTGCGCGAATAATACAGCATCATGTTTTCACCGTGGGGCGTGTTCAACACCTTTTGAAGGTCAAATGATGCGCATAAAACACTGTTGTCTTTATTATAAATACTTTGATGTGCTTTAAACCTTTCAGCAGATTCTTCTTTGTCAATTAGGTGTTTCCGTTTTTCTTCTTCATCAAAACTCTTATTATTCTCATATTGTGTACATTTTTCATTTTTGTAGTGTGTATTGTGTGTGATTGTGAGATTTCATTTTTTGTGTGGTAAATAACGTATTGATCAGCTTTCTATTTTTACTTCTATAACTTTTGCTAAAATATTACTTCATAGTAAAGATACTCAAAGTCAAAAACTTGCTCAATAACAGTAAGGCAAAATTACTTATACGCCACTTCCTGCATAAAAATGGAAAGACTAATATTCTTACAAGCCTTACTTATTATAAATACTTCAATTCAAAATTACTTATACCAACCTTTATGTTTGTTTCGAGTAGTCCAAAAATGCTTATAAAATATTAGCTTTTAAATTGCCGGATGCCAAATTTACTTAAAATTTACTTGTAATTTATTGCAGGAAAACAAAATTACTTAGGTGACAGACACGAATAAAATGCCAAAAAAGTGTCGTTTAAGGACTCTGGCTGATGAAAAATCCCCTTTTTTTCCATTTACTGAAACGCCAAAATAGTGCTCGTATCGCTATGGGACCCAGACTGATCGACGCAGAAAAAAACGCTGATTCCGAATATCTATATAACTCAATATGCCTATTTTGGCGCTTCAGTAATTCTGCCTTTCTTGCGACGATATATATATATAAAAACCAAACTACTGAACCGATAGTGACTTGATTTGAGGTACAGCTTAGTAAAGTTAGCGAATGGACAATAATCGAACAACAGCTATAATATTTGTTCTGTGTGTGGGTGTTTCTATGTATCATAACTATGTACTTATATATTTACAAAAAAAGTATATAAGTATTCTATCAGCCATCTAGTACCATAGTACAAGCTTTGCTTAGTTTAGGCTAATTGTGGTTATGGTGTTGTGTGAAATGTCCACAAATATTTATTTATTCTTATTTATAATGTGGGTATAGCTGACACATTATAACATATGACCAAAAAATCCATACATATAGCTTTTTTTTACAGTGCAAGTGCCTTTATTAACTACAACAAAACAATATATAAACTACACATACTTAACTATCTTTTACTTTAAGTCAAAATATGTTTTTTCAAATGTGGCCAAAATAAATGATATCTGAATAAAAGTTTTTTTTTTTCAATATTACTCATATGAAATTAAACAAAATCATCTTTCTCTTTTGTGATATTCCCACCCTTTTATTTTGTATGTTTTAAAATGTTTTGATGCAAGAGCGCTCTATCTCTTGCACTGTGATCAGCACTTTGATACCACTTTGACAGCCTTAAGGAAGTTAAAAGCACTTACCAAGCGGTCTCTCCAAGGTTTTACTCGGAGTCCGGACTACTGGCAATGAAGAGCGCTGCTTGCCGCCGCGCCTGAAGCCAGTGGAGGCGGTTTCCACCTCCGACATGATGCCAGGGTCATCGTCGAACAAGAGAGCATTGGAATGTGGGGGGTACCCCCTAGGGAGGGGCGGCTGAAACAATACAAATATTATATAAGACACAAACATAGACTTAATTTTATTGTGCCAAAAACACACAGAAAATAAAACCACGCACCAGCAAGCGCAGCATAAGAAGACCAGCGACAAGGTGGATAGAAGACCTCATACAGGTGGCAGAAACACGTTGGATACAGGCCTCTTCCAACCGGTCTTTTTGGAAATCTATGGAGGAGGCCTATGTTCATCACTGTACTTCTTGTGGCTGAGATGATGATGATTAAGAATAGGATTGGCTTAGCACTATATTGTGATGTAATTGTTTAACTTCAGTTGAAATGAATTAATTAATTACATTTTGTTAAACCAGAATGTAAAAATGTAAATTTTTACTGACCCAACTAACAAAATATACTGAAGTATTATTTTTCGTTCGAAAATGAGGAAGCCGAACGGGCTTTACGAGACCGGCGGGTCATTGCGACCTTTCCAGATCTATTGTGACAAACATCTGCCACGTCACAGCACCTCTCAAAGTCTTACACCGAACATATAATCAGTAATGGCTTTGACGGAGGAGGTTTCGATCTCATGAGGTTCGGTGGCCTCCAAGATGCCGGTTTCTGCTTTGGTGCAAAGGCTCGTACTGGTACATACAGGGCATAGTGGGCGTTTTGTCCTTTGTGCGACTAAATCTCCAAGAGAGCAGCCGAATAGCATTTTGCGATAGAGAAAGATTTATCTAGAGTAATCCGATTTAAGTAAGCTGAGCAAAAATGCAGAAATACCAGCACCTATTATTGAGAAATAATATTGAGAGAAAAATATTCAAAGAATGGATTAGAAAACTATATGTAGCCTTATACGACAATACTATAAGGCCTACAACACACCAGCCGCTAGCCGAGTACGGCACCCGTCTTGTTAGACGACAAGACGGGTGCCGTACTCGGCTAGCGGCTAGTTACCGGCCGGTAGACACCGGGAGGGATATAATGTCATGCGACCTGATATAATACGCTGCCGCATTGAATTGGTCATATCGATATACGACCAATTCATTGCGGTAGCGTATTTTTAACCCCCGACCCAAAAAGAGGGGTGTTATTTATGTATCCGGAACTGGCCAGTTACAGGACAATATTAAAGTAAGTAATTATTATGTTTAATAAAACCGGACAAGTGCGAGTCAGACTTGCCCACCAAGGTTTCCGTACAAACTAGTAGATAAAAGGGGAAAATTATATATTTTTTTATATTTTCCTTCATGAACCGAAAAATATATATCGTAAAAATATTTAAAACCCTGTTTTAGCTTGTGCTAATAAAGCTCTTTCAAATGATACCTCATATAATACGGTTAAAGAACTTTAAAATTTGGACCCTCCTTCCTTGCATAAAGCCTCGATGATACTGGGCTAGTTTACAAGCTACAAGCCAGCGAGTTCGCGAACAGCTTGTAAACTAGCTCCGTGTCATTGAGCTTTTTTACAATCTGCTTTTGATTGTGTCATTGACACAATCTCGCTCACTCACTATCTTTTAAGCTCGCCGACTAGCAGCTCGTAAACTAGCCCAGTGTTATCGAGCCTTTAGGACCCTTTTTGTGATTAAATTAAAAATGTACAGTTTTCAGATTTTTTTCCTTTATGTGTACTTTATGACAATGCTTCTTGCCAAATTTCACAGTTATAGGTCAACGGGAAGTACCCCATAGGATTTAACTCCCTTGCGAGTGTCCCAAAATGCGTTTTTTAAATATTTAAAAATAAATATTAGTGGACATTTCACACAACACCATCTAGCCCAAACTAAGTAAATCTTGTACTATGGAGCTAGATGGCTGATAGAATACATATATGTATACATTTTTTTGTGAATATATAAATATGATATATAGAAACATCCATACATAGAACAAAATCCATGCTCATCACACAAATGTTTGCCCTGGGTGGGGATCGAATCCACGACCTACAGTCGTATGTCAGTAAGCAGACATACTACCAACTGAGGCAATAGGGATCTCGGAAACGCTTATAACGATTTTAATGAAATTTAGTAGGTAGATTCAGGGACGATAAACTGATCTAACTGGGTTTTATTGAATGAATAAGGGCTTACCCGTATTTTCAGTCATAAAAAAACGTTGGCCGCCCTGATACTTATAATACTTATACATATATTATGCGATCACACGCAGTGGTGTACCTACCGCTTTGCGATTAGACATAGACTTAGACATTTATTTTATTATGACAAAAACATTACACTAAACCTTAGCCTTAGGTTATCCGTCTAGTGCGTTATTACTCTAGTCGTTCTCTAAATAAAGTTTCAAGTAGGTGTCCGATCGTTCGGACAAAGCCCTCGCACCACGCTGCCCGAGCGGTACGTTATATCTTCGCGAAATTAAACTTTCCCATACAGAATTTAAAGAATAAATATGGTTATATAAATCGACGGTGAGTTTAACAATAGCAATAAAAATGTTTTTGGTAACGAAAACTATTAAGTACTAAATTATATATTTTTTTGACGTGATAATGTCTTATAAATCGATGAACGCTGGCTGCACGCACGCAAAAGCATGACTCATTGTCACGTTCTGCCTGAGCCGAGCGTGCAAGCGAGAGCGCAGAACAAGCGATAGAGAGGCACGATCGGACTAAGCGTTCGGCTTGTGTTGTGATGCATCGTTATCACGTAAAATTATCGTCCGTAAACCGACTTTCCAGACAACATTTTTTTTTACTAATGAGGTTAGAAGTAAATGAAATTTAGTTCGTCTATTTCGTGTTTCTTACTAAAGGTATGTATTATAGTATTATTAAGTTCTGTGCTAAAGGCTTAAACAGATGTTCTAAGGCTAAAGGTAAACTAAAAATTAAATATCACTCTAAAATATCGAATGCTGTTACTTACAGGACTCGCCGAAACGTACCAAAGAGTACCCTAAAAGTTTAATAGTAATATTACTTTTTCGCCCTTATTCCACACAAGATGAAGGACAAGGGTCATCTTCACATCTATAAGATTCCTACCACCACAAACCTGCGTTATGTATCTACCAAATTCTTGAAAAGCATTATATTTGTGTTAATAGCATTACTAAGGTTACTAACTAAGGTTAAGGCCTTATAGGTAGCAACTCGTCCATTTCGCTCGTGTATATATCGCTCGTATATGAAGATATAAAATGACTGAAAGAACTTACAAAAAAAAAACGACCACAAAATTTGTACCTAGAAAGCAACGTCACAAATGAAATGAAATTATTTTATTCCAGATTTTTGAATATCCATATAAATTATTAACACATTTAGTAAAATTAAATTGTCAATTGAAGTAAATTAAATTGTATTGTTCAATATTGACGATTGTCGTTTCAAATTTTCGCTTAATTTAGATCCAAATAATATATATGAATTTGATTTTTGCGTACAGGAATTTAGTAGGACCAAAGTTCTTTTGTATAGGTATGGTCAATCAATTTTATCATTATCATCATCATCTCAGCCCTAAAAAGTCCACTGCTGGACATAGGTCTCCCACATGGATTTCCAAAAAGACCGATTGGAAGCGGCTTGCATCCAGCGCCTTCCCGCCACTTGTATGAGGTCATCTGTCCATCTCGTGGCTGGTCTTCTTACGCTGCGCTTGCCGATGCATAGTCTCCACTCGAGAACTTTTCGGCCCTATCGGCCTTCATTTCCTCGTGCTTGCGTCCTACCCCCTGCCACTTCAACTTGCTAATCTGCTGTGCTGTCAATGAAACTCTAATACCTCTACGGATCTCTTCATTCCTAAAACGATATCGCAGAGTGACTCCGAATATAGCCTTTATCATATGCTCTGCTATATCGAGCCATAACAGTCGCTTTATATCTTCAAAAATGTTGGTAGTTGGTATACGTGAGAGATGCGGGCTATTTGCGACCTATAGAGCCTTAATAGTGTTAGTTGAAGCAAAACCTTTGTTATCATAGTACCTTTCTCATTCGATGATCTAACAACATTCTGTTGGATCTCATTTCTCTTGATTTAGATACTGTTGCGTATTCAGGCAGATTCACATTCGTGTCACGTTTTACTGCTGTGCACTGATAAACAGAAACATAAGCGGTATATAACAAAAACTAAATAATAAAAAGAAAATAGAAAAAGAGTAAGCACACAAAAAAATAATTAAAAGAAGATAAACGATTAAAAATTATTGTTGTATGGAATAACCGTTCTTTCACGATTTCAGCAGGTTTAGACAAGGGGCAAACGTTTCTATATCCGCAAACGCGTACGCTTCGAAATGCTAATAAACTGTGACGTGCCGTCACGTGACGTTTCATTAGCTAATGTCAATCCCACACTTTTGCTTTTCTATTCTACTGGCGTTCACCATAAATAAAATGCCACTTGCCTAACCCCCCAGGGCCCTCATTCCATATGACCATCGGCCGTATAACGTGAATTTTACGTTGTGCGTCTACAATGAAAATTAGACTTTGGCTTCTTAAACTTAAAGGCTAATTTTCATTGTCAACGCACGCACGTCACGTACGTGAACGCGGCCGATGGTCATACGGAATAAGGGCCCTGGTGTCTTTCAAATTCAAATTCAAATTGAGATAAAAACGGAAAAAGACCAATTACAATTATCTCACAATATTCAAAAATTATTCTTAAACAATTCATGTCTGATGATTACGAAATATTCATTATAAAAAAAATACGGTACGAATTGATAACCTCCTCCTTTTTCGAAGTCGGTTAATAACTACAATATCATTTAAAACATCAAATGGGCAATACGTCTTATTCTCTTAACCGTGGACTACATAACGTATAAAATTTGACACACAAAATTAGATTCCACAGTTGAATGCTGAAAGTGTAATTTTGAGTGTCAAACCTTCCAGGACATTGTTACCATAGAACAAGAATAAATAGCCGTTCTATGGTAACAAACCTAGAAAAACAAAATACCCGACTGCAAAAACGATATGCTATACGCTGTTGAGATGTACGTTTTTTGTGAGAAAGTACGCGTAAAATCGATGTAAAAGATTATAAAAGTCGCATTCTTTAGAATAATTCTAGTAAAATCACTTGCTTACGACGTAAAAGTTCGTCGGAATTTACGAAAAAACGGATTTTTTATTTTTGCAAGAGATGTATTTATTATCACAAATAATATTACATACATACCTAACAAATTGATTATCTCCTTTTTTGAAGTTGATTAAAAATATAGCTTAAGGCACTCAGGAATTAAAGATGAATCTAACGACACCTCGTACATAGAAATCCGTCAAGCCGTTTAGGCTATATGCGATTGTATAGAAACATACATACATACCCATATACATACATACAAACATACATACACTCGAAAAACATAACCCACCTTCTTACGCAGTCGGGTAAAATCTTAATACGATTAGAACAAAATAAGTTATTATTTTGTAAAGTCAATTTACACGTCATTTAATATAATAATTTATACATAATTTTCATTGTAGAGTGAGTACAGAATTATGAAAATCGTAATATAAACTCATTGGCTCACTGTCACCCTGTAAAATGGAACATACCTCCAAGTCGTGAGCATTATGTTGCGCGTGATGCGGGTGCACGTACAAATGGTTAGCGCCGGCGAGCGTGTGGCGACGAGGGTCGTCTCTTCTCGAAGAGCGGTTCCTCGACAACCCACGGCTGGCTTCCCCATCCGATAAACCACCTGCCAACAATAACAAAGTTGTCAGTTTTAACAATAGTAGCAGTTGTTGGCCAATATTTCAGCGCTAAATGCGTTTACGATCAGAGACCGTACATTCTGACGATTACAAGGATCCACAATGTTTTCTTAGATTTTCGTAACGGCTACTCATGGAAATTAATAGTAGATTGTATCTTAAGGGAGCAAAATAATATTTTACGGCGAAGGCGCTCTTTTGAATCAAGAGCGAAGTGAGGGATTCTAGACTAGAATCCCGAGCGTAGCGAGGGATTCTTTAGTAGAATCCTGAACGTTCAGTTGAATCCTGAACGTAGCGAGGGATTCAAAGTACGTCTTTCGAGACAAAAATATATATTGCACACGAGTGATACACTCTACTTTTCATCACCCTCTATGAGAAAATAAAAGGCGCCTCATATTTTATTGTAATATTATTATTTAATAAAACATAGAGAAACAACTAAATTGAAATTAAATGGTATCTAATAATAAAACAACTATAAACTTATTGGTTTTTTTTTGTTACAGTTTTATTAGGAATAGAAAACAATATTTGGGTTCGATTTCTTTGGCGCTGAACACTAAGATGTTCCAAATACGAGTACAAAATATGCGCAACAAAGATAATTGCGGCGCACTTATAAAGAGGATTAAAAACTCATTATTTCCCGCTAAAAGTTCAATTTCTTTGGCGCTGAACATTATGATGTTCGAAATTCAAAAAGTGCGCGGCAAAGATAATTGCGGCAAAGAGCGGCAGAAAGAAGTATCAACATACTTCTTTCTGCCCAGCCCAACTTTAAGCCCAACGGCTTAAAACTAATAGACAGAGTGAAATGTTCAAAGATCCGGCAAAAAACTAAAATAATGGATGCGGCCAAAATGATGTGCCGCCTAATAATTATGGCGTTGGGCGGGACATACAGTACGAACACACGACAACCGTTGGAGCGAAAGGATGGTGCACTGGTACCCGCACGACGCGCGCCGCCCTGTAGGGCGTCCGCGCCGCCCCTGGGTTGACGACATCGCACCCGTGGCTGGAATCACCTGGACGCGCCTAGCACATGACAGAGCAGAGTGGAACAGAATGGGGGAGGCCTATAACCAACAGTGGACAATCAATAACAAGTTAGTTAGTTAATTATTTATCAATCCATTTACCATTAATTTATTTAATTAGAAATTCATATTTAAATCATTGCAATATTTTTATTTTTTTATATATGTGATTTGTATTTTATTAATTATAATGGAATGTATTTTTGTAATGTTATTGGAAATAAAGGCTTATTATTATTATTATATATGTTCTGTAGACTGCTTCAAAATTCTGTAATACAAGTGTAGCCACATAGTTTAGTGTTCGTGATAAGTATATAAAATAGGAGCGCGATTATATGTAGAATGATAAGTAATATTTAAGATACATTGGCATATATAGTAAGTGCATGACTGATATAGATAGGAGGCCTCTAGCACGTAGTATTTAGTATATAAGGTTGGATATTTGTTACAATAAATTAGACCGATACCATCATGTGTCTCATTATCACCAACCCACAACCAACCAACAAGAAATTGAAAACCCCCGACAAAAAATGGCTGAACTGATTTTGATGAAACAGAGTTAAGAAGACTGTCGATGATATCCCCTTTCAAATAAATAAAAAACTAGATCACAATCAGTCCATCCGTTTGAAAGCTAATAATTATAATAATAAGTGGGCAGGGGCGGCTTTGTGGCGAGCCGTCGGTGAGTGGCGACACCGCGTACCCCGATGTTTCCCTGGGGCTAAATGAGACCCCTGACCTCCAGCTTGCCTTAACCGGCCGGCTGGATGGTGGAAACTGCAAGAGCTAAGAACCTAAGCTCCAGGGTGGAAGTGTTAAAAGGCATAACGCCGCTAGTAGCGTTTAGTGAACGCGCAGCACACCTCTCGACACCCTTAGCCACCCACACTGATGTTGCTTCTCCGGCGCCAATATGCGGTGCCACTATGGGGGGCCCATCTAGTGGGTGGCGAGTCATCACCTGCCTAGGTATTTTTGTATGGTGAGACGGAATTTGCAGGTGCCGTTTTCTCATCCTGGTGCTCTCACACAGAGGTACTTCATCTTACCTGCTGTGTGAGAGCATCAGCCTATAGCCTAGTTTATTTAAGTCACTAACATTCCATCACAATAGCCAAAATCTGTCAGATTCCATATTGTACAATAATCCATTCATAGTCCATCCATATACCCAATCTGTATTTTTTATTATACATTCTAAAAGGGCCTCTCAGTGTTGGTTCCGGCCCCACTGATGCCTTTCAAAGGTCCGGGCTTAGACCCGTGTATACATTTGAATAAAGAGATAATAATAATAATAACGCAGTACGCACCAGCGCCAGTTCTCGAAAATAGCCGTGCTTTGCTCTACTGGGATCATTCTATAATCACGGACAGGACTATTGTTGCCAATAAGCCTGATATTGTGATTGTAGATCGGTCTCAGCGCCGGGCAGTGCTCGTCGACATCACCATCCCACATGATGAGAATCTCGTGAAAGCCGAGAAGGACAAGCTCAGCAAGTACCTTGACTTGGCTCACGAGATAACCGCCATGTGGGATGTTGACTCGACGATCATTGTCCCGATAGTCGTTTCGGTGAATGGTGTCATAGCGAAGAGCCTCGACCAACATCTCCAGAGGCTCTCGCTCGACGGTTGGGTCAAGGGTCTGATACAGAAGGCAGTCATCCTGGACACGGCACGCATTGTCAGGAGGTTCCTCTCTCTGTAGCCCCTACCACCGGCAGCTTGAGCCCCGCCCCGCTGCCGGCGGCACCCTAAGTTTAAGTTTTTTATAATATTTATATTTTTGTATTTCTATTGTAAAAAACTTAGATTTAAGATGTAAATTGAATAAAGAGTATAATAATAATAATAAAAGCCTTTATTCGCTGACCTTTTTAACTTACATGCTATTCTTATAAAACAGTAGTATTCTTAATTTAATTTACCTAGCAAATTATAATTTTATTAGCAACTATTTTGGTCAGGTTGTCTGTCGACATAGGCCTCCCCCAATTGTTTCCACGTCTCTCTATCCTTGGCAGACCTTCTCCATCCTTTTGGTAAATCGTCCTCCCATCTTTTGATTTGACCTCCTCGTTGTCTTTTCCCGTTCCTTGGATACCATTCTATTACATCCTTAGTCCATTTTTCTTTGTTAGTCCTCATTATATGTCCAGTCCAGTTCCATTTAAGTTTTCTTATTTTCTGTAACACGTCACTGACCTTTGTTCTTTTCCTTATTTTTGAAGTTGTCCATCTATCCCGTAGTCTTATGTTAAGCATGCTTCTTTCCATGCTGCGTTGACAAACTACTAGTTTTTGGTTGTTTTTGCTCGTCGCAGGCCAAGTTTGACATCCATAAGTAAGACATGGTAGAATACATGTGTTATATAATTTGCTTTTCATTGCCATGGGAATTGTTTCATTTTTAACTATTTCTTTTAGAGACCAGTACCGTTTCCAAGTGTTACATATTCTTCTATCTATTTCTTTAGAATACTGGTCTTTTACTGAAATAAGTTGTCCTAAGTATATATATTCATCTACATATTCTATAATTTCTTGTCCTATTACTATATTTTCTTTTACGGCATTCGTCATTACTTTAGTCTTCGTTGGGTTCATTGATAAACCTGCTTTCCTGCTTTCAACATCTAATTGTTGTAACATAGTTTGTAGTATGCATGGTTTCTCAGCGAAAATTACTATGTCGTCGGCAAATCTTAAATGATTTAGGTTCAATCCGTTAATATTGATTCCAAAATATCCCCAGTCTAAGTTCCTGAATATATTTTCTAACACTGCTGTGAAAAGTTTTGGGGAAAGTGGATCGCCTTGCCTAACGCCTTTTTGAACTCTAAATTCTTCGCCTTGTTGTTCAAGTTGGACTGTTGCTGTGGTGTTTTTGTAAATTTATTTTATGATTTTTATGTATTTTCCTTCTACTCCTTGGTTTTCTAGCGTTTTCTAGATATAGGTATGATTCAGCGAATCGAAAGCCTTATTGTAATCGACGAATGCCATATAATACAGTTGCCCGTATTCATTGAGCTTTTCTATTACTTGCTTCACAACATGAATATGGTCGATGGTAGAATAATCGGCGCGAAATCCAGCTTGCTCCCTCGGTTGGTTTTTTTCCAGGTGTTTCGATATTCGCCCGAGTATTATTTTAGAAAATACTTTGTATAGATTGGACATAAGGCTTATAGGTCTATAATTATTTATTTCATTTTTGTCACCTTTTTTGTGTAGTAGGACGATGGTTGATTTCGTCCATTGAATGGGTATTTGTTCAGTTGCTATTATTTCATTAAAAAGATGGGTCATATATTTTGATGTCGCGGGTAGAGACTGTTTTAGTAGTTCGTTAGATATTTTATCATCTCCAGGAGCTTTTCCTCTTTTTTGTGATTTTATAGCCTTTGTGACCTCAGATTCTAGTATATAAGGTATTTCTTCTTCTTCGCAAGGTTCCTTTTTTTCTTCTTCAGGCGTTTGAAAGCTACGGTGCCACGGATAGATACACAGATACACACGTCAATTTTATAACACCCCTCTTTTTGGGTAGGGGATAAAAAATTATCAAAAAAATATAAATAGGGGTGACACCCTTGTAAAAAAGAAATCGTTTTTTCAATTAGTTAATAAGATATTCTCAAGAAACAAAACTCCTATCCTGTACACAACTACTAGCTGAAAACCGTAGTGTCACCCGCGTAGCGATAAGAATTTGTGATGATGGTTATGATAAAATATAGCCTATATTGTTTTCCAAGTCCTAGAAAATATCTGTGTCAAATTTTGTAACGAAATGTTCGTCCTTTTATCCGTAAGTAAGTTCGTATAGACTGAGTGGTCAGCCCTATTGACAGAGTTATTAAGCCGCCGAAAGGCCTCTGGCTTGGCTTGACGATTGCTGAACAAACAACCGGGACCTACAATTTAACGTATCATCCGACCCATGTTAGCGCTCGGAAATAAATGCCACTCACGGTCACCCATCCGAAGACTGACCTGTCCGTCCGTTGCTTAACATTGGTGATCGTTCGGGAACACCTAGTCAAGCTACGCCACGAGCGTTTATCCGTGACAAAGTAACAGACAGAGAAAATGATGATAGACAGAGTTAATTTCGATCATATTCCCGTAACAATTTGTAATTAACAATAGTTTGTAATTCTGACAAAGGTCATGAACTCCGGTGTCTGTGGAGCTGAATCTTAAAATACAAGTTTACTTTCACTTATGTAATAGTAGATTGTTATACAATGGGTTTTAGCACCGTGTGTTACACTCTACTTTTCACTATAATTGCGAGAAATAATAATCCAATACAATAATTCGAAGTTTATTTTATTAAAAATGAAATGTACAATTTGTACAATTCTGGATATTTAACGAGATGTTTCCAAAGAGAATGTAAATATACTCCAAAGAGATTATTCTGCTTTTGAATAAAAGCTGTTTCGTTTATGTAGGCTCTTTGGTAATTAAAGATAAAAACTAAAAAAAAAAACCTAGAGCAAAATATGCTATTTTTTCCTCGTTCTAGTACGCTACAATGACGGACCTGATCCTCAGGCACACTATCACTAAACATAAGGCGAGTTGTTGGTCAAGGTATGTATATTTAATTAAAAAATTAAAAAATAAGTGACCAAGACCGTGTCGAGACACACATATAGTCAGAGGCGGATCACCCTAAAGGCCGAAAAGGCCTGGGCCTAGGACGTCTGGCGATCAATCGCGAAAAAATACATGGTATTGTAGCATACTACACGGATTTGGTGTATGTAGGGTTGATAGTCTGAGTAAAATGACTGTGACATACGGACAGACTACATGGCGAAATTATAAGGATTCCTCATTGTTGTAGGTAGATACGTACATGATTATTTAACTATGTGGGTAAATCTAAATAAAGTCAGTTATCACCTTACTGCGCGCACAGCTGTTATTAATTAATTCTTCATCCCGTTACTACATGTTGTCAGGTGTGCAATTAATTGCAGTTAGTAAGTGCAAAACAGTATTTCCGTGAAGAAAATATGTTAGTAAAGCCGGAGACAACTCAAATGACTTCGAGAGAAGTGACGTACTCAGCGATGCAACAGTCGGCAGCCATGGGTGAGGAAGGCAACATGGCTACTAATTGGCGAGAAAAGCAACATGGCTACTAATTGGCGAGAATGGAAGTCGTCGTTTGATTATTATTTGATCGCGACTGGCAAGGAGAAGACACCGTCGAGGGAGAAGTGTGCGCTGTTCCTACATGTGATCGGGAAACACGGCCGCGAGATTCTGGAAGAACTGGAGCTAGATGACGATGTGAAAAATAATTATGAAGATTTAGTGTCAAAGTTCAATCTGCACTGTGATCCGATACGGAATATCTATTAGGTTAATGGATACCAATGAAAGACATTATTTTTCGGTTTATCTAAAGCTAGCTGCCCGCCGCGACTTCGTACGCATAAGAATATCGTTCATGTCACGTTCCTACCCGCACTTACTGCCCCTGCCAAGCTAATGCTCCAGTACCGCATCTGCCCTGCTCGTGTTTCGCTCCTAGCTCAATCTTGCTGCACTACCATCCTGTTTCAACCAAACTTCCAACCCAATCTATTAATGTCGAGTCAGTGGTAAAACGTAGATTTATGTATTTGAATGAAAAACAAACTCCCATCCCTTTCTCGCCCCGCTCTTACCCTGCTCCCGTTCGGCTCCCAAACTGTTCTGCTCTTCCCTATCTCAGATCGCTCTCACACCATTCCCACCCTACACTCACTCGCGATTCTGCCTCGCACTTGTCCCACTCTGCTCCCTCCTTCCCCGCTCCCAACCTAACATTCAACCCTGGAATTTTCGTTTAATATTTTAACTCCTCTCCCTCCGTGTATAACCCTTAATTCATCCCTGTTGCAAATCTATAATGGCAGTGTTTATATCTATTAGTTGATCTAAATCCTACACATCGTTAGTATTTGCTTACATTAAACTATTCTCAGAATTTTTGGGTTTCATAATTTAGGATGTATTCATAAAAGTTAAACCAATTCGTAAAGCGTTTGACAAAATAGTTTGGTGGCGAACATACTCGTAACTCATAAATAGCATTAGGTTAAGGTGCGGCGGGCTGACCCTTGGGCCACCCATAAGCCACTAACATGTGTATCTTATTACTATTATAAGTATATACATATAAAAGAACTGTTTATGTAAGTTGGAATGGCTTTTAAATGGGTATACAACAATAATTAATTGCTAAATATAAATTTAATTATATCAGTATGTCATATTTATATCATATAGAATTTACAAAATACCTACTGTAGCTCACTTCTAACTAGTCACATAGTTGTTTTATGAATGAAGTGCTATCAATAATATGGTGGATAATTTTGATTATTTATAAGGATTGCCTGATTCAAGTGCATTAGTTGTTCTGATTCCATCAGTTTCATTTGCCTGAACAGTTAATTGGTTAGATTTATTAGGTTTTTGTTTTATTATATCCAGAAACCTTCCTATTTTTTATATTTTTTTTAACACGAATAAGTCCGCGAGTTGGTGGTCAACACCAACTCGCCTGTTGGAAAGCGAAGATGTGGTCGAAGATGAAGCACGCAAAAGTTCGGTTATGAGATATATAAATTAATAGGTTAGGTTCGTTAGGTTACTTTTTATTACACCAATAAACTTTCTTGTCACAAAGGCTAGGTTGACATACTAGTTGTCAATTGAGATTACGGGATTTTGAAACGGGGTTTTCAAAAAAACACTTTTTTTTAAAAAAACCGTTAAGGTATTGACGGCTAAATTACATACTTATCACACTGATAACTTAGTTATTGTAGTTTAGTTACATGTTACTCAGTTCTATTATTAATAAAGTAAAACTTGAAAACTAAAAATTGGATAGAAATTTTCTGCTTATAACTCTCGAAATTTGTTTCGTGGAAGGAGTAGGTATATTTTATTTTTTATTTCGATTTACTAATATAATTTGTCATTTAATTAGTATTAAGGTTTTTTTTTTATGTTTTATAATACGTTTTATAATAGTTTTAAAAAGGATGTCTACAAGCACCTTTCCGGGTTAGCAAAGCAGCAGTAATGTCAGTGATGTTGCAGTTGTCCATAGGCGACGGTTGTCGCTTACCATCAGGCGAGTCGTCTGCCTTTTTGCTTCGACTATTTTATAAAAAAAAAAACGTAAGTTTTATGTGTAAAATAGTTTTAGTGGTAACATATTTGGGGATATTTTATCTTATGTGTACTATTACTTAAGTAGATTTTATTATGATACAATTTTTTATTTGCTACAATTTTATGTAAAATGTATTTTTTGATAAACGTTTGTGAGAAAAGTTGTTACGATAGTTATTTTTATGTGATAAGTTATATGAGTAAGTCATTCATAAGGTAATATTTTATGAAATACAACAGTGAACCCTTTTGTACGTCTACGTATTTATTCATTTCTGATTCGATCTCGTAGAGAGACTCCGAGCATAGCCCTCTCCATAGCTCGTTGTGGGACCTTGAGCTTCCTTATAAGGCCCATAGTTAGAGACCACGTTTCAGCTTCAACTTTTGACTTGTTTTTTTTAATCCATATTTTATTAGTTACGTAGATTGATAACCTCTTTTTGTTTAAGTCGAATAATACGGGTAATTAAGTTGTAAATAAAACAGCAATTACATTGTATATATTTTACGTTTAATTATATAGATATCTATTCACACTTTCAGGGTGTGTGTGTACTACAGGCTGATTGTTTGAACTGTAGGAATATTCAAGGTCATGTTTATTAGTGATCATATGAAATATAAATATATAAATAAATAAAACCGAAACAAATTCTAAAAAAACTAAAAAAACCTCAGTTAAAGTGTTTCCCAAGATTCCAGAATTTATGGACGCCGCACACTATAACGCATCGAGCGAGTGCAGGCATTTAATTTAACAAATATTAACCACCTGTAGCGCGTGGCGTAGCTTGACTATGTGTTCCCGAACGATCACCAAAGTTAAGCAACGGACGGACCGGTCAGTCTTCGGATGGGTGACCGTGAGTGGCATTTCTTTCTGAGCGCTACCGTGGGTCGGATGACACGTTAAATTGTAGGTCCCGGTTGTTCAGCAATCGTTAAGCCAAGTCAGAGGCCTTTCGGCGGCTTAATAACACAATGGCAATAGGGCTGGCCACTCAGTCTGTACGAACTTACTTACTTACCTATTTTGTTTGATTATTATTTGGAACAAGAATCGAGTACTGAACAGCCTGTAGGAATATTGCTACTTAGTGTTCAAACGGGCACTTGTATAATGCTACATTTTTACATAACATAAGCTCTTATGGCGCTGAGTTGGTGGCACACTTGTCTCGATCGCACGCGATACTTTTTTACATTTATCGGGATATAAAATAACTGAATTTATTTTTCATTAATTGGAGAAGCTCAGTCTCGTGAAAATTGTATTACAAAATATTGAAAATATTTTTAATTAGATAGGCAGGTAGGTAGGTACCTACAGGAATAAATGTTCAAATGTAGAAACATTAACTTTCTCACGTTTATTTCAATCAAAATAACATATTAAATTTCAATTATTGTCAATACATTGTGAGTGTTTTTGTGAGGCTGAAATAATGATATTTTATACATAAAAAGCGGCCAAGTGCGTGTCGTGCCACGCTCAAAACTGAGTTCCGTAGTTGCACATCATAATTTATGTGAACATAAATTTTCATTTTTCATTCTCAAAGTACATTAGTTTTTGTAGTTTTCCTTTTAATGTCATCATATATATATATTCTACTAGCATGATTGACTCTAACAAAAAAGCAACCGGATCCCTAATTTGAAAAATAGTTTTCGCACAACCCCTATTTTTTTAAATTACCTATCCAACGATACCACACATGATGGGATGGACGAAGAAAAAATCATCACCCCTTTACGTGTACCCCGAAAACATATTTTTACTTTTTCAAAATTATATTATTGAATTTTTGTATGCGTATCCTTTGAGCAAAACCACGGACAGACAGCCAGACAGATAGGCAGACAGACGGACATAGTGATACCATAAGAGTTCTTTGTTTACTACGGAATCCTAAAAAGGTATCGCGAGCGAGTATGTTTGCGTGTACGAGTGTGTGGGTATGTGTGTGGAGGGGGGAGGAAGCCATCAGAATATAATACTAGGTCTAAGTAGATCCTAAATTGTTACAAAGTAATATATTTTTAGATTATCAGGGCAGGGTGTGTGTGTGTGTGTGTGTGTGTTTGTACTACGTTACTACATTTTCATTTCCATATAACATTTACATTTCAATTGAAGGTTTATAAGGATACAATATAGTTTGTTTAATTTTAAAATTATTTTCATCTGTGACAATAATAACAAAATAAATCCAGCATATCACGAGCTTCTGTTCTCAACATTATCACTAACAACAGAACCCTGTTGTTACTCAAAATTCGCTTATCTACATATGTATGTAACTTTATAGTTATATATGTTATATGGGAATTGTTTGAACTGCCAGACTTTCACATAAAGTTGAAAAGCATATTGTTGTAATTAATATAAGTAGCAAAAAACATGAAGAAGAAGTTTTATTACTCAAATCGAAAAGAACTTATTAGACCTGTTTTCTCTATGCAAAGAGAAAACAAGTCTAATAAGTTCTTCTTTATTGTTATTTCTTATGAAAATGAAAATTGTCGATAATGCCATCTATCGGCAATTTTAATTTTTTTAAAGCCCACATTGTAGTCTTCCACAACTCGGTAAGCGTTATAGTCTAAGATCCCGGTATAGGACGACCTTCACCGAGCTGGTTAATGGATGAAAATTAGTTTATATTCAATTAAATATGTCTATAAATATATTGCAAATGGGTTGTATACAAAAATTCAGTCCAGAATATGATTAATTAATAAAATAATTTTTTTTTTAAACATTTCACTGGTTTGGTTAATGGACAAATTCAATATACCTGTTTATACCTGCCTACCCAAGAGTTGTGACGTGAAAAAAATAGTCAACCTAACGTTTGCATATTCTATGGGCTTCATACTTTCGATTGGTATGGAATTTGTCTATTAACAAAAACCAGTGAAAAGTTAAAAAAATAATTAATCATTCTGGACTGAAATTTTTTAGACAACCAATTTGCAATATGTTTATTGTCATATTTAATTGAATATAAAATACTTTTCCACATCCATTAACCAGCTCGGTGAAGGTCGTCCTATAGCGGGATCTTAGACCAGTACGATAGAACTTTATGGGAAACTCATAAACTCATTATCCAAGGATGCTGGAGAATCGGAGGAAATCGAAGGGATGGGAGAGAGTTTCATATCTCTTGCGGGTTCTTCTATTTCCATGGGATCATGTTCGATTGAACAAGCACAATATGCAAGAGATATAATCGAAGTAATGTTCACTGCTATCTGAAATGAAATAACAACAATATGTTAACATTAATATTAACAGCTCAATGCACGCATAAATAAATGTTGGAGGACAATTTTATACAACGCCATCTAGCCCAAACAAAGCAAAGCTCGTAACTATGGAAACCAGATGGCTGATAATATACATATTATACTTTTTTTTGTTGTAAATAGATATTTATGATACATATAAACACCAAGGCACAGAACAAACATCCTTGCTCATCACTCATGATCAAGATCAGGAGGCAAACTTACTACCACTGAGCAATGAGGTCTGTCACCTGTAGTGTAGAGGGTTTGTGAAATTCATAAAATATATATATATATAAACATACATATAAAAAAACCGGACGAGTGCGAGTCAGACTCGCCCACTGAGGGTTCCGTACAAACTAAATAAAAGGGGAAATCATATATTTTTTTTTATATTTTCCTTCATAAACCGAAAAATATACATCGTAAAAATATTTAATTATCCTTGCTCACCACTCGGATCTGAGTGGGGCGGGGCTATAGTAGCGGCGCCTCCTACTCGGATCCGAGGGAGCGTCCCGTTCATTTTGTAGTAGTCAGTAAACCACCGGCATTTGAGGCAGTCAACGTTGCTTTGCGTGGCCACTCTGTACTTAATCAAAATTCGCCTAAAAAGTTTTGGTTCCCAGCTGAAGTAAAGGGTCTGCAGGGGGCGAAGAATGTGTTAAAAACCTGTTTTAGCTTATGCTAATGAGACTCTTTCATATGATACACCACATGATACGGTTAATTTACTTTAAAATTTAGCCCTCATTCCTTGAATAAAGTCACTATTTTATTGTGATTAAATTAAAAATGTCCGGTTTTCGGATTTTTCCTGTGTACTCTAACACAATGCTTCTTGCCAAATTTCAGAGTTCGAGGTCAACGGGAAGTGCCCCATAGGTTTTGATTCCTCTGTGAGTGTCGAAATGTGCGTTTTTTACGACATATTCGGCTGTAACTTTTTTTTACGAAAACTGAGATTTTTTTTTCTTTTTGCAACAAGATACTATGGATCTGCGTATATGGTTTTAATTTCAACTCGATACCTTCACGCGTTCCCGAGATAAAGGTATTGACACCCGAACGGACGGACAGATGGACAGGCGGACAGACGGACAGACGGACAGACGGACAGACGGACAACAAAGTGATCCTATAAGGGTTCCGTTTTTTTCCTATTGAGGTTCGGAACCCTAAAAAATATAGTTTTAAAAACTGAAACAATAGACGTACGTAATTTTGTATTAAAAATAAATTTGAGTGACGAGTGAGACAAGGAGGACAATATACGTAGTTCATTTAGATCAAATTTATTCGCTCAAATCAAATGATTCTAAAACAGTACTAAATTGGAGACTAGTATTACTATTACTTTTTCTTTTTTTACTACTTACTTAGTTTGAGGCCATATGTTGCTATTAGTATACATTGGTAGGGATCGGTTACCGAGCTTCAATTTATTGATTAGCTTGCTTTGTGCTTGCTTTACATAATGTTTTCACATAGGTTACCCTCGTTTTCCGCGATCCCTATTATCGGAAATAAGTCCACCTAACGTTTCTAGATTAATATCGTTATGCAATTGCTTCCCTCGCATGCGATATCAATTTTTAACCCCAATTGACCCAAAATTAGAGGTGTTATAAGTTTGACGTGTGTATCTGTATGTGGCATCGTGGTACTTTAACGGATGGACCGATTTTGATCTAGTTTTTTTTTTTGATAGAAGATTTTATCCAGAATGTGCTTAAACACTTTTTTAAACTATCGCGGTCATTCATTAAATCACTATTATAATTAACGGGAATGTTATAAGTTTTGTTTCATCAAAATTGGTTTAGCCATTTTTTTTTGTAGCGGGTTTTAGAGTTTTCTAAACCTATACTTGTTATAGTCACCTTGCGCGGCAATGATGATAAAACATATAATAAATATGTCCGTTTCCATGTTCTTAGCTATCTCGGTACCAAATTTCGTACAAAAGAAATACAACCAAATTGAGAACCTCTTCCTTTTTTGAAGTCTTTTAAAAATCATTAAAACTGTATTTTAAAGTTACAAAATACAATTTTAATTAAGGTAATTTAATAGTTTTAAATATTAATACGTAGCGCCTGAAAAGTTTATTTAAGAACAATATCAAATTATCAATTCATCATCATAAGAAGTTCACTTCTGGACATAGGTCTCTCCATGGATTTTAAATATGTATGTATTATTGTATAATTATGGGTATTTACCTGAAATAAACGTTATTATTATTATTATTATTATTAAATAAAAACCGGCCAAGTGCGAGTCGGACTCGCTCACGAAGGGTTCCGTACCATTATCTATAAAAACGGCAAAAAAATCACGTTTGTTGCATGGGAGCCCCCTTACATATTAATTTCATTTTAATTTAATTATTTATTTTTAAAGTGAATAATATAACTCAATATTCTGTGAATATTTCAAGCGTCTGATGTTGCTGTTATCAATACGAGCATAAACGACCAAAAAAAATCACGTTTGTTGTATGGGAGCCCCCTTAAATAATTATTTTATTCTGTTTTTTAGTATTAATTATAGCGGCAACAGAAATACATCATCTGTGAAAATTTCAACTGTCTAACTATCCCGGTTCATGAGATACAGCCTGTTGGCAGACGGACGGAGAGACAGACAGACAGCGGAGTCTTAGTAATAGGGTCCCGTTTTACCCTGTGGGTACAGAACCCTAAAAATCAAGGAGTTACAGCGGTTCAGGCGCATCCTTGCGTTCCCTAGCTTGCATATGCAAGGTCAAGTTCAAATGCAACCCTCGAGAGCAAGTTCAACCTTCCTTCCCAAATTAAAACATCTGTACATTATGCAGATTTTTAATAAAGTACCGCCAGTTACCAGTACGCAGTTACCACCTCACTGATTCTGTTTTTCATTGCGATTTTCATTGTTTATTTTTATCTTATTAAATATAACAAGTATTTAAGTATATATATATGATAGATAGATAGATAGATAGATAAACTCTTTATTGTACACACCTTAGAAACTTACAATCAAGATAAGATATTTAAAATCTAGTGTAACAACTGGCGGCCTTATCGCTAATAGCGATCTCTTCCAGGCAACCTTAGGATGGAGAGGAGTGAAACGAAAGTAATATGACGGTAAAGTAATATATATGTATATATATTAGTTTATTATAGATATTTAATTTAATTTATGTATTAGGATGTAACTTGTATTAGTACTTATGTACCTATTGTAATTGTATAGTTGTATACGTTTTTTTCTCTCTCTTTTATTCTCTTTGTTAATTACCCCACCATCTATTTATTATTATCATTTCTCCATCCCAAGGTTGCCTGGAAGAGATCGCTATTAGCGATAAGGCCGCCTGTTGTTTCACTAGCATTTAAGCCCTTTTCACTATGTAATTTGTGTTTTAGTTAAGGTGTGAACAATAAAGAGTTTATATATCTATCTAAAGCATAAATTTTACTATCAAGATTTAGGTATTAAACTATTTTTTGAAACTTTGAGCATTCACCACATCATTTTCTTTAGAGGCCCGAGGGTTTTTGTGTACCTTTTATAAAACGGCTTGCTTCAGATTTATCTTTCGCGGGTCATGTTTTACACTTCTTAAGATATATAAAAAATAAAAAAAAATAAAAAATATTGCAGACAAAACTGACTGACAGGCTTACATATATTTTTGAAAAGATGACACAAAAATGCAAGATAATTTTTTATAATCTTCCGTGTATATCTGGGGGAACGGCGGTGCCCCCGCCATGTGAGTGAGCGGGTACGTACGGCCGGGACTACCTTTACACGAAGAGATTCGTCGGACTAGAAGCGATTTTTCGGATTATATAAGTACCTGGATGACCGAGCCTTGCTCGGTTTTTAAAAGCTTTTATTCTACTTGCCCTGTTATGTGTATGGGACAAATCTTGCGAGTTAAATTAGAACCACTTCCGGTCGTTAGATTAGGTTGAAATTTGGTTTACTTACGTAACTTCGGTGACAATGCAATAATATGGTACCATGAAGCTGGTCTGAAGATGGCGTCGGAAGGTGGCTATCGGAACTCCTAAACTAAGATAAAACCGTCGAGTTTGGACTCGTTTGAATAGTCTTGACAAGCACTCTTTTTTTAGTCTAGTAAATAAAATATTAATATAAATATTTTTTTTAAACAAGCTTTTATTTAAATGCTCTAAAACGAAGGAAATAAATTTTATATTAATATAAATAAAAGCTTGTCGCGAGATTTCAAACAACATACTAAGTAATATTTAATTCCAACAAAAGACTTAGACGCGTTCTTATCATTTGCTTAGAATAAAAGTTAGTTTGTTCTTTTGAAAAAAAAAATGTTTGTGTTCTCGCGACAAGCTTTTATTTATATCAATATAAAATTTATTTCTCTGTTTTAGATCATTTAAATAAAAGCTTGTTCTTAAATATTTTTTTAATTAGTATTTTTATAATAGTTTTTCTAACAAAAGAAAGAACTTGAAAAAAAAAGGTGAAAAAAAAAACAATACTATCATATCTGGAATCGAACTGAGGTCTTCTGTATTCCATATCACCCGTTTCCCACCTGAGCTATTACAACCTTATATACAATGGTGAAATTTACCTTCGTTAAATAATTAATTAATATTTATCTTTAAAAATATGTATTTAGTTTCGTACTTGCGAGATGCACTGTTCAGTTATATGTAAAATGGCGCCACTGTCGTAAATTCTCTTCAGCTCAAAGTTTCAAACTAACAAAATAGGGAATAATGTTTTATTCTGGTGAATTACAATATATGATTTAACTTCCAATATTTAAATATTGTACATTGTTTTGTTGTAGTAAAGTTTAAAGGCACTATCTATATAAAAAATATATATCATGGGTACTTGTATTAATACTGACCACACCATAAATGATCCAAATCGGCTCCATGTCTTATATCGAAGTTGTTTTGTTTTTATAAGTACACTTATAGAAATTATTATTTCACTTTTATATTATAAAAAAATAGGACACCTGGATCAGCTTCTTGATCAGGTTTAAGTAAGTGTAACTGTTTTTTTAATATGTTAATACCTAGGTACTGATTATTTCTTAATTATTAAATTTATCTTTTTCAAAAAACAAATAATATGTCTGTAGGAAGCTGGTAAAGCTGGACCAGCTTCGTAGGCAGTTATCAACTTTCTGATCGTAAATATGAACTTGGCCGTCAAACATTGACATTGGGACCCATCTCCGTTTCTCATCGACAAATGTCATATATAACTAAATCTAGCACTCGAATATATACTCTAACAGCGTACATTTTTAGTTTAAAACTGCTTGGTGTATAATCAGTTCCATTTCTCATCGAAACGTCATATAAACCAACTACGGCGCGCTTACGGAAATGCACTTCATTGATTGATACTTTGAGTTGAAAATTATAATTATAAAGGGGTTTCCAATCAGAACGCATGCGTGTTTTCCTGGATTTTCCCGGCTTGCAACAGGTATCAACATAACCCTGAAAACCGGTAAAAATCAATAGTTTACACGTGGCGCTATAATATTTTTAACTGATCTAGGAAGAAATTAGGAGGTGTTTCGCCTAGTGATAAGCGATAACCTTATACAATTGAAATATTCAAGTGAATTTATAAAGTTTCTCACATCATTGCAAAAGTTTATATGCTCTTTGGCAAAAAAAAAACAGTATGGAGAAATAGGCTTGACTCACCTAATGTTAAAGTGTTTCTACATATAACAACAACAGGACAAAGTAATTGTCATCAAAATTAAATGAGTACCGGATCTAGGAAGCAAGTTAATTCTATTCGATTCTAAGAAATTCTATTCGTTTCCAATCAATTACATTCGATTCCATTATATTCTATTTAATTCGTATTCATGCAAATACATTAGATGACACTCGATTTCATTAGACTCCTTTCTTTTATATGCAATTATATTCGACTCCATTAGGTGTTCAAATCCATTCGATTTAACTTTAGATTACTTGCAATATGGTTCCATTTGAATCGAATCAAGCCCAAGCGCTTCAATGTTATTCTTAATAATTTGATTAGCTTCGATACGACTTGATGTGTTTTTTGTATTGGACCCGCATTAAAGCATTTGCCAGTGTCAAGTTTTAGGATTTTTTCAACACGTTTCACTGCTTCATTTCACTCGCCCACACTCATGTACTTGATCAAACACTTAATGAATAAAATACCACCATTTTTATCGCATTAATATTCAAAATAACACAAGTTTAGGAAAATAAAACAAAGCAAACAACATGTTTCGATGACGTTCCCGCCAAAACTCCAACACCCCTTATACTACGAGTATACTAATATATTATTAGCTATTTGAATAAACTCTATTTTTAGGTCGGGGGTTAAAAACGGAAAAAAACCGATTTCAAAATCCGCAATTTTGTTCAAACTACTGAACCGATTTTGATGATTTTTTTTATGGGACCAATTTCAAAGTAAATATTTTCAAACATTAACATTTTTTTTTTCAAATCGGCTTATAAATGACGAAGTTATGCGGTAGGTAACAAACATAAAAATACTGCAGAATCGTCGACCTCCTTCTTTTTGAAGTCGGTAAAAACTCGAGATTAAATGATGTGTCACTATTGTATGTAGTACCTACTATTAAAGACTTCTGTGACTAGAGTATGTTTAGATAAATAAAGTAACGCGGCAAAAACTGAGAATTAATGTTTCAATTTAATAAAATATTGAAATACACCAGCGACCTTGTTTTCGAATAAAATAACAAAATAAGGACAACAACGCCCTCTATACCGCATTAGTTTTCTAACTAAACAAATCAATAGACAATAGAAGGTGTATGTCGTTAGCGCCAAACGTCTGCTGTCCCACAAAAAGAGCTCTTGGGTGATTCGCACCGCGGTTCGAACCACTTGCGGTGCGAAACGCCGAAGTACCCAATATCCTCCCCATCTTCCTTAAACCACCCAACCAACATTAATAAAAAAAAATCTTCTAGAAAATATTCTTACTAAGATTCTTTCGGTCTTATTCACTTGCACCAAAACCTTTACACCACAGAAGAATCAGTCAGCTCACAATGGCAATACCACAAAAGATATTTTTAATTAAGTTTTCTTTCTCAAGTTTTTAATTAAATCTCCCGTTTCATGAAAAACATAATATTTTGTCAACAATCTTTTTAACCGACTTTGACTACTTTTGTTTTTATAACAAAATAACTGGATGGCACTACTAATAGTGTCATGCAGTAGAGTCAAACGAAACAAACGAAAAAATATCATCCAAGTAAAATTGCGTATATTGAAGTCGGTTGTTTCAGTTTTTTAAACCATTATTATCTAAGATGATCTCTGTTTATGAATTAAGAGCATAGACTTCTATAGATACCCCAAGTGTATGTACCTAGCGTGTCAACAAGTACGATAAAAAATTGCAGTTGACGATCAAGATTTATTTAATTTCAGGTGATATATACTTCCGATTCGATATTTAGTTAACTAGTTACTAGAATACAAGCGTCCGGATGCATTGGGTTGAATAGATTTCACGCGGATGGAACATTCCATCACAAAATCGTTTGTGTGACGTCACAGCTGGTACCAAAAATGTGGCACGCAAGGTTTTCATATAAATAAAGTCGCAAGCTCTCTACTATGTCTGTGATTAAGAGCTTAACCATTTTCGTGACACCTCGCTGAGGTGTTATATACGTAGAAGATTGTATTGCCGTATTTTACTATACTTGTCATCAATCTTCAAGCTCTGGCTGCTGGCACAATTGCTCCGTTGATGAAGATAAAAACCGATGACGAGGTTGAGACAGGGAATATGCATGAATTTTATTTCATATGAATAATAGTTTTAATTAATAACATTTACTAAAAAATATATATTTTAATCGGTCAATAAAAATCCGAGATATAAACATTTAAAGTTAGGGGAGAGATGCTCTGTCTCTCTCGCTAAGACACGCTAACAGTTTGTATTGAATTTGTACGGCGAACGTGAACTATGACCTCATCAAGCTGGGTACTCACTTAGCAGTGTTGCATGTAACGTATCAGATACTGTATCAACCTGCAAGTGGGTACGGCTCGTCCACGGTCCACCGCGTATCTAGCTACTACGAGCCGCCGGATCCTGCGAGCCGCCTTTGTGTTCGCAGTGATACCGCCACTCGGCGGCGGCGGGTCACTGCGAGCTTACAGCGCTCCACGCGCGAGCGGCTCGCAGCGGGCTCGTGCCTACGTACTCACTTGATACCGTATCTGATACATTACTTGCTACACTGCTAGTGAGTACCCAGCTATTCGCTATCGTGTGCTCTCATGAAATTAAAATGCTTCTAACTTTTTTATTTATTAAGATATTTTAATTTTGTTTTTGTGGAATGGATCTATTTGTGGTTAGTTTTTTTATGACCAAATAAAAATAAATCATGCATATTCCGTATTGTACCTGAAGTTTCCACACACGCAATTCAGTGGATTTTCTGGTGACTTCCGTGGCTTAGTAATGCCTGTAGGTACATGATCCACGGTTTTATTTTCTTTGAGGCCTACATAAAGGGCTGTCTGTATCTCCTAATTTGCACAAGCGGCTTTCAAAATACCTGTAATCTGAGAAGCAGTTATTCAAATCGGTAATGAGGCTCACGAAAATACTGTTACGTTGTCGAACTTTTCAATACGCCCACGACGTGGGTGGAATTAATCAATAACATGGTAGTCCTACAAATTTGAAATGTGGACACCGAATAGTGCAACGGCAAAATTAATATGTTTATAACACCTCTATGAATAGAAACGGCTCCCATTTATATTCATCTCATTAATAGAGATGCAAGTCCTGAATATGTAATTTTAATAGATTGATGAAAGCTTGATGAGTACATAATTGCTTAATATTTAATTGATGTTATGTGTCTTCCATAAATAAATATATATGTCTACAACCTTGCCATATATAAAAGGGGTGACAGACACTATTGATAATATTTTCAGGCGTACAAGAAGGTAAAACAGTTCTTAAGACCCGTCAAGTCGAATATCCCCTGTCAAAACCGGATGTGTGGAATGGGTTATATAAAGTTTTATTCGTTTTTTTTTTATATTTTTATTTGATAGATTGGATCATTTAAAATAACCAATTTCAATATTTTTTTATTCTGTTCAGTACTTATATTTCAATATTTTTTTAAAGATATATCGTGATGACGTCACATTTACTACTGAATACAATATTGTGATATGGTAGGTACATGAACTAAAAAAAATATGATTTACGTCTAACTTGACGTTGACAGTGACATGTATACTTCTACAATTTTAAAGAAAATTATTTTGCTAGACGACAGTTGTCATAGATATATTGTCAATGCTTGATATTCAATGCCAATGCTGTCAGCATCAACTTTTTTTTTAGTAACTGTCACGTCATTTTAGAGGTCGACTGAAGGTCAAATATTTTTATATTTTCGCAAAAATTTGCGCCATCGCATCATTTTATGAGCCCAAAATAAAAAAAATATGGTTTATAGACATACAATCTCGAAATGGTTTTGGAATCAGCATATGTTACATTCTTTACATACCCCATTGTGGATTAAGAAATAGGGCAGACAAAGTGAAGCATCGGGACTCGGGTAAAGGGACATATTGCGGATATGAAAACCAGACGCTCCAACAGGTCTGCAGTGTCTGAGCATGCACAAGAAAACCACTAAGTACATCCGTTTTGAAATTCTCAAATCTTAACTAGAGAGACGTGTTATATACCAAGAATGTTACGCAAGGCTAGTGAAATTAAGAAATACCCGAACTTTAATAGAAGATGGTTGGCAAGTACCACCTGCATGGGCCCGGTCATCAAATTAATAAAATTTCACGCTATTATTTTTAGCACTTTTAAATTAGCTCCAGGGCATCCATATTGATTTTGGCACTTCTCGATAGGTACTTTCGAATGTACTACTTGTTACTCGATGGTGGTGAACCCCCTAAAAAATTGTCACATTATTGCTAAAAAACGCTCCAGGTTTAGCCTAGGCACCCTGTACATTTAGAGACACCTTACTAATGTGCGTCATCCTAGATATCTCGCATCTTGTTACCCGATGAGGGGTAAACATTATGTATATTTGTATCCAACCCTTCTACTGGTTACGTGTACGTCGAGCTTGAATAAAACAAATTAGTTCAACCGAAAATAATCAGCCCTATCAGTTCCGCTTAGGTCATACAAGTTAGGCTCAAATTTGGTCAAAAATCGGCCTGTTAATATGTGTAAGTCCGGCCCCATGTCATCCGGCACGTTCCGGTCCTGGTTCTAGAAGTTCTCGGTTAAATTAAGCAAGCTAAGAGTTATACTAAACAAGTGAACAAAAATTAAATTATCCCATTGTTACAAATAAATACAAATATAAATCATTTATTGTCTGCTGTGTTAGAATACATGTGGTCTAAGAATGAAGTATCAACAGCTACCCTTTTGGGCATACAACATTGTAGCTACCTACTTAAAATGTAATGTATTGATTAATTAATGGGTATGTAGGTCGTTATATTATTAATAAAATTTTTATATGTCCATGAGTAATTCAATAATGTCATTAAATGCCAAGTTATAAAAAATAATAATATTAGTAATTTATATACCTAGTCTTGCCATAAATATTGTCACGAAGGAAAAAATATTTTTTTTTTGCAAATAATATTTATTACTTTTACAGTGTGTTAGTTTAATACATAAATATAAAACAATTTAAAATATAAAAGCTTATTCGAAGTGGTCTCCATTGGCTGCAATACAGTCCTTTAAACGTTGAGGCCAGTAATCAATAGAAGCACGCACTCTTTCCATGGGAAAATTCTTCACTGCCAATCGTATGGATTGTTTTAGGGACTCCAAATTATCATGGCGTTTAGAGCAAGCCATACTCTCTAAAACTGACCATAAATCATAATCCAACGGATTAAGATCAGGACTAGACGACGGCCAGTCTTCAGCTCTGATGAAGTCCGAAACGTTCACTTCCAACCAAGACTGCGTGGACCGAGCTTTATGACCTGGCGCCGAGTCTTGTTGGAAGGACCATACTTGGTTATTGAACATGGTGTTGTTAAGGGGCTTAACTACCTTCTCAAGAATGGTATTTTGATACACTTGTGCCGATATTTTGATACCTTTTTCACAAAAATATGGCTCAGTCACTCCTTCATAGCTAACACCCCACCAAACCATCACTGAAGTCGGATAATGCCCACGTTGCACTCTGTCGACTAATTGGGAAGCTTCCTTAGAGCTTTGAGCATAAATACGGTCATTTTGTTTGTTAAAATGTTGCTCAATTGTAAAGATTTTCTCATCCGTAAACAAAATTTTTCTGTGACCTCCCTTTGCGTACCGCTTCAGTAGTTGTTTCGATTTTACCACCCTATTCTTTTTTAAATTATCAGTTAAAAAATGACCAGTGCGTCTCTTATAGGCTGCAAGTCCTAAGTCATCTTTTAAAATACGCGACATGGTTCTGGGTGCTATCTTCATCTCCCGAGATAAAATCTTTTGATTTCGGACAGGATTTCTTCGAATTCTTTCCCTTACTGCTTTGACCACTTTTTTCGTACGAACACTACGTGGACGGCCAGATCTTTTTCTGTCACAAACAGAGGAGGTCTCATTGTACCTATTAATAGCCCGGTACACAAACATTTGACTAATACCAAGCGTATGGAGAGTTTTAAAAATTGCATTTGGCTCCATACCAACTTTGTGTAATGCAATCACAGCGATTCGGTTCTCTTTATCACCCCACTCCATTTTAATATCGCAAAATATTGTACAATGTATTGGCGCCAAAATTAGAAAACTCAATGAACAATCGTATAAAAATGACAGATTCCAAATTCAAATGTAATATCTTTCTTATTTTTAACTGTAACAGTATTTATGGCCAGACTAAGTATATAAATTAGAAAATGTGAAGATTCTTATCATTTAGAAAATTGTCAAAATTATAATAGCATTTTTAGATATGGTTTTCTAAACGTAGCGGTGCGTTACTGTATGTACTACTCCTAAAGTGTAATAGTTATTTGTTATGCAAGGCTGCAAAGTTGGTTTTTGGGGCGAGTACTTGTATTGAAACCTGAGCAAGCGAAGGATTTCAAAAGTACGAGATGCAAAATAACTTTGCTGCCGAGTGAAACACAAAATTTTTCACCTCACTACAGCGAGGAAAACGCTAGTCCAGTGCTGCCACCTGTGGCTGGTCAGTGCGATTATTCAAAGAAATGAGGTTGGCGCACTGACATGAAATAAGTATTTAATGCATTTTCAGTGGACTTGCGGTATAGAAAGGTTCGAATTTTCAAAACTCTTTCCACGCTAGCGGACAAAATGCACATTTCCACTCAGATTTCTAATGACAAACAGAATCTTTCCGAGCTTGTGAGAAATTTATTTGAAAAATTTCTTGTCTAAATTCACATTTTTTAATAATATTATAAACAGACCTAAAACGTTTTAAATAATTTGAGGCATAGAAAATAATTTACCTTATTCTGCTAAAAACCGCAATAAGAACATAATGAGAAGATATTCGATATATTTTTTTGTATTTTACACACAAATATCTACAAATTTATAGACAGTAAAAAAATCACCTCCGTGGCCAAATGAAGGCTCCCACTTTACAGAGCGGGATAGTGCGGGTTCAATTCCCGCAGATGTGTGTAATTTTTGAACTATCTATAAATTTGTAGATAATGGGAAAAAAATTCAAGGCACTAAAACAAAGGCAATAAAGCACTATTATTATTAACGGAATATTTACCGTGGTTCGCGAGCTAAAAATTAACGCGAACCACGGTAAATATCCCGTTAATAATAATAGTGATTTAATGAATGACCGTGATAGTTTAAAAAAGTGTTTTTCAAAATCACTGAATTCAACAAGTATGTATATTAAAATATAACCAAAATAACCGGCTGCAGAAAAGCAGTTTTTGCAGTCTAACTTACGATTTCGTTACGCTTGATACGCTGTTGAGTATTCGTTTTTTGTGAGAAATGATGCGTAAAATTGCTGTAAAAGATTATAAATGCGCATTCATTACAATAATTCTAGTAAATTAACTTGCTTGCAATCCTAGTAAAACCACTTGTTTATTACGAAATAGTTCGTTGGAGGCTAGGAAAAAAAGTGTTTTATTTTTATTTTTGCAAGAGATGTATTATTATTATTACAAAAAAATATAGCCTATGACACTCTGAAAGCAAAGACGAATCTATTGACACCTCGCACATCAAAATCGGTCAAGCCGCTCGGGCTGTAGGCTATCATATAGAAACATACATACATGCACTCGAAAAACATAATCCTCCTTCTTACGCAGTCGGGTAAAAAGAGAACATAATTAAATGAACATAAATTTTATGAAGGTTAATTATGTTACTATAGTGCCTTGAGATTTGCTCGTTTTATAAAATGTAGTTCTCAATCATAACACAGAAAAAAATCGCTTCAGCCAACTAAGTAAATCGCAATGGCCTTAAATAAAAGTGCCTAATTTCAACCTAAAATCTAGAGTCAGCTTAAATATAGAACTAACGTGGTAAAACGCGGGAAACACGGAAAAAAATAATAAGGGAAATATTCTGTGGCCTCAACTGAACAAAATATTGAAATAAGGATAGCAACTTCACTCCCAGACAGCAATGCCATATTAGTTCTCTAGATGAACTGACTCTATTATCATTTTATTCTATCTTTTACCGTTGCCTTTTTTAGAAAATAGCTTAATCGCATAAATTACAGTTAAGTATCACACAACAGTTAGTAAGTATGCGATTAAGGTACTACTACTAAGTTCTTGCGTACTGCACAGGAATGGAATCCTTTTCCGCCATCTCTGTTTCCTGAGAGCTACAATCATGGAATCTTCAAGGCTAGAGTGAATAGATATCTTCTAGATCGACGAGCTCCATCCTCGGCGACACCATCACTTAGCGTCAGACCTAACATAAAAAAAACGTATCGAGGATTCGCTTGAACCCTCTCATACTTGTAGGTACCAGTGTAGTCAATTAGATAACAAAGAGAGAGGGGCACGTAGGCCATCCTCATCGCGAGAACGACTGAAACTGTATGTATGTTTGTGTATGGTATATACACAGAAATACCTGCAGTGAACACTGTTTCCTCTTCATCGACTTCTACACATAGCGGTCAGCGCGCCGTCCACTAGTGGGCCCTTCACGATAAGCACGATGGCCACTCGTAGCAAGCACGCAGTTCACTTCCTGTATCCCTATTCACAGCTCATTCATACATCGAATGGGAAACTATATCTCCATCTCGGTTATTCTGTATGGAAATAACAGAGATGGATCTCCATCTCTGCTATTTCCATACAGAATGGGCGAGATAGTGAGTAGGAATCTGAGTGAATGAGATAGGTGTACTGATAAATCTTCTCAAGTTTAGTGTAAATGTGTGTGACGTGGTAGAACGTGCTGCTGGGTGGCTTATATAGAAATACTGCTATGTTTGCGCCACAGAATAAATAATAACAGATTGTACACTCGGCTAGAGATCGATTCTATTAGAAATATCGTTCTCTTGTACGTATAGTATTTTAATATGTTCCTAGCGAAAAGATGCTCGTGTAACATTTCTAAGACAAAAACCTTACTAATCACTAACCCTAATCGTACAACTATTAATTTTTTTTAACAAAGTAATCCTACGAATGTTGCTGTTTGAGACGCATTCAATTCAAGAAGTATTTTTGACGTGATGACGTCTTATAAATCGATGAACGCCGGCTGCACGCACGAAAAAGTGTCACGTTCCGCATGTGTCGAGCGTTCAAGCGAGAGCGCGAAACTAAAACAAACACTACTTACTTTACTTCGTACAAACACTACTTACTACAAACGTACTTCACTTTACTTCGAAAAACAAAATCAAACACGAATTTACTTATAATCAGATACGTTATAAACTCTTGGTGCTTGATTGTTTATATGTTTACTTTTTATATAAAAAAAAAAAAAACTTAAATTTTTACTTTTAAAATATCGAAAGCTAAAGTGACAGTTAAATTCGCATATAGTTCGGCAAAGATGATATCCACACATGTCAGGATCCTTGTGTCCGTCCTGAACGGGGGAAAAAAGATTTTTTTACCCGACTGCGTAAGGAAGGTTATGTATTTCAGAGTGTATGTTTGTTTGTATGTATGTAAGTTTCTACTTGACCGTCTACAGCCTAAGCGACTTAACTGATTTTGATGTGCGAGGTGTCGTTAGATTCGCTTTCACTCCCTAAGGCTATATATATTTTTTTGTGATAAAAATAATACACATCTCGTTTTTTTTAACCCCCAACGATTTTTTCGTAATACATAAGTAATTTCACTAAAATTATTTAAGCGCATTTATAATCTTTAAGAGCGATTTTATGCATACTTTCTCACAAGAAACGTACACTCAACAGTCTACTAAGCGCAATGAAGTCATAATTTACACTGCAAAATCCGCTTTTCTGCAGTCGGGTATTTTGTTTTACTTTTAATACATAATTGTTGAATCTATTCATAGGCATGAAAGATGTGACCGGACTAGTCAGTTTCTAATAGATTACCCCAAACGGTAATCTTGATAAATCACGGACATCAAGGGTCCTGACGTGTGGATAGCGCTTCAAACGGTCACTTACCATCTATTCTAGAACCGTCTCCGTGCCAGTCTTCTTCTGAAACAAATGGAAACTGTGTTAAATGCATAAAAAATATCTTCGTTGTTAAAATTGCAATGAGGCGTTTTCAGAAAGAAAGAAAAACAGTACATAAATTGAACGATAGATGGCATTTATCCATTAGAAATAATTCTGTCACTGTATGCAACTGACTGACATATTATTTTGACGTATTATTCTTTTATGTCTCCGTGTCCTAGCAACGAAAGTTACAGTCGCGTCGTTCGTAGATTTATTTATTTTAAGTGATATAAAATTGTGTAAAGATTATTGACAGCGTTAATTTATCAGACGAACAAATTAATGAATTGGAGAAAATAACAAGAAACAAAAAAAAAATGGAAACAAGCGAGAAGAAAGAGACTACAAAGCTTATGAAAATTTGTGAAATGCACCAGTAATCAGAAAGATTAGCTAGGTCTTTTAAAAATAAATCAAGATATAACTTTAGCCACAAAATATAAACCATGTTTTAAACATATGAAAAGTCAGCGCTGCAAAAAATCACCCAAAGAACAGGATTTCCAATAGCAACACCTTGAATTTTTGTTCACAAGGAATACCAGTTTCTAGCCAGTACTCCCGATGGTATCATTGGCCAGACTGATATGCCCATATTCGGCTAGAAACAAACAAATGTCTCCAGACACTGTACCTTATTTATATTTATGCCATTAAACTGGTCAGTACAAATTATATGAAACGCATGATTATTACTACCAAGTACAAGGGTGGTTCTGTTCAGTAAGAAAAGCATGTTACTTCGGTGTTTACACTTTGTCAGATTTTTAGATGATGATATTGTCAATAGACACACTCTTACATACACTACACTCTTATTACAGCCCCGATTCCCATCGAGGATCAGCAAACAGACGAGAACGCTCTGTGCTAGATTTTGATGTATCTAACTGGTTTATACTGTTCTAGCTCACAGAGCGGCACGTCCCACTGCCTCTGAGAAGAGGGTATTTTGGGCAATAAGGATTGGGCTGGACAAGCTATTTTCCAGCGTTCTACAGCCTCAGACTAATTTCGAAATTCTGAAAACTCGTAGATATAGAGATAAAATAGCGCTCACAATTTTTTAAGCTCTGAAGGCTGATGATATAAAATCTGGCAATGAAACACTACACATTTTACGAATACCGCCAAATCGTACAGGTAAAGAAGCCTGACGCCAAATGCGATCTCCAAAAGAACTGGTGCTCAAGGCTGTTAAGTGAACATCACTCGCTCGCCGCTCGCTGATAAGATTCAAAGACAATTTTGACAAATTTCTAGTCTATTTGTATAGGAATAGACTAGCAATTTGTTAAAATTGTCTTTACACATATAAAAATCGACTTCAAAATACGCAATTACGATAGTTTACTTGAACGACATTTTTTCAGTTATGATGTTACAAAAACAAAAGTACAGAACTGATTTTGATAACATTTCTATGGGACCACCTCTGAGATATTACCTACCAAACAGAAAAGAATAATCAAAACGAATTCATAATTGGCGGAGAAATCGCTGAATAAACATACGAACGAATTTAGAACCTCCTCAATTTTAAAGTCAGATAATAATATTTTTGTATGGAAATTGAAGGAATCTAAATTTATACACATATACTATATAAGCCTTACACTTACCGTTGTCTCGACCTTTTCGCTTCTTCTTTCCCCCTGAGCTAGATTTTGATGTTTTCTCGGATTTGTCTTTACTCTTCCAACGGCTTAGCATTTTAACTGCACTCAGAGCACCTTATCACCGATAGACCATATCGGCCTCACATTTATCACTGCATCTTTCCACATTATGTTATTGAATATAAAAAAAACATCACTTTTGGCACTTCGGTAAATGAATACAACTAGTAAAAATCAATTCCAAAGATTCACTTGGTACAGAGATACTGAAAATGGGAGTAAAATAAGAAATAATATAAAAACAAAATATATCTATGTTCGAAGCGACTTATCACCAAATTGCTAGCGCTATTCTGACCCAACACACGAGCTTTGCCATTCAATGAGCAATGGTGACAACATACTGGGTACGCTGCCGTCCTGTATTTGGTTAGGTTAGTTACATTTGGATTATTTTTAGTTCATCGGTCTGGGCTAGTCCAATTCTTTTTATTTACTAATTTAGTTTGTATATGATAATTATTGTAGATATTTGCACCACGAAAATAATTAAAATCAAACTCATCGATGAAATAACAACAAAAGCAGAATATTGTTGTAAAAAGGATGACCTAATTCAAGCTTAACTAGCGGCGAAAAAAATGTCTGTGACCTCAAGTTAAGTCACGCAACGAGCTATGGAGAGGGCTATGCTCAGAGTCTCTCTGCGAGATCGTATCAGAATCGAAGATATCTGTAGACGTACATAGACGTAGACGTCTGTAGACGTGTCCGAAGACCACGGACCCATCGTCTCCACAGCAAGCGCAAGAACCTCATAGTGAGCAGTAATAGTGGAATACTTTCTATGTTTATTTACTTGCGCTTGTTAAGCCGCGGCTCCGATATTGCGAGCCGAACTGACGACGTGGGACGGTGTCAGCGTGTCTACGCACGTGGTGTCCAGGCCAGAGTCCGGCCGAGAGACCAAGGGGAAAAATAATAATTTTTATTATAAAACTGAGAAATGATTTGTTTTGATATCTTTGAAATTGGCTGAGGAGTAAGAAAATACGAGTATGTCTATGTTTTTTCACAACTCCGTCGTCAGTACTTATAAATTATAGATATCTTAATAAAACCTTTTTTTAATATTTCTCCTATTTAAATAAACAAATTCATTTATTATTTTTCTAATAACCCTAACCAATGATTTTATATATGTTTAATAAATCCGGCAAAGTACGAATTTCATCACTCACACACCAAGGATTCTGTACTCCCATGCAACATATAAACACAGAAAACAGATCTAATTAGCTAAATGTGCTTTATATCTAGGTATATGAATATTTGTAATTTCACATATTTTCTATACAGCAGTAATATTCTGAAATGGTAGGCATATATAAATAAAATATTGATAAAAAGGCCATCTAGCGTGACTTTAATAAAACAGAATGTGTGCAACGTGTACAATTAGGTACATACCTATCTAAAGTAAAAATATGATATTGACGTAAGCTCCATCTAGCGTCACTCGTTTATGTTTTATGATAACCTGAAATAATTAATTTAAATGACAAGAAACTGATAATATTTAGTATTTGTTTTTTTTTTATATAATTATTATTTATGTACAAACAATACAAAATGAACCCAAGTGCCAAGTTTGAGACTTATATTACCGTTAGAATATACAGCCGTCAGACAGACGCCGTCAGTAGCCTCACGAATAGGCTCACCCTTTAGTACGGAAGCCTAAAAAAGTTGTGATGCGCGTCATGCGCGAGAGATAGCTGCGCGCGTTAATCTCCATGTTAAGGTTTGAAAACTAAGAGAAAACGTTTTTTTTTTATTTATACTTTATGTACCTACCTACTTATTAATATTGTTATTGTGATTTTATTTTTTTGAGGATCTTTGGATGTTTGGATATAATTATACGCTCTTTATTTCACACTAATTAAATAAAAACCAAATTATAATAACAACTTTAAAAAAACCTAATGTACAGCCGACCTTATCCCTAAAATCAATCTCTTCCAAGCATCCGTCTGTCCGTTGTTTGTTACTTAATCGTGCAAAAAAAAAATTCACCTAATTTGTCATGTTGTCTATGTACATAACATATGCACATGCATATGTTATGCACATAGACAACATGACAAATTAACGGTTGCTAGGTAGCCGAACTAATACGAAAACATTCACCGAATTCCGCTAGTTTTATAATAATTAAACGTCTTACTTATAAACGGTGAATAAGCTCATTTTAGTTCAACAGTGTTTTGTTCCTTTATCGCACGTGTCAGGTTCCAGTCTAACAGAAAGTGAAATAGTATATTTCATTACAAGTGCGGAAAGGCTGTCATTGCAAAGAGTTCCGACAAATGTCTACCCGAGCCGAGGCGCAGCCGAAGGCGAGGGTTGACAGTCGGGACAAGTTGCAATGACGGTTCCGCACGTGTACTGAACGACTATTTTTAATACAGTTGCGATAAAATGAAGCAATTTAATAAATTAATAAAAACACAATAAACTCAACTAACTAATCATTTATTTCTTATAAAAGTTATAATTCACATATACATATTTTGGGTATTCACTTATATCCACGTTGTTACTTATTTTCAGCATACTTTTTATCATCGAAAACCTCGACCATAACGTAGAAGGTTTTAATTTTGCTGAGAGTTCGGAGAAGTATGCCAACATAACATTTTCTGAAAAACTATTTGCTTTTTTCTCTTCTCTCCACGCAATAAATTCGTCGTATGTAGATATGTAGCGACTTTTTGACTTTTCCGGTGGTGTTAATTCAAAAAAATAGGGTCGAAATTACTCATTTTGTTCAACAAACAACTAAACTCGCAAAGAAAATTTCTGGAAAATGGCGCCAACCGTAGAATATAAGCAGAGTTTTTTTTTTTCTTCACCCATTCTGGTAGGCAAAGGGAACTATGCCCATACAGCCAAGTCTTCAGTAGATTTTTTTAATTGATATGAAATGAAAATTAAATTTAATGAAATGAAACCTAACCGAACTCATTCAATCAAATCATTAAATCTGATATTGAAACAAATTAATAGCTTCTTTTTAGAAATATGCGTATTTGCATGAATCATAAAAACTTCTATGTTTTTTTTTTTTAGTAAAAACTTCATGGTTGTTTTTTCTTTTTAATAGACATTATTTTGACAGTTGGGAAAGATAACGCACGAATTCGGGAAAGGTAAAAAAAAGCACGAGTATGTAATAGCCCACATCCCGAACGCTATACGTCCCTACAATACGCCACTTTTTGAGCAACTGTATTAAAAATTCCTTATTCAGTGAATAAGATTTTAACATACTTTTTGTAAGACGGTACATTTTACTTTAATTATTATTATTCTAATGTCTTAAGACTTAATTAACTTAATTATATTTTACTTATTATTAACGCGTGTCAACTTGTTACATAACATGTAGGTACATCTGCCTCGGGCTGCCAAGATACCGGCTTTGCCGAGTTTGGGGCCCACTGTGAAACCATTGTATTATTTTAAATCTGACTGGAAATAAATCTTTACTTTACTTTACATGTCTTAAGCGCTCGAGTGAGAGTTGCAGAGAGCATTGTGCAAGCATCTCTTGGAAATGATTTCCTATATCTGATGTCCTTATACCGCGAAAACATAATATGATATGTAACCCTTCTAACGCAGTCGGGTAAAAATAGACTTTAAAGGTTTAAACATAAAGTTTTAAATTCGCAAAGCTGCACTCGGCTGTTTTATTCTTAGAGCAGTGCGGACCTACACCAACAACATGTTGGGGTAGGTCGCTACTGCGCAAGTACAGCAACTTTATACTGGAGTTAAGTAAATATCAAACGGCGTATTTACCGTTTTATTTTCTTTTTTATTTATATTCTGCGGTCCTTGTTTAATTATGTTATAAAACAATACACTTGAAAATCTTGTTTGTATCAATTTTAAGTGAGATTCAGTGAATTAAGCGCTGTCAACAAGTTAGAGCTGGTTCCGATAGAGAACTAATGTGGGATCGACGGCGCTGCTGTCCTTCTTTAATTACTCGGTTCACACACGACGTTAGTTCCCAATTTTTGCCACGGTAGCCCTTTATCGAAGCAAATTCTACAGGTGGTCGCAGGTGGATGCATTTCTGCATAGGACGCGGAAGCAGTCACAGTCGGAACGCGAAGGGCGAAGCATCAAGCAACCCTGTGCACCGTATTTCACAAACTTAAATTATCATAATATTCTATTAAAAAAAATTGACAATTTTTTTGAGAAAAAGAGTTTTATTTTTTGTTTCAATAGTTTCATTAAAAATGGATGTAATTATTGAAGTTGAAGAAGAATATAAAAAAGTGGAAAATAGTAATAAAAAAACTGCAACAAATAATAACAACGAGCCTAATATTGAAGAAGGCGAAAAGATGTCTTTGGTTATGTTCGCCTTCGGTGGATTATGTGCGAGCGTTCTCACATTAATATCGCTCATAATTTATCTAGGCGACGCCCAATAATAACACCCTAAGGTAAGTGCAAAAATTATTTCTAATTAGTGAGTGTTTAAATATTTTAAATGGTTTATTATTTATATATTTGTCCATTATTATAAGTTTGTCTTAAATATAAAACTGACTGATAAAACATGTAGTATTGTTCCAAAATATTGAGCTCACCTTTTGCTTTTTATTTTTTAATTTATTTTTTTATATCTACAATATTGTTTTTGTAAAACTGCCCGATCAAGAAACTAAAACATTTGACAATATTAACTATTTCCCGCCCAACAAAGTGCGTCAAGTAGCTTTCAAACGTTCAGACTTGCCGCCGTTTTTCGGCGGAGTCAAAGTTACCCACAATTATAGTAATCAAACCAAACGGATAATAAAACAGTGCTTTTGTAATCATTTTCTATTTTTTTATATTATGTACTAACTATTTCCCGCCCTAGAAGGCGCGTCGAACAGTTTTCGAACTTTCAGACTTCCCTCCGTTTTTTGCGTCAAAGCCAACAATGGCAGAAATGAAACAAAGCGGAGAATAAAATACTGGTTTTGTAACAAATTTTTTTTTCACTATTTATTGCGTTGCCATATTTTCACATTTATTTATTTTATTGGAAATTATGGAGCGGAATTTGCAAATGTGTAAAGTTCAAATTAATGTAAATAAAAAACTGTAAATAAGTACGAATAAAACAGAATAAGACTCAATTTGATTACAAAAAAACTAAAACTCTTTTTTTCTTATCTTTCATTTTAACTTATCAACTTGAATTTGAACTTATTTTTTATTAGGTCGGTGGTTAAAAATGTCGGGATAGAGTTTGGATAGAATATATCTTTTTAGGGTTCCGTACCCTTTGAGACCCTATTACTAAGATTCCACTGTCTGTCCATCTGTCACCAGGCTGTCTCTCATGAACCGTGATAGTTAGACAGTTGAAATTCACAGATGATGTATTTCTGTTGCCGCTATAACAACAAATACTAAAAAATTTAATAAAATAAATATTAAAGGGGGCTCTCATACAACAAACGAGTTTTTTTCAGTTTTTATAGATAATGGTACGGAACCCTTCGTGCGCGAGTCCGACTTCGCACTTGGCCGGTTTTTTTTACTTACTAAATATATCAAACCCAGCTAGATTAATAAAGTACAATTAAAGAGATTTTATTATAATTTCGTACATACAATTTATTAAATAATATTTTCCCCGACCTTTTTATTTGTCAATAGATGTCTCCTATGTTGTGTTTTTGTGTCTATAAATGTTAACAATAAGACTGTTTACACGTATTTTAACCGACCAATCAAATGGAAAAACATCTTGAAACCCAAAGTTCAGCTAACGTTGTTTGTTAGAAATAGAAATTAAAATGAAATACAAGACAACGTCTAGTTGAAAAATAAATACATTTTGAAATTAAAATCTAACGATTCATTTAAATAACACAATATCTAGTTTAAAAGATAAATATACTTAAATCCGATGATTCTAAGATTTCTATAACTTTAACTCCTTGTAAGAATTATGGGAAATGCATGAATTTTGCTCACTAGCGCCACTCGATTTCCATCTGTTGCACTTTGAACAATTACAGTCAGGATCAGGAAGTACAGTACTGCAATACCTAGTGCTCCAGGCAGTTCCAGTAAGTGCTAGCAGATGGCGCTACTAATGTCAAAGATATAATTTTTTATCACTATTTTTGCTAAACGTAGCAAAAAATATAGTTAAAACAATACGTAGGTTAACATAATGAAACACATTTGGAATTAAAATCTAGTGATTTTTTTAAATTGCTAATGTTTTAACTTTGTTAAGGAAAACAGGAAATATTGAAGAATATTATGTTTACTGGAGCGCAAAACAGCTTGCTATTTGTTCATACATGCAGTGTTTCATGCAACTATAACAAGTACAACATTATTAGGAGAAATAATCTAGATTCGTAGACTTTTCCCAAAATTTGTAAAATGGTGGAATTCGATTTAAGTGTCCGTAGTTCGCGCTTACCCACATTTTTAAAGATATGATATTACAGAACGAATTTACAAAAAAATCGTATTATTAGTATGGTTACAGCTAATGAAGCTGCATGATTTGTTTTTGCGTATGCTAGTGGACGTAGGTGAAACTGATAATATAGGCGAATGTTTCTTTCGGTAAATTCTAATCCGACGAATCGCTACGAGAAAAGGTAGTTCCGGCCGCACCCGTTGACTGACATGGCGGGGGCACGGCCGTGCCCCTAAATGCACTGAATGCAAAAACTTGCAATAAAAATTGCATAGGTGGCGCTGTATCACAAAGTACAGCAAACGTAAAAATATGCATACTATTTTTAAGTTATTTTTTGAGTTCACTTGTTTAGATTAAATATTTATAACTTGTACGTACAAGAAAAATGGATGTGCATGAAAAATGTGCTTACTATTTGTGGTTGTGTGTGGACAAAGTTGAAAGTCTGCACAATTCTCGAAGTCAAACAAAAACGCGATTGCAGCGCTACGTATCGCTGCTGTTTCAAAGCTTGATGCACTATTTGATCGAGCGCCATCTCTGCAGTTATGCTGCAAGTGCTTGTATTAAGCATAATCATTTTGGAGCATAGACGAGGTTTGCCTTTATTCATTAGTTTCACCTACGTCCACTAGAGATCGGTTGGATAAGTTCATGAAATATTTAATATAAAATTATATACCTAGTAATTACTCATATTATTATGCTCTGCCTGTAATATCTGTATTTTTATATTGTATAATGCAGTGTCGTCTTTTTTTAAATTTGTTATTTTATGTAAAATGTATCGAATGTACTATGTCCCAACTTGTTACCCGATGGGGTGTTGGGTACCCCAAAAAGTGGTCACATTTTTGCTAACTGTACAAAACCCCGGGTTTAGCCGAGGCAACCAAATACATTTAGAGACACCTCGATAAGGTGCGTCATCCTAGATAGGTCACATCTTGTTACCCGATGAGGTGGGTAGACATACGGCGCGCTCTTAGTCTATTAGTGGTTTGGCCGCATATCGCTGCTATTTCAAAGTTTGCTGTACATTGCGATATAGCGCCACCTATGCAGTATTATTGCAAGCTTTTGCACTAAGCATTCAGTGCATAGAATTTACCGGAAGAAACGTTCGCTTTTATTTTTAGTTTCAACTACGTCCACTAGGATACGCAAAAAAAAATATGCATCTTCATTAGCTGTAATCATACTAAGGCTGGAGTTCACTAAAGTAAGCTTAACCGGAAATTACGTAATCGATTGACTATGTAGCAAACATAGTTTAAACGAACGTTAAATTTTTTAGTTTATCTAAAATAAAAGTTTGATTTATATAAATAGTTGTTGTATTTTTATAATGTATTCCACACCTATTTTATAGACAAAGTTTATATCCTTAATTTAATATGTAACAAAGTAATAAATACCTACCTATTTATGATTCGTCAAAAGTTGTTCATGATCGATTGCAGGAACTAATTATACGTTGTATAAATAATTAAGTATTTCTAATTATGTCTTGTACAGTAATTGAACGAATGAGTTAGGCACAACAGACTAACAGCCTTACCGGAAAACGTTGCTTAACTTTAAGCATTGCTTATCATATTTTGTCAACTTCTTGCTGATACGTAATGACATTTGCGGAAAGAAGACAGAGACTTATAACGATGGTTAAAGTTAAGTAACGTTTTTCGGTAAGGCCGTAAAACGTGAGTTAATTGCAAACATGGCAGGCAATTGAATCGCAAACTTCTTGCACTAAGTGCAAGGTAGAAGTTTGCATTATGCCTTAAGTCTTAAGGCATAATGCGTTGCTGCTTCAGATATAACATAACTCTTGTAGATGCTTATCCCTACGACTTTGTTTATATTTTACTAATTTCGACTTTCGTTTGTAAATTTTTTTAGTTAAATTTTCTTTCGTTTATATATTTCTTGTAAATTGACGAGCTACTACATTATTACATCGCAACGCAAACCATATTCTTCTTCCTTTTTTGTATTGGACCCCGCGATTAAAGATTTGCCAGTATCAAGTATTGAAATATTTTCAAGTTTCTTGAATTATACAAATTATATAGTGTTCTAGTCACAGTCAAAGTTACGTAAACAGTAATTTTCTAATTTAAGTCTTGCCTCAGTAAAGTGAAGGCGACTTTACTTGAAGCTTCTATGGAGTTTTGCCGACAACGTAAAATCACACGTTTTACTGCTTTATTTCACTTGTCCACACTCAGACACTTGATCGAACACTTTATGAATAAAACACCACCATTTTTAAAGCATTAATGTTCAAAATAACACAAGTTTAAGAAAATAAAACAAAGCAACAACATGTTACTAAGACGTCCCCGCCAAAACTCAACAAACCATGTTATTATTTAATACGTTTAAAGAAGCTATTCTTGTATATATGTATATATGAATCTTGGAAACAGTTCCAACGGTTTTAATGAAATATGGTTTGTAGGTAGATTAGGGGAAGATAAATCGATCTTGCAAGGTTTCATTTTTAGTGAAACCGGGTTTGCTCGTGTTTTCAGCCATAGAAAAACCGGGTGGAGCTCGGTCGCCCAGGTACTATTAATATTATGTGTAGAAGAAGCTACGAGTGTCCCTAACACTCCGCTGTGCGCGTAGCAAGCGTAGCACAGCGTAGCACATTTATTGTGGTCAAACAAGGTTTAGACTTCACGGCAAATCAACCGGAAAATTAAAACACGTATGTTTATTATAATCACAGTTTAAAAAAAACTGAAGCAACAGACTTCTCATGGATGCCATTGTCAGAACTGGACTAAATTGAAATGGGACCACACGGAAAGCACCAGCTTTCAAATAAAAAAAGAATCATCAAAATCGGTTAATTAAGTTAATCGGTCGAAAGTTATGAGGTAACAAACATTAAAAAAAAATACAGTCGAATTGATAACCTCCTCCTTTTTTGAAGTCAGTTGAAAAGAAAAACAAAACACGCGACACACAGCAAAAATTTCGTTACATTTGATGTGCCATTGAGTGTACGGTTTTTGGGAGAAAGTATGCGTAAAATCGCTGTAAAGGATTATAAATGCGCATTCTTTAGAATAATTCTAGTAAAATCACTTGTAAATATATTACAAAAAAGTTCGCTGGAGGTTGCCAAAAAACGCATTTGCAAAAACAACGGGTTGTTATAAGTTTGACGTGTCTGTATGTGTATCTGTGTGTGGCATCGTAGCTCCTGAACGGATGAACCGATTTTGATTTTGTTTTTTTTATTTGAAAGGGTTTAGCTATGTTTCATCGAAATCGGTTCAGCTGTTTTTTTTGTCGGGGGTTTTTGAATTTTCTTAACGTATACGTGATTTTATTTTGCCTTTGGTGCGTAATTGGACATTGAACGCTTTTATTCCATGCTAAATAAGAGTGGTCCCTAACGACTTATAAGGAATATGGAGTTATGGAGAGGGCTATGCTCGGAGTCTCTCTACGAGATCGAATGAGAAATGAAGAGTTACGTAGACGTACAAAAGTCACCGATATAGCACAGCGGATTAGCAAGTTGAAGTGGCAGTGGGCAGGGCACATAGCACGTAGAACTGATGGCCGATGGCGCCGAAAGTTTCTCGAGTGGAGACCACGTACCAGCAAGCGCAGCGTAGTAAGACCAGCCACGAGATGGACAGATGACCTCATACAAGTGGCGGGAAGACGCTGGATGCAAGCCGCTTCCAATCGGTCTTTTTGGAAATCTATGGGGGTGGCCTATGTCCAGCAGTGGACTGCTAATGGCTGAGATGATGATGATGATGAAATAAGAGTAATTTGCTAGCTAGTAAGCTGTAGTGAGGAGACTTGAAGAGCAACTATATAAATTTTTGGATGCGTTTATTATTTTATTGTAAATAATTCATGTTATTCTTTTTCACTTTAGGTGGTCATCTACGTTTCCTGTTTTCTGGATTCTCCTCAGCACTGCAAGGTGAGTTTACGTATTTTTTAAAGTAATTTTTGTTATACTATGGATTCCATTTTAGGGTTCCGTAGTAACTACGAGGACCCCTTATAAGCTCATCTTGTCCGAATTTCCGTCTATCCGTATGTCACAGACATTTTACTCTGGGACTATTACTAAGGTCTATTAGAAATACATAAAATAAATTTGGCAAGTAGATGTGTTTAGTTAACTATAGGGATATAAAGGAGGGAAGGTTTTTTTACTAGTCCACCTTATCGTGTGGTATTGTTGAATAGGTCTTTCAAAATAATCTTATGTCAGTCGGGATAACCTTATACCACAGAATACATTAATATTATTAAAAACTTAATCGACACATTACTTTGCACTCTGAATCCAATCATAAACGTATTGCACATCCACACGGTTTTGACCAGGTATTTGGTTATCTTTACTAAGCTTGTTATTTTAACAATGGATACTGGTTCAACTTAATAAACAATGCCCATACTGTTTGTAGGTTTAATTTTGCGTTTATAATTGCTTTCGTGGCATCCGAGATGCCGTTGAAGCCTATCGTTGAGGAAACTTCAACTTTTAATTGCAAACTTTCCTTCAATTATTAATTGAAATCGAGAATATGACACTGCTATAAAACTTGGGCTGTGATTTTGACAGTTTGCAATGAAGAATGAAATTCATTTTCCGAATACCTTCGTATTTGACATAAGAAATCAATAGGTAAGAGAATTTGATTTTAACATGGTTCGATTTTCATACAAAAGTATTTTTAAAAGAGTAATTTTTTACAATGAAGTAATTGTGTTTGGCTGTAATATAAATAAAATATTAGAAAAACACCTATTATATATATGTTGGAGGTTACGAAACACTGCCACTTTTAATTTTTGGATCGCCACTTTTAATTCATCATCATCATCATCTCAGCCACAAGAAGTCCACCGCTGGACATAGGCCTCCCCCATGCATTTCCAAAAACGATTACACAGAATAAGCAATAATAACAAATACTAAAGCGTTGTGTGTAAGTATATCACCCTTGTTTACATCAATTGTTAAGGTAGATACACTCAATGCGGATCAGGTGAGATACAATCAAAATGCTACCGATAATGCTGGAGAAGAAACGAGCTTACCAATGTTTAATAAATATGTTGAATGATTTACAATTGGGATCTTAAAAATGCAATGTAATCATGAGATACCATGGTAATGCTCTGTTATAAATTGCGCCTATATTTACATACGAGTACATATAAATAATAAGCGGCCAAGACCCTGTCGAGACACGCATATGATAGAGTTCCGTAGCTATAAGCGAGCAAGTCTGTATGTCTGCCTGTATGTCACAGCCATTTTATTTTCAAACTAGTAGCACTACACAAACGAAAGATAGGTAGATGTATTCTTTAAGCGGCTAGTAAAATTTACATAAAAAGTGAAAATTATGGGTGGTACTCCATTTATGAAGGGATGAATTTCTTTATCAACCCTACTCCATGGCGTGGGGTATCGTGTGTGTGTCGTGGAAAACTGGGAATAATTTTTTTCTCGTCTATGGTATGGTGTGTCGTTAGATGATGATGATGATGATATGAGGGTGTGTGAAAGATATTTTTCAGTTTAGGGATCCGTTCGCGAAATATTAAGCTTTAAAGTACGATAGTTATACGTTAGTTATATATACGAGTATATAACTCGAGGCATTCAAATGAAATTTTTTGTTAGAGTAAATTTTAGTGTCCGTATCCCCCTGCCAGCTAAATACAGAACCCTACACTGCACGTGGCATGACGCGTACTTGGCAGATTTTTGCCAATTAAGCTGTAAAAATCTGATATCTAAATAAAAGATTTATCGTAACTATAATTTAACATGAAACTGTATGTGTTTTCCAGGTCCAGGCAGCTGTCACGTGACTTGTTTGGTACGGAATTATCAGCGCCCTTGATAGCTCTCCAGCGCGTGTTTGACTCTGGATTATAATTACTTTCTAAGGTTTGTACGCACAAAGCAAAGGCGTTTAGGCTGAGGCCTAACGAGCGTTTTTTTTTTATTTGAGTTTTTTATTTGAGTTGTAATGTCGCCTAAAATGAGTTGCGCAATTTTGGTTCGACCGAAATTCTGATAAGCCATCAAACGATTGCATTTTTTAGGGTTCCGTACCTCAATAGTAAAAAACGGAACCCTTATAGGATCACTTTGTTGTCCGTCTGTCCGTCTGTCCGTCCGTCAAGACTTTTATCTCGGGAGCGCGTGAAGTAATCTAGTTGAAATTAAAACCATATACGCAGATCTATAGTATCTTGCTGCAGAAAGAAAAATAAAATTTCTCAGTTTTCGTAAAAAAAGTTACAGCCGAATATGTAGTAAAAAACACACATTTCGACAATCACAGAGGAATCAAAACCTATGGGGTACTTCCCGTTGACCTAGAACTCTGAAATTTGGCAAGAAGCATTGTGTTAGAGTACACATATAAAAAAAAACGAAAACTGGACATTTTTAATTTAATCACAAAAAAATGTGTCTCTATGCAAGGAATGAGGGCCCAAATTTTAAAGTGAATTAACCGTATCATGTGGGGTATCATATGAAAGAGCTTCATTAGCATAAGATAAAACAGGTTTTTAAATATTTTTATGATGTATATTTTTCGATTTATGAAGGAAAATATTAAAAAAAACCTATGATTTCCCTCCCGAACCCTCGGTGGGCGAGTCTGACTCGCACTTGTCTGGTTTTTATTCATGCATATTTTATGTTCTTTATGTTGCATAAAATCTGGTCTATAGTGATAAGCATTAATATTTGTTCTGTTTTTGAGTGTTCTATGTATCAGCGTAAGTACCTATAATTATATTTACAAAAAAAAATTATATCAGCCATCTAGATCCCCTATTTTACAACCTATATATTTATAATATTTATTTATTTTATTTACTTCCTACTGTAACCCCGACTAAGGCGAAGCAAAAGGGAGGGTTATGTTTTGACCGGTATGTGGGTATGTATGTATGTATGTTAATCTGTTCCCTCATAACTTCTAAACTACTTATCACAATCTGGCAAATTAACTGTCGTTGGAAGCGTCTTGTTTATCCACTGGTTATAGGATATGTGACGTCACATTACATTGAATATGTCGAACCCTAGGGGGCACGAAGTCCAGAAAAAATATTCGCCCCACACCAAGTTCTACCATAGAACGAAAAGGATACAAAAAATTCAACAGTTCTATGACGTCACAGTTCTATAGAACTATTGGGAGTTACCGCCATCATGTGTGGTATCATTGTACAGGGATTTTAAAATAAAGGTAGGGTTTGTTACATGATATTTAAAATAAAGGTAGGGTTTGTTAGATGATATTTTTGTAAAGTATTCCCTTTGCGAGATATATCCCGTCAAAGTCATGAAACTATTTTTTATCCGACTAAAACACAAACAATGAAGAAGCAAAAGGCAGGGTTATATGTTTGTTGAGCGGTGTATATATGTATGTACTAAATTGTGCATTTATGTTAATTTGTCAGAAACCCCAAAATACTATAATTAAAAAATAAGTTCAAAAACAAAAACCCGACTATTGAAAAATCACGCCCTAAAAGGTATGTACGTTCTCGTGTGAGTGTCGAAATGTGCGTTTTTACGACATATTCGTCCGTAACTTTTTTTTAAACTGAGAAATTAGATTTTTCTTTCTGCAGCAAGAGACTATGGATCTGCGTATATGGTTTTAATTTCAACACGATACCTTCACGCGTTCTCGAGATACAGGTTTGATACCCGAACAGACGGACAGACCGACGGATAGACGGACAGACAGACGGACAGACGGACAACAAAGTGATCCTTTAAGGGTTACGTTTTTTCCTTTTGAGGTATGGAACACTAAAAATTTACGTAACAACAATATTGTCGCTTTATGACATTATTGACAGATGCCTAAAGACCGTATGTCAGTTTCAGCGCCAGGTGGCAGAAAGTGGAACTAAATTTAAATAACTAGGCGGTCTGTTCGCCACTTCGACGAAACTCATTTGCATAGCTGTTTATCAATTATGGAGAAATTATCATATTATCATTCAGGAACAACGATATTATACCAACAAGGATTTCGCATCAACGCTAGGGGCAAGCTTTATCTGTATCTATCACTACGCTATCTCTAAAACAGAATCATCAAAATCAATTCATAACTGGCGAAGTAATTGCTGAACAAACATACAAAAAACATACGGTCGAATTGAGAAACTGCTTCTTTTTGGAAGTCGGTTAAAAAACAATTTTATGTATGAACTTGGATCGAAAGGAAATTTTTGTTGAAAACTTATTATGTTGCTTTCTAGTTTTCTGTTGGACTATTTTTTTTTTTTACAAAAATGTTAAGTTATCTTCAAAAATGTCGATATGTGTAATTTATTAACTACAACAAAACAATATACAAACTCAACTAACTAAACTATACACAAACGGCATATCGATTTCCCCAGACCGATATATTGTATGTGTAAGCGAGACGGATGATTTGATATACTTAGTCTGGCCATAAATACTGTTACAGTTAAAAATAAGAAAGATTTAGAATTTAGAATCTGTCATTTTTATACGATTGTTCATTGAGTTTTCTAATTTTGGCGCCAATACATTGTACAATATTTTGCGATATTAAAATGGAGTGGGGTGATAAAGAGAACCGAATCGCTGTGATTGCATTACACAAAGTTGGTATGGAGCCAAATGCAATTTTTAAAACTCTCCATACGCTTGGTATTAGTCAAATGTTTGTGTACCGGGCTATTAATAGGTACAATGAGACCTCCTCTGTTTGTGACAGAAAAAGATCTGGCCGTCCACGTAGTGTTCGTACGAAAAAGGTGGTCAAAGCAGTAAGGGAAAGAATTCGAAGAAATCCTGTCCGAAAGCAAAAGATTTTATCTCGGGAGATGAAGATAGCACCCAGAACCATGTCGCGTATTTTAAAAGATGACTTAGGACTTGCAGCCTATAAGAGACGCACTGGTCATTTTTTAACTGATAATTTAAAAAGGAATAGGGTGGTAAAATCGAAACAACTACTGAAGCGGTACGCAAAGGGAGGTCACAGAAAAATTTTGTTTACGGATGAGAAAATCTTTTCAATTGAGCAACATTTTAACAAACAAAATGACCGTATTTATGCTCAAAGCTCTAAGGAAGCTTCCCAATTAGTCGACAGAGTGCAACGTGGGCATTATCCGACTTCAGTGATGGTTTGGTGGGGTGTTAGCTATGAAGGAGTGACTGAGCCATATTTTTGTGAAAAAGGTATCAAAACATCGGCACAAGTGTATCAAAATACCATTCTTGAGAAGGTAGTTAAGCCCCTTAACAACACCATGTTCAATAACCAAGTATGGTCCTTCCAACAAGACTCGGCACCAGGTCATAAAGCTCGGTCCACGCAGTCTTGGTTGGAAGTGAACGTTTCGGACTTCATCAGAGCTGAAGACTGGCCGTCGTCTAGTCCTGATCTTAATCCGCTGGATTATGTTTTATGGTCAGTTTTAGAGAGTATGGCTTGCTCTAAACGCCATGATAATTTGGAGTCCCTAAAACAATCCATACGATTGGCAGTGAAGAATTTTCCCATGGAAAGAGTGCGTGCTTCTATTGATAACTGGCCTCAACGTTTAAAGGACTGTATTGCAGCCAATGGAGACCACTTCGAATAAGCTTTTATATTTTAAATTGTTTTATTTTTATATATTAAACTAACACACTGTAAAAGTAATAAATGTTATTTGCAATAAAAAAATAATTTTTTTCTTCGTGACAATATTTATGGCAAGACAAGGTATATAGAGCCTTGTGTAAACTCTTATTCTACAATATAATTTCAGGATGTTCCAGCTAACTGACGATGGAGTCAGAGGCTCCATCCTCTGCCCATGGTACCAAATATACGCTTCATGGTACCAACTATGCGGTATAAGTATATCGGACAGTTAGAAACACAATCTAGCGTCATCGTTTTCATCCAATCAAATCAATCTTCGGCCACAGTATCGCTTTCCATCAGGCGTGCTGGTGGTCAAACGTAGAGCTATTCTATATAAAAAAAAAAAAACATCAAGTCCAGAACGAAACGCTTTAATTTCATCGTGCGGACTGCTAAACTGTAGAATATGCTTCCTAAGTGGGTCTTATCCGATAGACATAATCTGGGTGTCTTTAAATCGCGATTGAATTGGTTTCTTTTCGGTAAACGCGCTCCATCGTGGACCGCAACGTCGCTTAGTATCAGGCGAGTTGGCGGTCAAGCGCTAACCTCCACAAAAAAAAACACTTTACTTACTTTTTTACTCCATAAAAAATATTATAATTCTCAGAGCAGTACAAGTATAAAAAACCTTCTTCGAATCTAGTTTCGTATAAGTCCAAAAATCCTTCACCGAAAATAATGTTGAAATTCCGGTTTCGTAGACGATTGAATGGGCCGTTACAAATACCGTGGAAACCTAAATTATAAGCTTGTAAAAACTGCTGTTTTCTAAAGATAGCTTACACGTGCTTACAGTGCGACCGAACCTTTACAGAGAGATAATACTGTAAAGGTTCGTAACTACTAGCGTTTGATGTAAGATGTACAAGCAATAGAGGCACGGGTAAACATACTTGTATCGAAACTGGCGGTATGCCAAGAGTTGCACTCGAGTTTTTTGTACTTCCGATATTGGAAGATTTGAATTTGGTTATGTACTCACGCGTTAAACTAGAAACACAAACAAATTAGCACAAGTGTGTAGGTTAAAAAATATATATATATATATATATTTCATAATCGATCTACGCTCGGGAACTTTCTCTATTCGTTCCTCTCTCACCGTCACAAGGGCAATAAAAAAAAGTTTAGCGGTGGGAAAAGATTTCATTCTATTTTCAACTTTATTTAATTGCGAGATAGACTTTTCATTCCTCGTTTAGAGCTTCCCGGCTTACGAACGCTTTGCAGAATGACCTAAATTGCTGGAAATAACTAACTCGGTTAAAATATATCTATAGAGGTTACAAAATATATTTATCACAGATGTCAAAGATTAAGTACAGTAATACAGATGTTACAGCCGCGAATGAGGTTTTTACGTGTATACTCTACGTTAATTCATACAACTCCAGGCATTGAGCGTGACCGATATATGCAACTGAAGAGTTCCACAAATATATTCGAATATCGGCCCGGCTTTGCTCCAACAAGCTTCCCATCGTAAAGAAACGTCAAACTGGTACACGTACTTTCGTCTCTTTCGCCCTAACCAAGAACGAGTTTAAACAGAAAGGGACGGAAACTAATCCCAATAATAAGGATTATTTTGCTTTAAAAAGAGAACAGAAGAGCGTCATCGATTTAGTTTCTGTTGATGTTAGAGGCATCAATTTAGGGTTTTATTTTTCGATAGAAAACGTTAGGGAACTATAGAAATTCACTATCTGCCTAAAAGATATTCCAGGGATCTTAAAAAAATACCTAAAACAAACTTACCAACCACAACATAAATAATAACACTGTAACACTAATTAAGAACTACGGATAAATATACGTATTTGAAATGTGAGCAAATTGAAAAATAAAAGAAAATTCTCATAATGCATGAAATATTCTTGAAAATGAAGAAAACGTAATAAAAAAACTCTACGGGCTTAAAAAAAATATAACATAAAATTTTAGTTACAATGACGCAATTTAGAATGGTATATATTATTATTATTTTGGTTGAATTCATAAAAAAAAATTGTTAAATAAAGTACAAAGGTAAAATACACCTAAATGCACGACGCGATGGTCGATTTTAGCACGAACCAGATAAACTAAAACGTGCTTTTATTACGAAGGCCAACACCCTGTAAGGTTTTCCGCAGTGGCCACAGTGCAGTAATACTGTACTGTGATTAAAAAAATGACAAGCAATGATTAGTTATATTATTATTTAGAGCAAACATTATAGGTTATACATAAAGCTAACCAAACCTTGACACGTTAGCACAAACATGAATTTAGTACAAAAAAAATATATTACAAAAAAAAGAAATACTCACATTTATAGTAAATTTTAAACAGCGTATTATTGTTTATTTATTAATATTCCAACGAAAAAAAAAAACGTTTTGCACATGGAGAAATAAAACGTAAACAGACTATACGATATACCATGTTAATTTTTTTTCATAAGAGAATATCATCCTAATTCTTCATCCGGGAACTGAACGCCATGTTAGTCACAAGCACAATAACAATACTGTTGGGTGTGGTTGGTACAGAAGTTTCACAGATTTGGAAGGCGCGGTAAACGTGCGACCATCACGGGAGCCACCGGGACACTAAAGACTGAACTTCATATCTTCTTGTCGGGAAATTTAGCAAAATTTTCCCTCTCCTTCTGTTGTAGGCCTTGTGTTTAACCCCATGGCCTTGCGATAGTCCCTTGGCTAAATATAATTTGATATGAGCATTACTTGTTATCATATGAAAGGCATGAGAATGGCTTGCATAATGTTGGTGTTTATGTACACAACTCTAGGTTGATTTTCTCTATATTTGACCGACTAGTATTATGCGGAGTGTATTATTTTATTTTTAGTGTACTTTTCAAGCTTTTAATTAGCTTAACACGCGTTGTTTGAATGCTCAAAGTTATGTGATCAATATCTTGGAAACGGTTATAAGTCAATTTTGACTAGTCTGATCCGCTGAGATTGATGTAATGTACGAGTACTTATATTTTATGACAATGGAATATTAAAATAAGATAATAAAACCGATAAGTTTCCGGCAGCCTAGTCGGGAGACCGTCTGACTTGCGATCCGCAGGTCCTGGGTTCGAATCCCGCGGCACGCACCTCTGTTTTTTCGAAGTTATGTGCGTATTGTTGATTGCCGCCAACTTCAAACGGTGAAGGTAAACATTGTGAGGAAACCTACATGTCTGAGAGTTCTCTATGATCTTGAAGATGTGTGAAGTCTGCCAACCCGCACTTGGCCAGCGTGGCAGACTATGGCCTAACCCTTCTCACAATGAGAAGATGGCCCGTTCCCAGCAGTGGGACAGTTTGTCAAACAGGGCTGGAAAAAAAACCGGCCAAGAGCGAGTCGGACTCACGCACGAAGGGTTGTGTACCATTATCTATAAAAAAAACATACAAGAGCGAGTCAGACTCGCCCACCGAGGGTTCCGTACAAACTAGTACATAAAAGGTTTTTTTTATATTTTCCTTCATGAATCGAAAAATATACATCGCAAAAAAAAATTAAAACCTGTTTTAGTTTGTGCTGATTAAGCTCCTTCATATGATTCCCCACATAGTATAGTTAAAGCCATTTAAAATTTGGACCCTCCTTCCTTGCATAAAGACCCAAATTATTGTGATTAAATAAAAAATTACCAGTTTTCGGATTTTTTCTTAAATGTGTACTCTAACACAATGCTTCTTGCCAAATTTCATAGTTCTAGGTCAACGGGAAGTACCCCATAGGTTTTGATTCCCTTGTGAGTGTCGAAATGTGAGTTTTTTACGACATATTCGGCTGTAACTTTTTTTACGAAAACTGAGAAAATTGATTTTTCTTTCTGCAGCAAGAAACTATAGATCTGCGTATATGAATTTTAAATTCAACTCGATACCTACCTTAACGCGTTCCCGAGATACAGGTTTTGACACCCGGACAGACGGACAGACAGACAGACGGACTACAAATCCTATAAGAGTTCAGTTTTTTCCTTTTGAGGTACGGAACCCTAAAAGCGGCAAAAATCATGTTTGTTGTGTGTTGTATTAAATATTAATTTTATTTTAATTTAATTATTTATTTTGAAAGTGAATAATATAACCTAAGAATATAATTCAATATTCTGTGAAATCATTCTGTGTGTTGCCGTTATCAATATCGAGCAAAAACGAGCAAAAAAGTCACGTTTGTTGTATGGGAGCCCCCTTAAATATATATTTTATTCTGTTTTTTAGTATTTGTTGTTATAGCGGCAACAAAAATACATCATCTGTGAGAATTTCAATTGTCTAACTATCACGGTTCATGAGATACAGCCTGGTGACAGACGGACAGACAGCGGAGTCTTAGTAATAGGGTGCCGTTTTACCCTTTGGATACGGAACCCTAAAAATGGCCAAGACAGCCAGGTGAGTTGGCGGTCAAGCGCAAACCTATTTTTACATATAAAAAAATCATTGACAGTTTTGATGTTTTATTACTATGGTGTTTTACATATTTATCGTATCGTATCGTATCAGCCCTGTTTGTACAAACTGTCCCACTGCTGGGAACGGGCCATCTTCTCATTGTGAGAAGGGTTAGGCCATAGTCTGCCACGCTGGCCAAGTGCGGGTTGGCAGACTTCACACATCTTCAAGATCATTGAGAACTCTCAGACATGTAGGTTTCCTCACGATGTTTTCCTTCACCGTCACATATTTATCGCTTAATAATAATACTTGCTTAACACAAAAAAATTACATACACATTTTGTCAATTAACAGTGATCTCTATCTTAGCACGAGTGCAGTATGAGTAAGCAAAGTTTGACTACTGTCTCGTGAGTCTTAGAAAGCAATTTACTGAGAAAATAAGAATTAAAAGAACTATAAAGAACGATTTTCAATCCGGCCGGATTGCTACTTTGTTTAATATATCCGTATTTTTCATTGATTATGATGAGGAAATAGCATAATACATATTATTATGCTATTTCCTATTTCTTCTCCAAATCTTGAGTTATCTCAATATCCTCGCTCGTATGACTAACTGTCCTATCTCATTTCAGTCATTTGTTCAGGACAAACGTTTTTCGGTTCTGAGATTAGATTGTCTGTCAAAAATATAAAAAATATGATGTTTTGCATACCTTATGATACTAGCTTTCATAGAAGTTACTTACATTTTAATTTCACATTGATACTTTTAATGTAATTGCATTCTAAATACAAGTTATTATTATTTGAAAAAATGAGATAGGACAGTTAGTCACGCGAGCGACGATATCAAGTGCAATGATCCGCTTAGTAATTTAGCCGTAAAACGCTTGCAAACAAAAAAAACATTTAACTTCGCTTTACATGAATATCGATGATGATCCTGTTTAAGGTAGTAGGATTTTTTATACTGTTGTCTCCCAGTATTTGGCTACTGCGACCCGGCAGGGAGAAGCACTGTAAAGGTCCTGTGCTGTGTGCAAGACTGGGGACACTGAGGGCACGAGAGTAAGTGATGCATGGTCTTAGTGGCTCCACAATGGGGTACGTAAAGGTTTTTTCGGTATTTTTTTTATATTTTTATTTGATAGGATCATTTAAAAGAACTAATTTCAATATTTTTTTATTCTGTGCAGTACTTATTTTTTTAAAGATAAAATCGTGATTACATCGCAATTACTGCTGAATAAAATGTTCGATAGCCTACATGAACTAAAAATAATAATATGATAAACGTCTAACGTGACGTTGACAGTGACATGTAGGTATATTTCTACAATTATATAGAAAATTATTTTGTTACGATAGTTGTCATAGAAATATTGTCTATGCTTGATATTCAATGCCAATGCTGTCAGTATCATTTTTTTTTAGTAACTGTGACGTCATTTTAAAGGTTGACTGAAGGTTAAATATTTTTTATATTTTCGCAAAAATTTGCGCCATCGCATCATTTTATGAGCCCAAAAAATATGGTTTATAGACATACCCGTACAATCTCGAAATGGTTTTGGAATCAGCATATGTTACATTTTTTTTTACATACCCCATTGCACTGTGCTCTCTCAGTGTAGCCCCACTTTACCATGTTCTCCCTGCAACGGCCCACTTGGGTGCAGAGTCGGTTTAGCGACTTCCACGTGGGCCAAAGGAGGTTACAACCTGCTGGGAGTTTTTCGGTAGGGGCTGGAAAGTCGGGAGGAGGCGCTAGCGTATCTTTCCAAAGCTTCAGGCGGGCTTCTTTTGGATGTTGAGTTAGGGCAGTAGTTCCTGTTAGTAAACTACTGCGACTTATAAGGCGTATTTTTGGAGGGCTTTCGCCGTATAGGGGCTGTCTTTGGTCAGATTCCTGTTTTTGTTATTCTAGTGAACAAGCTATATTATATGTTTCAACATATCCATTAGCCTCGCATAATATGTGGGTCGCCACATCCAATTGATTTCGCCGGAGTTCACCGTTTCTTCAATAAATAATCAGCACCCTTAGTACAAGTTTTTTTGAAGAAACGCAACGATGAAAGTTTTCGTACGCCTTATTTTATTGAAAGCGCCCTCTATGGATTATGAAGAGAAACGTAAAAAAATTATGGAGGCGTACAAACATGCAACAAGGTTAAAATTGCGCAATGAGTACTTGTATAAGCTAAAATAGGCCCCGCTTGTCCGCAAACCAGCAAAAACATAGGTACATAATTTTATTCATATTTTGCTGAGCTGAGCTATATATAATTAAATATATACTTAATATAAATATTTGTGAACATTTTACACAACACCATCTAGTCCAAACTAAGCAGAGCTTGTACTATGCAACTATATATAACTATATAAGTATATACCTGACTGCCGAAGGATGGATATGTTTTTCGGATGTATGTATGTATGTGAGTACCTTTGTATGAAGTTTATTTGACACGCCCTGCAGCCTAAGCCATAATGTATGACGGTGCCTTTTTAGGCTTATATTATTATTACTAAAAATAATGCCTAAAAATTAAGGATCGTATTAAGGGTCTTACTTATAGGCGCTGAATAATGTCAGTTAAACAGTGTTTTGTTCCATTTTCAGTGAATAAAATTTTATCATGCGTTTATAACTAAGACTGAAGGATTTAATTTGATGTAAATCTAAAAATACAGCGCTCTTACATTACTTTAAGGATTTAGTTATCTGGGGGCACGGCCGTGCCCCCGCCTTGTGAGCCAGCGGGTACGGCCGGGAGGAGGTATCTCCCTATCTTTTCTCGAAGAGATTCGTCGGATTTTTAGACCCTCTTAGCTTCGGCCTCGATGATACTAGAGAGTTTAAGTTAAGTTAAATAAAAAAGGTTTATTAAAATAATAATGTTTTTCAGTTTTTTCGGAGGCGATTATTTTTTATAAAAGTTTTTATTTTATAATTTTTTGTAGCTCTAGTCTACTAAGTACTACATGCTTAATTTTTTATTACTTTTAAAATAGCTACTACCTTATAATACACAACTCGGCATTAAAATCTGCGAGTGAACCACCCCTATTTTCCCATCCTTAGGGTAGTTTTTTTTTTCAAACTTATATGGATCCAATTTCGAGGTATACCCTATCTAATAAAAAAAGAATTATCAAAATCGGACTGCCCTGTCAAAAGTAATGCGTGCTCATACATTACAATCAGTGAGTGAATAATCAATCATCCCCTATTTTCCTACCCCTAGGGTTGGTTTTTTTTCCAAATTTATATGGGACCAATTTCGATGTATATATCCAATAAAAAAAGAATTATCAAAATCGGATTACTCTGTAAAAAGTAATGCGTGATCATACATAAAAAAAATATATATATACGCGTCGACTTGAGAACCTCCTCCGTTTTTTTGTCGGTAAAAAATAGAGTAAACGGAAGTCTTGAATAGGGTAAAACCGGGATAGAGGCCCCACTTTTTGAAATCTCTTTTTATCTTTCAGTACAAAAAGCAAAAAAAAATATTTGTGAAACTAGCAGCTAATATAGTTTTTATCTACAATTTATGTATAGTAGTAGTAAATAACATTATCTTTGATATTTCCAGAGTATTAGCAATTATTGCGAACCTCTACATTTTGGGGCATCTATCCCATATTCATGCCACGCCCCATATTCGTGACCAGACACGAGATGGACAGATGACCTCATACAAGTGGCGGGAAGACGCTGGATGCAAGCCGCTTCCAATCGTTTTTTTTGGAAATCCATGGAGGAGGCATATGTCCAGCAGTGGACTTCTTATGGCTGAGATGATGATGATCCCATATTAGATAGTTGCCTAACCCATATAAATAACATTCAGGATAGATGACTCACCGAGAAGCAAGACATCTACCCTGCAGAAAATTTGATCATAGCTTGTTTTCCCATGCAATCGTAAACAAACATCGCGACACGGTAATCTTAGTGATAGGAAAATTGAGAGAAAAGTGAGAGATCATTTTGTTTATTTAGATAGTAGAATAGTTATTTGTTATACAAGAGTGCAAAGTTGCTTTTTAACCGCGTGCTCAATTTTGATGTCCGATCAAGCGAAGGATTCTAAAATTGAATCACGAGCGCACCGAGTGATTCAAAAATAAGAATACTGAGCGTTAGCGAGGGAATCAAAAGAGCACGAGGTGAAAAATCTTTGCACTCGAGTGCAACACGTAACTTTCATCCCACCTCAGCGAGGAAATGACTAAATGCAAAAAAGAAACATTTACAATTTCAGTTACTTTTATTTCAGTTTAGGTATTAACTACTACATTATGATAGTTAAGTATTACACAATATAATCTTAAAATTATAACAAATAATACTTAGGTATAATGGTTGATGACCAGATGAGGCTCTTTTTAAAAATGCCACTAATTTAGGATAGGTGTCGATATGTATGTCTTTTTTCATGTTTTTTGTTGCTTTTAGCATTGAATACGTACTCTATAGAGTGCTCGATTTCTTGGTCTCGGATAATTCAATAAAATATGCCAGCAAAATGTTTTCGGAGAAAGTTTTGGCTCCTTTAGCTAATCGCCACGTGTTAAACATATCGTACTGTTTCAAATACTTCTCGCGTGATTGTTGAGGGAGAAAGTTCATTTGCGCATTATTTATTAACAGTTTCAGTCAATTCTGTTGGCGTCAAATAAACTTCTTCGTCGCTAAAATCACTCATTTTAGGTTTTATACTTGTTTTCCAATTTCTTGTTTTTAACCTAAGATTTATAACAATACATAATTATGCCGTGAAAAGAAAATGGCGCGCGCTAAGCAAATTAAAAAAAAGTAGACCAAGAATGTTCCGAGTCTGAGTTTTTAACAAATTAAAAGAGGATGTATGATAAACTCGGCACCATGGAGGTAGAAGTAAATAGGTTTAATGATGTTTTGAATTCACAAACTCAGTGCACACGATGTTCTAAATTTGAATTTATTTTATCATCTAGAGGATAAAAACGGCTTTTGTACTCAGATATCGAAGAGCAAAAATACTCTTTCCGAGATGGGGGATGAAAATGTATTTTAAAAAGTTTTTCTTCGATATCTTTTATATAGGCTGAGGAGTAAAACATGTTTTTTTTTCACTACCCTTTCGCCAGTATAAGTGATATCTGAATAAAACTATTTTTAAATATTTCTCTTAGCTAAACAAGTTTAAAAAAAAAACTCAAAAACCCTCGACAAAAATAACAATTAGACCGATTTTGAAAAACATAGCCAAGAACTCTCTCAATGAAAATCTCTTTCAAACAAAAATGAAACCGGACAAGTGGGAGTCAGACTCGCCCACCGAGGGTTCCGTACAAACTAGTAGATAAAAGGGGGAAATCATTTTTTTTATATTTTCCTTCTTAAACCGAAATATATACATCGCAAAAAAAAAAACTGTTTTAGCTTATGCTAATGAAGCTCTTTCATATGATACCCCACATGATACGGTTAAAGAACTTTGGAAAATTTGGACCCTCATTCCTAGCATAAAGACAGTATTTTATTGTGATTTAATTAAAAATGATCAGTTTTCGGTTTTTTTTCCTATATATTATTTCCTATATGTACTCTAACACAATGCTTCTTGCCAAATTTCATAGTTCTAGGTCAACGGGAAGTAGGTTCCCCATAGGTTTTGATTCCCTTGTGAGTGTCGAAAAGAGCGTTTTTTACGACATATTTGGCTGTAACTTTTTTTACGAAAACCTGAGAAATTCGATTTTTTTGCAGCAAGAAACTATGGATCTGCGTATAAGGTTTTAATTTCAACACGATACCTAACGCGTTCCCGAGATAAAGATCTTGACACCCGGACGGACGGACAGACGGACAACAAAGTGATCCTATAAGGGTACCGTTTTTTATTTTGAGGTACGGAACCTTAGAATAACTAGATCACAATCGGTGCATTCGTTTGAGTCCCACAGACAGACACACATACACACGTCAAACTTAAAACACCCCTCTATTTGAGTCGGGGGTTAATAAACACAATCATCTCTCACTTTTCTAATATTCCTACTCAATAATGTTATATGTTTAAAATTTTTGTGATGGGCGAGAGAGATAGCTGAGTGCTTCGAACGCACCCTTAACTGGATGTGGTGCTGATGATGATCTGGTTGTGTTTCAGATCCTCGATCCTGTATAAGACCCGACAATGGGTCTCCTTCTAGAAATGTCGATGGTGGCGCTAACGATTATGTCAATCGTTAGGAAGCTGATAAAGCCACCCGACTCCGACATCTTCATCGACATGCTGAATGACTTTTTGCATATAAACTTCTTGTTTTGGATGATGCTGAGGCGTGTGAATTAGTTGAGGGTAATTGAATTTATATTAAATTAATATAAGATAAGTCGGCGAATTATCACCCACACACCCATAGCAAAAATCCGTACTCAGCGATATCGATCCACATTCCTGTTGCGTACTGCACAAGAATGGAATTCTTTGCCGCCATCTCTGTTTCCTGAGACCTACAATCTTGGAATTTTCAAGGCTAGAGTGAATAGATATCTTCTAGATCGACGAGCTCCATCCTCGGCCACACCGTCGCTTAACATCAGGCGATTTGGTGGTCAATCGTAGATCTATTTTGTATAAAAAAAAGATTTTTCATTCATTCTTCGCGTCGATGGTTTATTTTTAGCCCCCGACACAAACAGAGGGGTGTTATAAAGACGTGTGTGTCTGTTTATTTGTATATCTGTGTTTATGTCTGTGGGATCGTAGCTCTCAAACGGGTGGACCGAATTAAATCTAGTTTTTTTTTTGTTTGAAGAAAGGGTTTATCGAGTGTTCCTAGCTACGTTTCATCAAAATCAGCTTAGCCGTTTTTTGTTGGGGCTTTTTAAGTTTTCTAAATTTACTTATATAATATTAAAAGATCATCTTGATTAGCTTGGTCTTACGTTAATCTCATCATTGTACTTGACGATAAAACTAAATACTGAAATTATTAAATATTAGCCGCACCCTGCGGTGTCACCTGAGTACTGATGAAAACCGGTGATGATGATGACAAAATATAGCCACATAGGCTATTTTTTATTTAAAAAAAAAGCTCACGAGTATACACGTATCTCAAAGTATAAACAGCTATTTTATGACTGGATGTCTCATCGTAATAACTTTAGAATTATAGTCTAGAAAAAATAAATCCGTTTGTATGGAGCTGATCACAGTATTTGCAACTGGGGGGGATTCTTTGAAATTAAAAATCATAGATCAACAATAATCCCCGATTTATAGACTAACTGCGTTCCGCGGTTTCACTCGCGTAGTTATGAAAAACGGTGATGATTGTGATGATGATAAGTAGCCTATCCAGGTCCAAAGCTATCTCTATACTAATTTTCATAACAATTGCTTCAGCCGTTTGAGCATGTAAAGGTAACAAAATTAGCTTATATAATAACATTATAAAATTGCTTCAAACGTTTTTCAAAACACCAGTACATTCACTTAAATAACAATATACTTAGTTGTCTTTTATGTTGTCACAAATCTTATTTTTACTAGACTATTAGCACAGCCTATAAATTTGTAGTATTTTTTGTAACAAACCTTTAACTGGGTGTAGTGCTGATACCGGGCTTTGAGAATGTGCTGAGCTAGACTTTTGTTTCAGATACCCAACCTAGTGTTAGAAGCGAGGATGGGGATTCTACTTGAACTGACGATGTTGGCGATGTCGATGGTGGTGCTAACCCTGGTAGCTGAATTGGAGCGCAGCGATCAGATTAGCATCCTGATAGTAATCGTACCTCTGGGATTATTTGTATTGTTTCTCCTGAAGTCCACAGATTTATGCTGAGTTGAGTTTAATTTAATTTATATAATATTGACAGACTGTATTAAGAGTCTGTAGGACGACCTTCGTCCGTCTCGCTCGCTGTGTTTGTTTGTTTACCTTTTATTTGAACATGAAAGAGACAACTCAAAAAGCCAAGTCACCGATAAAAGAAAACATACGTTAGATGTGGGCTTTGATCCTTCTGAAAACGATGAAAAGAATATACTTCAGTTAAAATTCTAGATATATTTTTAGGGTTCCGTGCTCAAAGGGTAAAACGGGACCCTATTACTAAGACTCCGCTGTCTGTCCGTCTGTCACCAGGCTGTATGATGTATTTCTGTTGCCGTTAACAACAAATACAATACTTCTAATTAATGCTCTTTAGCATGAAATTATTACAAAAATAATAACAGTCTTTATTTAACTTTAGTCGTGGTTACTCGTCCCAACAACCTCTAGGGATAATAGGTAAATAAATAAATAAATAAATAAATATTTGTGGACATTTCACACAACACCATCTAGCCCAAACTAAGCAAAGCTTGTACTATGGAACTAGATGGGTGATAGAATACATATATACTTTTTTTTGTAAATATATACATATGATACATATAAACACCCAGACACAGAATCAACATCCATGCTCATCACACAAATGTTTGCCCTGGGTGGGGATTGAACCCACGACCTTTCAGTTCAGCAGGTAGACGTAAACACACTACCAACTGAGCCACAAGGCCAGTCAACAAGGCCAGGTACTCGTATGTACCTACACGCCTTAAGAACAAGTATAAGTTTAGAAAACTCAAAAACCCCGGACAAAAAAAACAGCTGAACGGATTTTGATGAAACATAGCTAAGAACACTCCAGACTAATTCACCTTTCAAACAAAAAAAAACATAATCACAATCGGTTTTTCCGTTTGGGAGCTACGATGAAGACAGACACACACGCACGTCAAACATATAACATCCCGTCGTTTTTGCGTCAGGGATTAATATAATAATAGTTTAAAAAACTGAAGCAACCGACTTCTCATGGATGCCATTGTCAGAACTGGACCAAAAGCAGCACTGGGAAACACCAGCTTTCAAATAAAAAAGAATCGTCAAAATCGGTTCACCCTGTCGAAAGTTCTGAGGTAACTAAAAAAAAAAATACAAAAATACAATCGAATTGAGAACCTTTTTTACTATGGAAATTAACGTGGTTTTCACACATTTTTAAATAAAAACTACGGGTCACTCACGTTTAAGAATTGAGAACCTCCTTCTTTTTTGAAGTCGGTTGAAAAGGACCGGATTCGATTCCCGGACTTGCTGAGCAAATGTTTGATTGATTAATTAAATATCGTGTGCAAATACGATGTGTGTGTGTTAGTGTGTTTTTGTGTGTGTCGCTCTAGCAGCTCTACAGTTGACGATAGATTTGATAGAGATTTGGAGATATAAATCATGCTAGTTGCTAGTGGAATATAATCGTGATGAAATTAAAAGGAAAACTATCACGGCTAAAAAGGCTACAAGCTATCGAGTTATAGTCGATCAACTTAAAATAATTACTTAGACAAGTTAAGAATATTTCATTTAAACAACATTAGTTAATTGACATGATCTTAGTATCAAACAACAGACCGTATTTTAAGGTCACATAAATTATGGTATGTAAGTACGGAACCCTACATTGCACATGGTAACACACGCACTTGGCCATTTATTTTGCGTTGTACTAAATTATATTATGTAGATGCTAGATAGTGGCTAACACATTTGATTATGTTTTTCTCTTAGAATATTTAATTTTTCGTAAAATACTCCGCTATTTCTAAATTGATTTTATTGTAACAAATATGATATGCACATCCGTTTATTTAAGAGATATAAGAAGACATACAGACAGATACACATACATACAATGATGGACATACGCCTTCCAAATGGATTTCCAAAAGGACCTGATGGAATCTCCCTGCATCCCTGCAGCTGCCACTTATAAAAGGTCGTGTGTTATTCTTCTGGTTAGTCCTCCTACGCTGCGCTTGCCGGTGTGTGGTCTTCAATCGAGAACTTTTTGGTCACCAGTTCTACATGTTATGTGCCCAACTCACTGTCATTTTAACTTGCTATTCCACTGTGCGACTTTCATACGTCTACGGATCTCTTCCGTTCTGACTCTATCTCGCAGAGACACCGAGCTTGGCCCTTTTCCACAGCTTATAGCTCATTGCCTAAAGTGGCAGAAAGACTCTTAATGCAAGTCGTTTCAATCAGGTCTTTGTGAAAACCCATGTGTGAGGCCTATACATGTCCATATTGTTCATCAATTAACTTTTTATTGCTGAGATGATGATACTACTTTCTTTTTATTCGAAGCATAGGGGGCCACAAGGGTTCTAGCAGCCCCAGCTAGTCACTGCGACTTTCACAGATCTATTGTGATAAGATACTACTGCTTAGTGGTTAGTAAGGTATTTTAACTGTACCAAAGTTGTGGTACGTTCCCTCATGGACTTGTGCGAGATCCCGCTACAAAACACACAAGACTAGTGTAAGTACATTGTAGGGCGGTTTATACTGTCAATAAAATAACAATGTCAGGTGGTCGATTCCGTCAACACAACCGGCCGGATACTGGTTTGTAAACGTAAACATTTCGTAATTGAACGGACCTGAATGTGAATAAGCGTACAGCGATCTTAGAACGATGTTTGGTACAATGGTCAAAGGGCGCTTTCACTCTAAGCGATAACGGCACGATAATGATACTGGGCCGATATCGGTAACGGTTGAATGTCGTGAAGCACCACGCGAACGCAAAACGTTGCCATGTGTGTCGACCCTTTCAGTGTATATATAAGGTCCATGTCATTATTAGCCTTCCAACCCACTTTGTGGGCTGATGATTATGCTCTGGAGTACGGAGACTTGAAGCCTATTCGAAACAAAGTTTTGCGGTCACGTGGTGCTCCAAGTCATCATCACCGTCATCATCAAGATGACGATGTTCTGGATTAGGGAGGTTATTGTAAATGAAGTTTTGTGGTTGTGTGGTGTTCCAGATCATCTTTGCCATCATCATGCTGATAATGATCTGATTACGTAGACTATTAAAGTAGATTTGAGAAAAGTCTCGTACTCCAGATCATGATCATCATCACCATCAGCTTGATAATTATGATAATGAGCGAGAGAACAACGTGTACCCAAAACTTCGTCTCCAATAATCTCTAACAGCACTAATTTATCTCTAATCTCAATATCGTCACGATATCGGTACCGTGCCGATTGTCATGCCGTTATCGATCGAATAGTGTGAAAGCCCCCGATGGCATTGGCGGGAACGTTATAAATACAACGTTCCCGCCAATGCCATCGGGGCCTTTTTCGTTCGTTCTTTCCAATTTCCCGTTCGTTCGTTTCGGGTTCGCTCCGTTTTATGTTCCAAATACTTTCAGTCTATCGAAATAAGGTTTCGAAAATAAATGCTGCACAGATTATGATTTTCTTTAACTTATAGTACCGTAGTTGCATATTACAATTCATGTACACATTCAGCAAAGCCAAAAAGACAGACAGACGGACATGGTGAATCTATAAGGGTTCCTTGTTTATGAAATGAAAATAAATTGAATATTTATGTAATACCAATCATATTTTGAAGTTTGCTGTACGGGCACCATATTCTTTTCTTATCAACACATTATAATTTGCTAAACACATAATAATAAATAAATATAATTATCTTTATTGTACACCAAACATTACAATTGAAGGACACACGTTTTAACAAGTTTTAACTTATAACATAAATAAAAAGAGGAATACTAAACAGTAAACAAAAATTTCGGTGGTACAAAGGCGGCCTTATCGCCTTGAGCGATTTCTTCCAGGCAACCTTTTGATAGAAAGGAAATGGAAGAAAAGGTTATGGAAGGTAGTGCACATACAAATATAGATAGTAAATATATTAACAAAATCAATATTAAAAAACATATAAATAAAGATACTATAACAATACATACATTATACAATAAATATTCTATACTATTATATATATATAAATATACCAAATTAACATAAGGAGAGATAATGATTATAAATGAGTTGTTTGAATATATCAAGGGATCTGGCTTGCCTGACGGAAACAGGCAGAGAGTTCCACAGCAGGACAGCTCGCACCGTGAAGGATTTGCTGTAGGATAGATTGCTGTGGGACGAGGTTTGGAGCTTGAGTTTGAGAGCGCGGGAAGATCGTAGAGGATTAGTAGAGTGACCCTGTTCAAACTCAAAACATGAATAACAAAACAAAGGCTAGAAAGTAAGCAAGGGTGATTTTATACTTTTATCTGCTGATCTTTAAAAAGTTCCCATTTTTCTTTCACCGAAGAGATTTCTTATTGTTATTTATAACAAAAAGAATTTCCAAGAAGCCAACTTTATTGTTTTCAATACGAATAAATGTAAAAGGTCTCGATAAATTAGGAAACATCCTTTTACTACATGGTAACAAGTAAAATATCGAAAAAAATACTAAACTAAAATTTCGACTACAATCAAGCTCGAAGAGTTTTGATGAAATTCTAAGGTATTAATCTGAAACCTTTTAAACAAAACCAACTTTTGATCACGGAAATAGTAGAAAGTGGTTGATGGAGTTCGCGAGCTCAGTTCTCCTTAAAGGATTGACAGTGGTCAAATGAGCCCGTGGGCTAAGAGATGCAACTTGTGGGTCGAGCTAACTCCTAAAAAAAACTGAAAGTGGTTAACTGAGCTCGCGGGCTCAGTGGGCAGCGGGTTCAGTTAACCGCCGAATCATTTTTTTCAAATCAGTTTATAAATGGCGAGGTTGTACGGTAACAAACATAGACAGTATCTATAATAAAAGAAAAACGTAGTTGCGTGAAGCACAAAAAGCGACATCGTCACATGGTTGATATTCCGAAAACACGTACGAAACGCTTTGGCTCCACTTTCATTGTGCGTACCGCCAAAGTGTGGAATACGCTTTCTGAATGGGTCTTTCCGAATAGATAATATAATCTAAGTGTCTTCAAATCGCGAATAAATGGGTTTCTTCTAGGCAGGCGCGCTCCATCGTAGACTGTAACTGTCGCTTAACACCAGGTGAGTTGAATGTCAAGCGCAAGCCTATTTTCGAACAAAAAAAAATCAAACACGTGACAACGCTGACAACGCTGGTCAGTCTCAACTACTGATCTTTTTTTTCTAATAGACTATTGATTTCTCTACCTAGGTCAACCGAAACAACAACAATAGTCGAATCCATACAATTATTAAAATATTTTTTAACTTTCACAACTTTTAGCTACATACAAATTATTGTCTAAAGTTACAAGTAGTTTAAAGATTTTAGTGCATCTCGAAGAATAAGCTACATTTATTTTTCAACGAGAAGTACAAACCCCTCGAGCTTGCGCTAATACAAACTCATTTTCAACTCATTGTTTACTTATTTGAAAATTGTTTGCTTACAGATGGGGCCCTTATTGCAATTCCGTGTTTACACCGCCATTTATAAAGATCGCGTTTATTTTTCCATCAGTTAAGTATAGTAAGTAAAAAAATGGTAATGGTAATCCCCATGGTAAGTAAAAATTGTTATCAATCTCAGAAAGTAAGTCTGTTCAGCTAGAGAACTAATATGGCATTGAAGGCGTCGCTGTTCTTAATTCATTATTTTCTTCAGTCGATACCACAGAATACAATAGTAGTTTATACTTCCAAACGTTAGTTTCCGTGCAATGATGATATTATCACATGGGCATAAAGTTTAAATCAAAGTTTCACGAATAAAGTGTCCTGAGTTGACCGATACTCATATACCAACAATGACGAACTTATTTAATTTAAGCTCTATGTCGCCGCGCTAAAGCCTAATTAAGATTGAGAAGTTTAGAGACTCACGAACAAAGTGTCCTGAGTTGACCGATACTCCAATGACGCCAATAAAACCAACAATGACGAACTTATTAAATTTGAACTCTATGTCGCCGCGCTAAAGCCTAATTAAGACTGAGAAGTTTAGAGACTCACGAACAAAGTGTCCTGAGTTGACCGATACTCATATACCAACAATGACGAACTTATTTAATTTAAGCTCTATGTCGCCGCACTTAAGTCTAATTAAGATTGAGAAGAGAAGTGAGACTATATTAGTATTCTGCCGCCAATCCTTATTTTGGAAATTGTTTTAATCGTGTAACTGGTCTCAAGGTTACTGCTTTAGAGCTCAATGAGTTCGGACGTTTTGGAAATCCTTGTCTATGCAAGACCGTTATTCCTGTGTTCTGCCACATTAGTTCCGTAATAGGGTATGTAAAGTATTTTTTTCAGTATTTTTTAAATATTTTTGTCAGCCAGATTGGGTCATTTTGACAGGCCTCATGGCTCAGAGGTAGTACGACTATCTCCTCGATCGATCGTCTAGGTCGTCGTCGGTCGTGGGTTCGATCCCCGCCCAGGGCAAACATTTGTGTGATGTGCATGGATGTTTGTTCTGTGTCTGGGTGTTTCTGTGTATCATAAGGATGTATTTACAAAAATAATAATTAAGTATTTTATCAGTATGGTTTCATAGTACAAGCTTTGCTTGGTTTGGGCTAGATGATGGTGTGAAATGGCCAATAATATTTATTTATTTTAAAGAACTAATTTCAATATTTTTTAATTCTGTCTAGTGATTATTTTTTAATATTAAAAAAAAATCGTGATGACGTCACAAATTCGTCTCAATAGGATAATGCTATGTCAAAAATACGCGCCATCTCATCATTTTGAGATCACAAAGTAAAGAAATACGGTTTAGATACATACAATCTCGAAATGGATTTGGAATCAGCGTATGCTACAATTTTCTTTACATACCCCATTGAACAGACTTTACGCGACACTTTTTATGAAACGTAGCGTGACTGCATCCCTTCACGTCCCCTTCAAAGTGATTACAGATGACAGTGACAACCAAAACCTCAACTTTAACAAATGATGCGCGACAGATTGCGCGGTTTTCCGGTAGCACAGGCGCACTTAGATGTCGCCTGCATCGATCGTAAGATCTAAACGCATACTAAATCATTTCCTGCGCCAGTCGCATCCGAAAAAAATATAAAATTGCCCTAAAAACAGCCATTAACCGGTCAACACGCGTCACCCACTTCGCAAAAATCTAAACCTTAAATATTCATAAAAATATATTAAAAATTACTGTTGGGATTACTAAAAATTGCACTTTTATATGCCGTGCCATTACTATAGACCACACGATAAGAGTTTACTCGTCAGACTGCCTTTACAACGTACATTTCTCTCCCCACAACCCGCCTAAAAGCCTCCCACATCGAGTGCAAAATCAGTCTATGACAGTTTGCAATGTAATGACAAGCGGATATTGCGCAGTCGAGATGCGCATGGTAGGGGAAACGGAAATGTCGCCATGATGAGGTTTAGTAAGAGAGAGTAGGTTGTATCAAGGCTACTCTTTTTCGTGAGGTCAATGGCAAAGGTCGAGGTTTTGTTATGGTTCAAGTATGAATGATGCAGTCTAGCCGTTTGAAGAGATCGAAATATAGTAGAACTAACTCGTAGGGATATAGTCCTTTCAACCCATTATCGATCGTCATTTAGGAAGGTAGATGATACTTGTGGAGTAATTTCCTGGTTTGACGTGTTTTTTGTAAGCGTTTTCCTCCTAGTACAATGAATTTTGCATTTTGCTTTCTCTTTTATGTTTAGGGCCCTCTTTCTGAAAGGACTTCAAATAATAGTAATAAAAAAAAAACTATTCAATGAACTGAAAAGGGAGAAATAACAACAGCTGTTACATAATACTGATTTTTAGGGTTCCGTACCCAAAGGGTAAAAACGGGACCCTATTACTAAGACTTCGCTGTCTGTCTGTCTCTCTGTCTCCAGGCTGTATCTCATAAACCGTGATAGCTAGAAAGCTGAAATTTTCACAAATGATGTATTTCTGTTGCCGCTATAACAACAAATACTAAAAATTAAAAAAAAAACAAATATTAAGGGGGGTCATTCAATAAATGTGTTTTTTTTTTTGTATTTTTTTGCTCAATATTAAAAACGGTAACAGGTAGACGCTTCAAATTTTCACAGAATATTTACTTGTATATTACCTTTCAAAATAAATAATTAAATAACAATAAAGTAAATATTAAAGGGGGGCTCCCATACAACAAACGTAATTTTTAAGCAATTTTTACTCGATCTCAATTAACAGGTAGAAACTTGAATATTTGTAAGTAAATATTTAGAAATATATTAACTATAAAAATAAATACCTAATCTAATACATAAAAACTCACAAAATGAAAATAATCCGTGCATCTAAACGCGGTGCGAGCGCCGGTTTAGCGGGGTAGCGGGGGAGGTAACATCACAGAGTGAGCCATAACCGCGCGTATTCGCGCGAGCGTCGTTATGCTGCCCGGATGTGTATCGAAAACCTACCTATAAGTTTGCAATTTACTACTTGGAATTTCGTTGATTTCTCGTTATTTTATAAACAGAACTAAACTTTGTAGTATTATAGATGATAGTACGGAACCCTTCGTGCGCGAGTCCGACTCGCACTTGGCCGATTATTTTTATCAAAGCTGCGTCTACCGAAGTAGATCTGTACGTACCCCAACTATTTTTTGAGATCGGCGCCAGGTCACTATCATCAACTTAGATAGGCACCGACCTCAAAAAAATTGTTGAGGTACGTAGACCTAATGGCCTTACCGAAAAACGTTACTTAACTTTAACCATCATCTTAAATTTTCTGTCTTCTTTCCGCCAGTGTCATTACGTGTCGGTGAGAAGTTGACAAAATATGTTAAGCAATGCTTAAAGTTAAGTAACGTTTTTTTTAGTAACGTAAGGCCGCTAATTCGGTAGACGCAATTTGGATTTAATTTTCCAGTATTATGTAACAGTTGTTGTTATATCTCCCTTTTTCAATTCATTGAATAGTTTTGAAGTATTTTTTTTTTAACACTTTTATTTATTTATTTTTATTGGTATTTACTAGTTTTACTTGAAAATAAAAATATAATAAAATAAAATAAAAATTACTCTTTACTACTTTAAGTTAAACTTTAGTTTTGAGATAAAAAAAATATACCAGATACATTTACATAGTATGAATAATAAATCTACCACATTTCGTTCGAATCCGCCCAGTAATTTGAATTACGTCGTTGAAACGTCTAGATATATGCCTTATAAAGTACTGAACCGATTTGGATAAAACTTGCACTAATTCCTAAGTTGAACTACATATACCTAATCCACCTATAAATATATATATATATATATATTTAGTAAATATTTTTACATACCGGACCTATACCTTTTGAGATATGCGTGAGATATATAAATATTATTTATTTGAAAACCTACCAAAAGTAAACTTTTAGATTCACTAAGAAGTAAAAAATAACAATTTAAAAAGTTGGTATTCGTACCTAAATATATAAAAGTTATTATTATAGTATTATTTTCACTTATTTTGATTGTTATGAAGATACTACCTCTTTTTTATTAAGCACTCTTCTTGTCGTTTTTTTTTTTCTATCACCAAAAGGGATTTCACAATGCTATTGTATTTTCGTTTATTTTTATAAATACTAGCTATGCCCCGCGTATTCGTCCGCGTATTGATTAATACACGATACCAAAATGTAGCGTTCTCAGCTGTTTCTCTGTCACATGTCAACTGAATTAAATTGAACATGCTTACTAAACATACCATTTAAACAGAATAAACGTAGTCACAAAGGACGAACTGGTAAGGACTTTAACCGAAGACTCCCCAGTAACCGAGGACTCCCCATAATGTCATAACGATCAGTTTGACTCGTTAATGGTAACAAGCTAACAGCGAAAGAGAGAGAGAGGTGGAGAGAGATAGAGGTAGAGAGAGAGAAGAAGAGAGAGGGAGAGGTAGAAAGAGGGAGAGGGTGAGAGAGATACTACGGTGTCATCGCCAAGCCTTGACCCGATTTGAAGATTAGATAATATCTCAAAAGAGTCTTATTTTAAAAATTCAGTTCAGTTCAGTCAGTATATTAATATTTTGTTTCTTGACAAAATTAACAAATAAATACAAAAATAAACAAGTATAAGTTAAGAAAAATAAAAAACCCCCGACAATAAAGAACGGCTGAACCGATTTTGATGAAACGTTGCTAAGAACACTCTCAATGAAATCCTCTTTCAAATATATAAAAAAACTAGATCAAAATCGGCCCATCCGTTTGAGAACTACGATACCACAGACCGACACACAGTCAACGTCAAACTTATAACACTATTTTTGGGGCAGGAGTTCAAAATAACAGACCCTGCAAATTAAAGTCAATTTTATAAAGTTTCTTTAAAGATTAACTATTACTATGTAGTGCACTAAAAGGACATGTTTGTTTAAATTTTACTTTGTAATAAATATATATGAAATAATTATTGTTTAAAAAAAACAAAAAAAAATCGACTTAATTGAACAGTTTTTGACGAAATTCAAACAAAAAAAACCAATTCGGTTTTTAAATGACAGAATTATGCCGTAATAAATAAACATACAATAAACATTAAAGATTTGACTGCCTATTTTAGTCGACTGCGTAAGAAGGGTTATGTTTTTCGAGTGTATGTATGTATGTTTCTACATGATCGCCTACAGCCTAAACGATTTGACCGATTTTGATGTTTGTTTTGGTGTGGTTAGATTCATCTTCACTCCTTGAGTGTCATTTTTTTTTTTGTAATAATAATACATCTTTCTTAAAAATGAAAATGCGTTTTTACGTAATAAAAGAGTGATTTTACTAGAACTATTCTAAATAATGCGCATCTATAAACTTTTTCAAAGATTTTACGCACACTTTCTCACAAAAAAAAGTACACTCAAGTAGTGGGCATCATGCTACTGAATACACGAACGTCTTGAAAAGTTACGTTAGTGCGTTTGTGAGTAAAAAGCGATGAAAGCGTTTTAAAACAGCTTGTGCCCAAAGCACGCAGCTATCTCCCTCGCGCATTACAACATGCTTTGAGCTCAACCATAATCGACGTCATATTTTTCTGTAGAATAAACCTAATCAAATCCGACGTTTAGAAACGAAGATGTCAAAGTAAATACATCAGTACATCTCAGTTTCTACCTTGTTTTCCATAATTACATGTTCCATGTTAACGCACACATTAATGAGTGACGTATTTACTGAACCTTTGAGGCAGATATTTAGCTATAGCAGGTATGTGCGTATTTATGTAAACTAAAGAACATCAGTATCACAGAAGACAATAATAGTAGAATACATATACATTAACATACATTAGCGAAAAAATGTTATGCCTGTGTAGAGAACGGACACTTCACCTCCTGCCAATCTCGGGTTCCTCACCCGCTCCTCGAGCTCACCCTATCGTTTGCCAGAGTTTAACGACGCGGCACAGTCGAGACAGTGTTACGGGCTTAAATCAAATTTCAATTGACAGTATGTGCGAGCGTGAGTGAACACACAAATACATGTACATATGTGTGTGTTATACACAGACGTCAACTTGTACGTGTCATGATTAGCGCGTATCTATGGAAAATCCAAGGTGGAAATGCGTTGTATGGAAAATCCGAGCAAAACGCTAAAATAAACTTGGTGATCCCAAATACTCTCCTACCGAAAATTGTATCGGAAGCCCATATTTAATATATGATCAACAAATTTTTACGAACTATAATAGCAAAAATGTTGTTGCAAAATCAAGTTCCGTCCGTCTGTACCTACCCCAAGTCTCATAGATTACACTTTTGTCAAATAGAGAAAAAATAAATAAAATTTATAAATACGAGTATTAACCAAAACATAAGAAAATAAAAATCTTAAACAAAATTTTTTACTAATGTCATGAAAAGTGCTTACGGGGATTTAAAAATTAGCAAAACTCGACTATCTTTGCACTTTCCGTCAGCAAGTTCCTGTGACAGTCACCCGGCTCCATCTTGAGACACTCGTTATCATGTGTAATGGAAGGTACGCTAGACAAAAAGCTAACAAGCCCGAACTTGACTATCTTAGCACTTTCCGTCAGCAAGTTCCAGTGACAGTCACCCGGCTCCATCTTGAGACCCTCGTTATCATGTGTAATGGAAGGTACGCTAGACAAAAAGCTAACGAGCCCGAACTTGACTATCTTAGCACTTTCCATCAGGAAGTTCCAGTCTACAATTCCCTGAGCCATCATCAATCAGATCAGTTCTAAGTTATAATTATATTAAAATGTACCATCCTATTTACGCATGAAATATTTGACCTCAATCGAAAAACTGAGAATTAGCTGAAACAGACAGGTGAAACTAAAGCTGAAAAGCTTGTAAAAATCAACTTTTTGCCATGGCCATATTAGTTGATCCCAGAATAGACAGGATTTTTTATCCCTTATAGATTTACGTTGCTTACACCAGTAGTAGTAGGGAAGTAGTATCACAACATGTCGGATTCAAAATCGGGTCGGCAACTATATCTTCATCTCTGTCATTTCCATGCACAATAAAAGAGATAGAGATATAGTTTCCAACCCAATTCCGAAACCGAATGATTAACGGGTAGTGACGAGGTGACTGTCATAAGTCACAGCCAAACCTTTCAAATCAACTCGCAATTATTTAAAAGTATTCAAATTCGGAAATATTTTTGTAAGAAAGTATTAATTTAAGTACTGTTTACAAATATAGCACACAATCTCCGCAGAACACGCGTCTTGATATTAAGGGAGATGTTTATGTATGCTCCAGATCCCTACGGTTCGTACGCACTTTGCATGTTGCCCTAAATAATTGATAATCATATTTTATTCAGGTAAAAATTCTGGAACGTTTGTTTTTACCGAGGAAAAGATTTTCTATAATAGGCTAATTGCCTAAATTTAAAAACTTGGTTAATTATATACTTTATTATCCCAAAAAACCCATATTTAAAAGAGAAATCAATATTTACATTACTTATTTTGTATTTAAAATAAAACAATTTAGATTTCCCTTGAAAACGATGAATAGTGACATGGCGTCTTAAATAACGTCACAGTATACGAAATCCATGCGAAATCAAACTGTTTACATCTGTATCAAGTGTCAAAACAATACTCAGTAACCCTAATAACCTAGGCTGCTCTGTTGTAGGAAAACGTCAACAACAAATTGCGTGCCGTGACGTAACACTTTCTGATTGGTGTTCGCTGTCACGTGACTTAATGCCCATTTTTTCGAATTTATTTTCTAAAAATATTAATAATCTTTAACTTTTATGAGAAATAAACAATTTTTTTCTTATCTACGTCTCTTCATTTATAATTAGAAACTATACACCAAGCAATTTGTTATTAGTGGATACCAGCCTATTCAAAATGTTGTGTTAGTGTTTTTAGGTTCTCTCGTGTCCATGCGTCTTCTGTCCGCGGTTAAGCATTCTTAGTACTGGAAATATGTAATTTAGCTAGTGTATGTAATTATGTATACTTTATAAGGGTTCCTCATAGTTACTACGGACTAAGGGACGCCAAAAAAGGTTCTATCCCAAAATATCTTAACTATTAGATCTAGAAATCAACCATACGCGTGTTTCAACGAGGTATTGGCCACTTATTTGTTTATAGAATTTATTTCTACTATGAATAGAAAAATAAATCACGAAATGTATTTACATATCTCACATCACATTTTTTTTTGTAAAAGCTGATGAAATATTAACAAACCGATATTATTTCAGGTTCATGAGATACAGCTTGATGACAGACGGACGGACGGATAGACAGACAGACAGACAAACAGCGGAGTCTTAGTAATAGGGTCTCGTTTTACCCTTTGGGTACAGAACTCTAAGAATAAACGATTTCAAGTAATTGTAACTATGAATAACCGTTTTCTCTGCTTTTTTTTAAATATCCAAGTAATAAGTCAAAACTTAAATTAAATAAGTTATCAATCTTATTGAAAAACTTATCGAAATCATATAGCATTTAGAGACAGAAATCAGTTTTCTCGAGTGAACATATCCATGTGAAAATTATCTAGCTTTATCCACAACAAAGTTACAGGGGGGTCAAAAGTGCTCTGAATGGCTTCGAGAAAAGGATGGTACGGCGTGGCCTTGCCGCTCGACTTGGCGGGGCCACTACCATGCCCCCAGATAATACCGCTGTCAAATGGGACTTGGGTACCAAAACGTTAAGAAATGTTTTTTTAAGAGTATTTTGTATCGTCAAAACAAGCAGCTTTTATTTTGCGAAAGAATAACTATACTAACTGAAACTAACTGAAAAAAACCGACTTCAAAATACGCAATTCGTTTACTTAGGACGATATTTTTCGGTAATTTTGTTATAATAACCTAAAATTAGTTTAAAAAACTTTAAAAAACACGCTTAATCTTCTCAAATTATTGTATTGCCATCGGTCCTCGATAAGTCTACAAAGTTTGAATGAAATCGGACCGTATGAAGTGGGTCAAAATCAAGTCCAAAGGAGTGGGTTACAAACAAACAAACAAACATGCATACAGGTGAAGCTAATTAAAGCGTGTTAGAAATCAAAGTACTAAACCGAAAAAAATAATTAAATGTAAAATAAAATAAAATGTATATGGGACCACCTCTGAATCTAACAAGAATCATCAAACAATATTTAATTGGTGGAGTAATCGCTGAACAAACATAAAAAAAAAATACAGTCGAATTGAGAACCTCCTTCTTTTGGAAGTCGGTTAAGAATACGTAATAAGAAACAGTGGTCTTACATTTTCAGACCTCATAGAACAAAAGTTCTTTGTTATGATATACAAAAGCTGACAGACGCCGTGTTGTGATTGACTGGCCTTGTGGCTCAGTTGGTAGTGTGTCTACGTCTACCTGCTGAACTGAAAGGTCGTGGGGTCGATCCCCACCCAGGGCAAACATTTGTGTGATGAGCATGGATGTTTGTTCTATGTTTGGGTGTTTCTATATATCATATTATGTATATATTTACAACAACAAAAAGTATATATGTAATCTATCAGCCATCTATTTCCATAGTACAAGCTTTGCTTAGTTTGGGCTAGATGGTGTTGTGTGAAATGTCCACAAATATTTATTTATTTATTCATTATAACACTGTATAAACAATTATCTTTGGTTGGGCGATATGGCGCCTGCTAAGAATACCTGATAAGGATAAGATATACACCTATCAGGTCTAATGACATGATCAGAATAAACTTGACACGAGCTACGTAAGACGTATCCTCACATGCCGCTTGCCTGTCAAACAGATATAGGACATATACGCCCACGACCAAAGCACCTGTTCTTCAAATGATATCTGGAGAGAACTCTATTTAGCGATCAGTTGGCCAACTGCTATTCTATGAAGTAAGGCTAAAGGATCGAGCACATTAGGACGGGCCGCAGCGGGGCGGAGCGGGCCGCAGCGCAGCGCAAAATGCTTACTTAGCACATTAGTGACGGGCCGGGTCGCAGCGCATTGACGGATTTTGAGTACAGTGTACTGCCAGAATTTGCGTGCAACTGTACGTTATGGATAGCTCTGACGAAAAACTTTCATTTTTTGCCTGCTGTTAGAAGAAGAAGTTAATGAACAGCATAGACAAGAAGTTCGTCAAGAAAGAAAAAGTAAAATATGGACGGGGCGGGGCGGGCCGCATCGCACGGACGCAAATCCGCGTCGCAATAATGCGACCCGCTGCGGCCCGACACAGTGTGCGATATTTCATACAAATTGTATTTAAGCGATTTGAGCGGATTTTTGCGCTCCGCCCCGACACGCTGCGGCCCGGCATAATGTGCTCGAACCTTAAGGCCGCACTACGGTTAAACCGCAGCGGTTTTTAACCGCGTGAGTTTATGAAACAGGAAAATGAAGTTAGCGGTTGAAAGAACGCACTTGCGGTTTTTCCCCGCGACTGATTTAGTACCGTCTCGAGCGGTTTCGCGGTTTATAGCGGTTACCGCTCGCAGGAAAAAACCGTAGTGCGGCCTAGGCCTAACATAGCAAGTACGAACAAACAAAACAAAGAAATCAGAAATCAGAAAATTTATTTTGTTGAACATGGTCGTTAGTACACTACACATTACAAAAATAGTATACAAATGATAGTCATTTCAATTGTTGTATCACATGTCCATACCTGATGAGGCGTACAAATTATGAGAAAAGAATTAAAAAATTCAAATAAAAAATGTAAAAATATCAAGATTTATGGAGTGATTATCAATAAGATGAGAATGTCGCTACAGCTAATTTAGTCAATGGTACATACAATAGTATATAAGTAAACATTATGTCATAATTACCAGTTAAAAATAATCATGTCATTATTAGTCGTCATTATGGTCTGATAGCTGTGTCTGGTAGCTGTGTCAATAATATTAATATCGCTTCGGCCGCGTACGTAACTAGTTTCGTACGAAACATAATTATTCTTGGTACGATATTAGTGTCGATCGAAGAAGTTCTCTTCCTTATACGTAACCACAGTTTCATAGCAGGAAAAATACATTTTTTAAAGGGCACGGTTCCGGAAACCGAATTTATATTTTTTGTACGTAACTTTACAAAGAAGTTGCATCACGTTGTTTGTTTAAGAGTAGCGAAAAATACTTAAGAGAAGTGTGGTCGCGTTTTTAGGGTTCCGAGTAAACAATAAACCTTTGTAGTTTCGCCATGTTTGTCAGTCTGTCTGTCCGTTTGTTTGTCCGTCAGTCTATCTGTCTGCCCGTGGCTTTGCTCAAAGACTATTAGTAAGCCACCATAGTGAGTCCCTTGGACTAAGCGGGACACACTCACGTCACACTTTGACCATAACTCGTGAATGCTCGTGAACACTCGCGTCAACAGTTATATCACAATGCGGATTTAAATTTCTTTGAATTATTCATAAAATAATATAATCTCAGGGACTATTTTTCACCCTTATATATAACTACGTTCTGAGGTCTAACTTTGAGGTAACTCTTGCTATGTAAGCGCGTCACAAGTCTCCCTCTGTCCAATTGTTAGTCCACCACTGAGTGTGATACTTCCGACCATGGAGTGGCAAATTATAACAAAGCTGCTTCTATATTTGAAGGTCTTTTACTTGGTGGATTGCGTCAGAACTTTAGTGTCATCTGGACAATTTTGATAATCGGTCAGTTTATCTTGTCGGGATCTCTTGGGTTTTTTTCCTTCCTAATTTTCCGGTCACAATTACCTTTCTATGTTATCATGGGATATTCAGACAATGTGGCCAAAATATGGCAGTATTCTCTTGAGACATGCTCAAATGCCTTTTGGTGATAATTTTTTTTTTCTGGCAAAACGCAATAACTATTTCCGGGTATACGGAATGAACTATACCCGGAAAATAATATTTCTACTCTATATACCCACTTATTACGTACTATGCATACTTACTAAAATATAAAGAAAACTGAAACTTCACTGAAACTAAATAGTGATTTTTGCTACTATGCAAAAAAGCGTAAATAACCTCACACAGGGCTGCGTGCCTAATCTATTATAACGTACAATAATTTAGTTGCACATAGCTCTTTTTACCCAACTACCTAAGGGATCGTCCATTAATCACGTGAGGCTCGAAAGGGAGAGATTCGGAAAATCACAAATATCACATCGGGCTGGGGGGATTTAATGAGATATCACGTGTATACATTTTTCTTTGAGCGCACGATTTATAAGCCTAACAGCTGCGCGTGGCCAGTCAAAAACAACCTGCAATCACGATGCTTAATTTTCCAAAATTTATTCAGATTATACCTGCATTTAAAGATAATATTCTGAAAATTTCAATATACTTTGTACCAAAAAGTACACGTAATTTTGAGTAGGGGGGGGGGGGGGGGGGTGTTGCTAAAAAATCACGTGATTAATGAATGTCCCCTAAGGTGGGTAACTTGCGTTTTTTTATCCTGTTGTGAGGTAAAAGCTCCAGCAAACAAGCATAAAATTCCCAATATATTATGCGTTAGTCTGAAGCTTACTATATTGAGCTTATTGATATCAATACATTTCAAACACTATATGGAAGGAAAGGTAATGTATTCTCACAATTTGCGTCATGCAGGTAATAGAAATGCATTGGGCTTACGTTTAAAATTCAACTACATTCGATGCAGGCTGTGGAGGGTTTCCATATTTTAGCGGTAGATGCTGTTTTTACCCGATTTCGTAAAAAGGAGGGGTTATGTTTTTCGAGTGTATGTATGACTGTATGTACATTGTGGGTTTGTATTATGTTTCTATATGACAACATAGAACAACATACAGCCTAAATGGCTTAACCAATATTGATGTACAAGGTGTCATTAGATTCGTCTTTACTTCCAGAGTGTCATAGGCTATATATTTTTTTCTTTTAATATAGATACTTGTTATAATATATATACATTTTTTAAATTAAAATTTTAGCTCCACAGACACCAGGGTCCGTGACCTTATCATAATTACAAACTGACACCACCAATGCCCGTATTGATTAATCATTATTTACATTCAAACCTTCATGCTAGTAAAAGAAAAATATATATTAAAAAAAATCTCAAAAAAGTACAGCCCTGAAGAAAAGTAGTATCATCTGCAATTCAACCGTGAGCCCGTTTCGACTTGCGCCTGCATAAATCAGCAGGCGCAGCAAATTCAGGGCAGACAGTCGCATCCATCTAGCTGACATATGCCAGGAATACAACTGCATCAACTGTACAGCCGGGTCAAAGATTAGGTCATTTATAGACCAGGTACAGAAGGCTCACTCCGCGAAAACATTTAAATGTAACAAGTCTTTCTGCAACGTAATAAAGTGCATTTGATCAGTTGATCACTCATAAGTGCCTTTCATATTTATTACTGAAAATGTCTTATTTTATGGACTCCGAGAGGGTACTCCATGGTTTCGCAATGATTCTATGCCACATTCGAAAGGCCCTGGACGCTTTTGAGACAGAACGTGGCTAAGAAAACTCAGCGCCATCATTTTTTTTAATTTTTTATCAGCTCTGTTTGTACAAACTGTCCCACTGCTGGGAACGAGCCATCTTCTCATTGTGAGAAGGGTTAGGCCATAATCTGCCACGCTGGCCAAGTGCGGGTTGGTAGACTTCACACATCTTCAAGATCATTGAGAACTCTCAGACATGTAGGTTTCCTCACGATGTTTTCCTTCGCCGTTTGAAGTTGGCGGCAATCAACAATACGCACATAACTTCGAAAAGACAGAGGTGCGTGCTGTGGGATTCGAACGCAGGACCTGCGGATCGCAAGTCAAACGGTCTCACCACTAGGCTGCCGGCAACTTATCATTTCATTCCGGCCATCATTTAGCTTACAAGAATATTACATACACGATATCAGTAAACATAACAATCAATACAAAAATAGAATTTAACATGAGTACACAGTTAACCATAACAACAGAAGTACACATAGCTTTTTCCGTCCACTCGGCTCAGCTGGCAACATTCTAGTGGCGGCTACAATGTTGCCAGGCTTTTTTATTGCCAGTCCAAAATTTTGTATGATAAAATTATATTTACTGTATCAAATATATATCTTTAAAATATAATAACAATCGTGAGTTTTTTTCCGGTTAATTGTTATTTGTTTATTTAAATAAACATTTCCTTATTTTTATTAAACTTATTTAAAGTTCTTTGATTTGGTTAGTAAGTTAGTTGTATATATGCTTAATATTACATTTGCTTCGGTATAAAGACAGAACTAGAAACTTACTTTCCATGGTGTTGGTCGTGTTTAGATCGTATATTCTGTTGCCAATAATTTTGATAGTCAATTAATGTACCATAAGTAGTAGGTATTTATCAATTCCGCTCACGTGTCTAGATACATTTTGTATAGCAATATTATGAGGTTAAATAAAAAAAGTAAGATTTCAACGCGCGTTTACAGAAATGCAGTGAACCTTCGTAAGTTTAGGCAAATTTGCACTATGCGCCTAACCCTATTTGGCTAAACCTTTAGGCAAGATAGTGGAACCGACGCCGACGTAGCCGAATTTCCATATTTGGCAACCATTTATATTTAAGACAGATAAGTTTGAGCTCAAGCCGAGGTGGTAATGTTGGATGTGGTAACCTACATAGGTAGGACAATTTATTGGGTCAGACTCAGAGGGAAATGGAGTTAATCAGAAGCCATATAAAAGCAGGTGTCGAGTGAGACTTGCGAGTAACTGTAGTTTATACAGGGTGTATTGGAAAGAGTAGATAATTATTACTTTTTTACATCGCAATAGAACTTAAAATATTTAGAACTTACTTGTTGTTTTTTTTCAGAAAAACTAAAATAGTTCAAAAATTGCAGTTTAAGTTTGAAAGCGAGTGATATAAAAGTACTATATTCATATTATCATATTCAAATAACCGGCCAGGTGCGTGTCGTGGCACGCACAAAGTAGGGTTCTGTAGTTGCACATCATAAATTATGTGAATATATCAGTTGGTTTTCTTTTGATCAAAGCATCAGGTACGGTAGGATGATAGCGACCACATGTGTGTCAAGACACGGTCTTGGCCACTTATTTTTATACTTGCCTCAAAAGTAAAAAAAATACTTTTTCATTCCGAGTACGTTACTGTTGCATAAATAAATTAGTACCTACCTAACCCCGTTAATTCTACTTTCAGATGGGGCATCACTTCGATTTCAAAATCATCTGGCTCCTCCAGCCAGACCAGGCCCCAAACTCGTAAAGAATAAGAACATGAAAAGTGTGAAAATTAACATGTGTGGCTAATTATGTGACTTTCAATACAGACTAAACACCGTCTAACCTAAACATAAACGTATCGGAACTGAAAAACGCGAATAAGACGTACATGTTTAGGGTAGACGGTTTTTTTAACTATTTGCCATATTTTAAATGTTAAACTTACGTAGAAGTGTCATTTGAATAATGTTCACATATCATTCATACATTTGTATTGTGAATCATAAATGTGTTTTCAAATTAATTACAATTTTATTAATACTAAGACTATATAAATTTATTCCACGATGATTGCATACTTTAAATTTATTCACTTGGTTGTGATATATATACATATATATATGTGTACTGCCAATTCTGTGTAGAAATATAATAATTTATTGGGGTTCTATATGCCTAGTTTTATCAATATTTTTCCTTTTAATATTTATACCATAAAGTGCACGTGCACCATGAATTGATTAATAATATAAAATTTTATGTTTATAATTTTAATATATTATATTATTATTTTTAAAGTCATGTAATGTGAAAGCTATGAAGATTTTTTACGTTCCTTTCACTTTATTTTTTACATGAAAATGTCCACTCTATATAATTATGTTTTAATTATTTATTTATTTTTATTCAACTATTCCAACTTGTTTAATATAACATACATTACAAATATTCTATAGTCTGTAGTAGAGAAAATGTTAAGGTTTTCCTATAGAGGAATTTTAGTAAATATATTCCTGATTATAATAACACTACAATAGTATTACATATGTATGTAATTATAATTTTATTTGTTTTCTATATATATATTTTAAATTTGTTTTTTATGTAGTATATTTAAGTAAGTATTTGATAATAATTATATATTAGTACGTATATTCAAAATTTCACTTTTATAACACTACTCGAATAATTCAAATCCATATTTCAAATTTTCATAATTATGAAGTTATAGACATTACTGGTAGGCCCCACGAGCTTGGTGATTTATACGGAAACCAAGTGTACCAGATGAAATGTAACGGAATGGACTTGTTTATGTACTGTGCTGTGCTGTGCTGTGCTGGCCTTGGACAAACTCGCGGAATCAGTTATAGACATTACTGGCAGGCTACAATGGATTGATCGGGCAGACTACTTAGATGAGCTCGTGGAATGTTTTAAGCTATGTCTATGAATAGCGTAATTTATAACATAGTATTAATATGGAACGGCAATAATATCTTCGATTTAGCTTATACATTTAATTAATCTCATTTATATATGCAAACACTAGATATTAATTCCATATTATTTTATTTAAATACTTATATTGTGACCCATGAAATATTAACATATAGAAATTAAACAGTTAAAGTTATATCTAAAATGTTTGATAAAACTTTAGTTTTAACAAACTCTTTATAATAAACTAGGTATCAAATTTCTATGAAGAAATTTGTCCCTCTTCCCGTTGAAAGATTTGTCTGATATTAAATTTGTTTACACGCCTTTAGATTAGATGCCAATACAATGAAATATATTTAGTTATCCGTGACCTTTCTTTTCTTTACAAAGTTGTTCAACTTTACAAAGTTGTATCCGTGACCTTTCTTTTCTTTACAAAGTTGTTTCTTTCAAAGTTGTTCCCTCAATTTTGATGCAGTTTTCCCTATCAGTACCATGTCACTACCCGCGTCACAGAATCTCAAAGATTCTCCATGTTAAATACTCTAAAACTAACTTATAATATAATTCTCCTCTACCAAGACTATGTCGTACATACAATGAAATTAATGTTTTGCTAAACGATCTCGATATATTTCACGACAAATTTAACGCATTCAAGTTTAAGTTATTACTTATTTTTACTGAACGCAAGAGATTATAATATCACTGTTATATTATCTTATAGGTTTTAGTTTTAAATTAATATAGTTTTAGTTAAAGAATGATGTAGACGCCTGTTAAAGGTATACATATCAGAACCTATATTAGAGATTACCTACTAAGTCAATGTAATATGTATACTATTGGTGTTTCAAAACAAATAAATAAATAAATAGTTCTACAATCAATATGGCCGCCGCCACGAAATGGCGGAATTCATATTTTTCACAACTCCTATAATATGGGTATCAAATGAAATGGATTTTTTTAGTAGAATACAGTAAATACATTACCTACATCATTATCTCTCATTTCAATTAAACCATTTAACTTCAAAAAAAATCTTAAGTATTCATTTTGCTAGCCGTTCCATAGTTATTATAGAATATATTCCAGTAATATTTACTAATCATTATTAATTATATAACCATAATATTGTATCCATTGCTAATATTTAAGATCTTATCTACTTCTATAATATTTGTTTCGGATTAATTATGTAACTTGTCAAATTTGTTTGATAAATTATTATAGCTTACAAAACTGAAATAATCGACTTATTGTCGTATTTTATCGTAATTTGTTTTTAACCGACGAAATAACCTCATGCAAGTGGCGGGAAGACGCTGGATGCAGGTCTTTTTGGAAGTCCATGGGGAAGGCCTATGTCTAGCAGTAAATGGCTGAAATCATGATGATTATTACCATAACAAAAAATACAACCAAATTAAGAACCTCCTCCATTTTAAAGTCGATTAAAAAGGTCTTAATAAATTTATTGTTATTTCAAATGTCTCTAATATTGTATTTTCAAATTAATTTACATTTTATTTCAAATTATTATAATCATTCTTTCAAAACGTATTTATAAATATTAGTGTCATTCCGAATATCACTAATGTTTTATTTTCATATTACTTAAACGTATCAGGACTGAAAACGCGAATAAGACGTACATGTTTAGGGTAGACGATTTTATTAACTATTTGCCATATTTTAAATGTTAAACTTACGTAGTAGTGTCAGACTCAGTGATATGTTAGTTTGAATAATGTTCACATATCATTCATACATTTGTGTTGTGAATCATAAATGTGTTTTCAAATTAATTACAATTTTATTAATACTAAGACTATATAAATTTATTCCACGATGATTGCATAGGTACTTTAAATTTATTCACTTGGTTGTGATATATATACATATATATATGTGTACTGCCAATTCTGTGTAGAAATATAATAATTTATTGGGGTTCTATATGCCTAGTTTTATCAATATTTTTCCTTTTAATATTTATACCATTAAGTGCACGTGCACCATGAATTGATTAATAATATAAAATTTTATGTTTATAATTTTAATATATTATATTATTATTTTTAAAGTCATGTAATGTGAAAGCTACGAAGATTTTTTACTTTCCTTTCACTTTACTTTTTACATGAAAATGTCCACTCTATATATGTTTTAATTATTTATTTATTTTTATTCAACTATTCCAACTTGTTTAATATAACATACATTACAAATATTCTATAGTCTGTAGTAGAGAAAATGTTAAGGTTTTCCTATAGAGGAATTTTAGTAAATATATTCCTGATTATAATAACACTACAATAGTATTACATATGTATGTAATTATAATTTTATTTGTTTTCTATATATATATTTTAAAATTGTTTTTTATGTAGTATATTTAAGTAAGCAATTGATAATAATTATATATTAGTACGTATATAATATATATAATATTTTTAACTTTCCTTTCACTTTATTTTTTACATGAAAATGTCCACTCTATATATGTTTTAATTATTTATTTATTTTTATTCAACTATTCCAACTTGTTTAATATGACATACATTACATATATTCTATAGTGTAGTAGAGAAAATGTTAAGGTTTTCCTATAGAGGAATTTTAGTAAATATATTCCTGATTATAATAACACTACAATAGTATTACATATGTATGTAATTATAATTTTATTTGTTTTCTATATATATATTTTAGAATTGTTTTTTATGTAGTACATTTAAGTAAGTAATTGATAATAATTATATATTAGTATGTATATTCTAAATTTCACTTTTATAACACTACTCGAATAATTCAAATCCATATTTCAAATTTTCATAATTATGAAGTTATAGACATTACTGGTAGGCCCCGCGAGCTTGGTAATTTGTACGAAAACCAAGTGTTCCAGATGAAATGTAACGGAATGGACTTGTTTATGTACTGTGCTGCGCTGTGCTAGACTTGGACAAACTCGCGGAATCAGTTATAGACATTACTGGCAGGCTACAATGGATTGATCGGGCAGACTACTTAGATGAGCTCGTGGAATGTTTTAAGCTATGTCTATGAATAGCGTAATTTATAACATAGTATTAATATGGAACGGCAATAATATCTTCTATTTAGCTTATACATTTAATTAATCTCATTTATATACGCAAACATTAGATATTAATTCCATGTTATTTTATTTAAATACTTATATTGTGACCCATGAAATATTGACATATATAAATTAAACAGTTAAAGTTATATCTAAAATGTTTGATAAAACTTTAGTTTTAACAAACTCTTTATAATAAACTAGGGGTCAAATTTCTATGAAGAAATTTTTTCCTCTTCCCGTTGAAAGATTTGTCTGGTATTAAATTTGTTTACACGCCTTTAGATTAGATGCCAATACAATGAAATATATTTAGTTATCCGTGACTTTTCTTTTCTTTACAAAGTTGTTCACAGCCTTATTGACTGTCCCTCAATTTTGATGCAGTTTTCCCTATCAGTACCATGTCACTACCCGCGTCACAGAATCTCAAAGATTCTCCATGTTAAATACTCTAAAACTAACTTATCATATAATTCTCCTCTACCAAGACTATGTCGTACATACAATGAAATTAATGTTTTGCTAAACGATCTCGATATATTTCACGACAAATTTAACGCATTCAAGTTTAAGTTATTACTTATTTTTACTGAACGCAATAGATTATAATATCACTGTTATATTATCTTATAGGTTTTAGTTTTAAATTAATATAGTTTTAGTTAAAGAATGATGTAGATGCCTGTTAAAGGTATGCATATCAGAACCTATATTAGAGATTACCTACTAAGTCAATGTAATATGTATACTGTTGGTGTTTCAAAACAAATAAATAAATAGTTCTACAATCAATATAGCCGCCGCCACAAAATGACGGAATTCATATTTTTCACAACCTCTACAATATGGGTATCAAATGAAATGGATTTTTTTAATAGAATACAGTAAATATATTACCTACATCATTATCTTTCATTTCAATAAAACCATTTAACTTCAAAAAAAAAATCTTTAGTACTCATTTTGCTAGCCGTTCCATAGTTATTATAGAATATATTCCAGCAATATTTACTAATCATTATTAATTCTATAACCATAATATTGTATCCATTAAGATTAGTATTAGTATTTAAGATCTTATCTACTTCTATAATATTTGATTCGGATTATTTATGTAACTTGTCCAATTTGTTTGATAAATTATTATGGCTTACAAAACTGAAATAATCGACTTATTGTCGTATTTTATCGTAATTTGTTTTTAACCGACGAAAAAACAGAGGAGGTTCTCAAGTCGACGCATATTTTTTTATGTATGATCACGCATAACTTTTTACAGAGTAGTCTTATTTTGATAATTCTTTTTTTATTGGAGAATATACAACGAATTTGGTCCCATATAAATTTGGAAAAAAAATCCAACCCTACTAAGAGTAGGAAAACATGGATGAATGATGGAGAACAGGGGATGATTGATGTTCACTCACTGATTCTAATGTATGACCACGCATAACTTTTCACAGAGCAGGTCGAATTTGATAATTCTTTTTTAATGTATAGGGTATATCTCGAAGTTGGTCCCATATAAAATTGAAAAAAGAAATCCTACCCTAAGGGTGGGAAAATAGGGGTGATTTATTGTTCACTCGCAGATTTTAATGCTGAGTTGTGTATTATAAGGTTGGTAGCTATTTTAAAAGTAATCAAAAATTAAGTATGTAGTAATTACCACAAAAAATCATTAAACTTAAAACCACAAAAAATATATAATAAAAACCTTTTACAAAAAATTAAACCTCCGAAAAAACTGAAAAGCATAAAATAATGGACCTTTTTATTTAACTTTAATAACTAAGTCCTTAAAGTAATGTACTATACCTTAGTAATTTTGAGTCGGCGCCAAAAATTACCTTAAATTTAAAGAAATAACCAAATCAAATAAACAATGCATTGTGAAATTTCCAGCAATAAATATTGAAATCCCAAAAAAATGCGCTCTCCGCACGACCACTCGCAACGCAACGCATCACGCTTTAAGTAATTGATTAATTTTACATTACTTTAAGGACTTAGTTATTAAAGTTAAATAAAAAGGTTCATTATTTTATGCATTTCAGTTTTTCGGAGGTTTAATTTTTTTGGAAAGATTTTTATTAAAACCAAACTACTGGAGCGATTTTGATAAAATTTCTTGGGACTAATCTGAAAGTATATATTTTTAAATAAAAAGGATTTTTTAGATTGGATTATAAATGACGAAGTTATGCGTTAACAAACATAAAACAATACTCTTCCTTTTGAAGTCGGCTATTTTAATTGGAATTTTATTTGACATTTGGTTGATTATTTATTTTAGATTAACTTGACTATTATTTTGGACATTTTAACTGTAATTTGGTTCTCATGTGTGATTTTGAAATTTTAATGTTTCATGTATTTTATTATGACATGTTTATAAATTATATATATGGGCCAATCAGTAGCCTGAAATAAATGAATTTGATATAGCACAGCGGATTTGCAAGTTGAAGTGGCAGTGGGCAGGGCACATAGCACGTAGAACCGATGGCCGATGGGGCCGAAAAGTTCTCGAGTGGAGACCACGTACCGGCAAGCGCAGCGTAAGAAGACCAGCCACGAGATGGACGGATAACCTCATGCAAGTGGCGGGAAGACGCTGGATGCATGCTGCTTCCAATCGGTCTTTTTGGAAGTCCATGGGGAAGGCCTATGTCTAGCAGTAAATGGCTGAAATCATGATGATTATTACCATAACAAAAAATACAACCAAATTAAGAACCTCCTCCATTTTAAAGTCGGTTAAAAAGGTCTTAATATATTTATTGTTATTTCAAATGTCACTAATATTGCATTTTCAAATTAATTTACATTTTATTTCAAATTATTATAATCATTCTTTCAAAACATATTTATAAATCTTAGTGTCATTCCAAATATCACTAATGTTTTATTTCATATTACTTAATTTACCTTGTATTTCAAATTACAATTATTTTTACCTTCTGATATTATTTTTATATATTTTATTTATTTTTATTTGAAGTCAATGTGTCATTGCATTTCGGTCTTAATTAACTATTGCTATTTTAATTTCAGTAATTTTGGGTATTCCTATCAAAAAATAATCTTTACTAGTAGTAGTCCTTTTAAATATTAATCTTTAGAAGTAGTAGTAGTAAATAAATAAATAAAAAAATTAAATGAGTATTTTATTAATTTTTCGGATGTAACATACCCTCTTAAATTTTTGCTAAGTTCATCAGTTCATTGTATAGCTGTTCTAATAGTCTAGAAAAAATAAGATTTGTGACAACATAAAAGACAACTAAGTATATTGTTATTTAAATAATAATTGTACTGGTGTTTTCAAATGCATTTTACACACTTTCATAATGATATTATAAAAGCTAATTTTGTTACCTTTACACGCTCTAACGGCTGAACCAATCGTTATGAAAATTAGTATAGACATAGCTTTGGACCTGGAGACGTACATAAGCTACTTACCATCATAATAATCATCAGCGTTTTTCATAACTACGCGAGTGAAACCGCGGAACGCAGCTAGTCTATAAATCAGGGATTATTGTTGATCTATAATTTTTAGTTATTTTCCTATCATAATTTCAAATACTGTGATCTGCTCCATACAAATGTTTTTTTTTTTTTTTTTTAATTTTAGTAGCGCGGCACGACAAAATATCTCTAATTTTTTTTTTGTAGAGGAAAGGTGCACAAAATGATACCTGCAGGTTAAATGATCCTTTTCAATCGCGGAGAAACAACCGACGCTATTTATTGAGATAGATTTTATCTTAGACACCGGGATGTACAAGATGATCTTTTCCTAAGGTTTTAAAAAACTAAAATGTTAACATTATTTAACCTAGCAAAACTGAATAATTTGAATATGCCATCCGATAGGTAGATAAATATGCTGGCAGTAAACAGTACCAATGGCAATGCGGGATACGCTGCTAACGTGTAGGTGTGCTCAAACCCACGAGCATTTGGATTGTCTTTAGACGTTTATCGGTCTGGGATAATCGATATGCTTTTTGTGTAGTAGTTTAGTTAGTTCAGTTTGTATATTGTTTTGTTATCTCTATTTATATAAAAATCGATTGCTGTTCGTTTGTCTCGCTAAAACTCGAGAACAGCTGGGCCGATTTAGCTGATTTTGGTTTTAAAATGTTTGTCATTGTCCAGGGAAGGTTTAAACGTTGAGAAAATATCGGGTCCACTCATTGATAGGTTATACGAAGTACGGGTCGGGTCATCTAGTAGTTAATAAAGGCACTTGCCCGTAAAAAAAAAGTAAACAGTACCAGATCTTATTAACAATATATAATAATAATTTAATACAATTTATACGTACTTAAATAAAACTAAACTAAAATAACCTAAACAAATTAAATAATAAAGATATAAAACTTAAATTATACTTATCTACATCTTATTTATGTTGAATCCAATTAAAATTATGAGCATTCTCGGGGTCATCTTGTAGGGTACTTCGGCGTTTCGCACCGCAAGTGGTTCGAACCGCGGTGCGAATCACCCAAGAGCTCTTTTACACCTTTGCTCTGCGTGAAAAACTACGAACAGCTGTTGTAGTTTTTCACGTTGTAGGTTTTCAGTTTTTGACTTATCTTTTTCACTCGAGAAAAAAAGGAGAGTGTTTTGTTGCGGTGCTTATCTTAGCCTTACAGAATCAACTCAAGATAAAGAATAGTTGAATATGATAACTTTGACACAAAAGGGCAACAAACGAAACGTAGGTACTTAGATATATTTATAAGTAGGTACTCTGGACATACCTACTAACATTAATGACTTCAAAACTTCCATAAATGGTCGCATATGCGAGGGGTTACGGCTTACCGTTGTCTTTAGGGACACAAGATTTAAATATATGTATATACATATGCTTGAAGCCTGCTGCCTAATAGGCTTATTACTAAAATCTTTTAAAAATAGCTACTTCAAAAACAACTCACAAGTATTATGGTGTTGTTTTTGTAGTCAGTATTTAATTAATAGGCCTATTAGCAAGCAAACTTCGAGCATAGAGTATAAATATATAGTAACTGGGTGACCGAGCTTATCTCGGATTTTTTATGACTGAAAATACGAGCAAACCCGGATTCACTAAAAATGAAACCTAGCAAGATCGATTTATCATCCCCTAATCTACCTACAAACCAAATTTCATTAAAATCATTGGAGCCGTTTCCGAGATTATATATATTGTATACAAGAATTGCTCGTTTAAAGGATTAGTGCTCGAAGTCGAAGGGATTTATTAGCTGCCAAAATTGACTATATTATTCTTCAGTTATTATTATTAATTCTCAGCTCTTTAGCCAGATGATATCGACAAGGCAGAAGGAAGATGATGATGATGATGCTATTTCTTTAGTATGGTCTTCGAATTCTACAATTATGTAGTAGAAAAGAGTACAATGTATTACGGAATGGTACTACTACACGCGTTTTGTTCACAAAAAGATACAACGACGGCATCTTGCCGCAACGTTAGAAAAAAACTTATATTCGACACAACGAATAAACCATGGCTTTGAAATATAAAAATAATTATCAATTTCCAAGTCAATAAAGGCCCTCAAAATATGAACAGCGCACGTTCCTGGCAGAAATTCGATAAATTATGAGTAGGACATTTAACAAACTTGGAAAATTGGATTCTTTGCTGTAGGGCTGCTGTAGGGGTTATGACTTATAACCTCTCTTATAACTTATAAGGTGACAAACGGAATCAACGATATAATAAATTTAGTATTACGAGTATTAGAACCACAGAATTCGTGGCCCTATTTACAGCAAGTCTTTGGCCCGAACTTATACTTAGCGTCTTTTTTCGAACGTGCCTACCTACGTATTTGAACACGGTGATACATGAGACATGCCTATTGTTATACCTAACGTTAAGCTCGTGAGGTCTAAAGCTAACACCCAGATTATATCAAATCGCGTTGAAATTCCAAAAATCCGCACTCAGTGATATCGATCCACATTCCTGTTGCGTACTGCACAAGAATGGAATTCTTTGCCGCCATCTCTGTTTCCTGAGACCTACAATCTTGGAATTTTCAAGGCTAGAGTGAATAGATATCTTTTAGATCGACGAGCTCCATCCTCGGCCACACCGTCGCTTAACATCAGGCGAGTTGGTGGTCAATCGTAGATCCATAATGTATAAAAAAAACACGACTGCGAGGTCACCTAATGTAGTCAAGATTCAGTTAGCAATGTTTTCTACGTCGTATTCCATATTCATGATTTAGGAGGCGCGAGCTACCTCATTAATTCAGAGAAGTTCCAAAGTCAATAGAGGCGCCAATCGCCAAAGGGGGCGTGAAGAGAACACAAACAACAAACCCAAGTTGTGACAAGTCCTTATTGGCTTACTATGCTAATCAGTTAGGTAGGTGCTAGGTTTTCCCGCCAAGCTTCAACAAAGAGCGTTTTGAAAAGGGTGTCTACAAGCACCTCTCCGGGCTAGCAAAGCAACATCATAGATGCTGCAGATGTTATAGTTGTCCATAGGCGATGGCTATCGCTTACCGTCAGGTGTGTTATCTGCCTTTTCGATACTCTTTATTCTTCTAATTACTAAAAGTAATACGTATACAGTCCACGTTAGTAACTTTGACTCTGCGTCAAACATTGTACGTAGCCTTTTTAGAAGGTTCTCGATTTTTTCCCGACAGATTAGTTGTCAAATTACTTGATTAATTATTTTATAGTAATTTGACTACTAATCTCTTGAGTAAATTAATCCAGAACCTTCTAAAAAGGCCACGTACAAAGTTTGCGCAGAGACAAAGTTACCCACGTTGACAGCTATAAAACTTTTTGTATATATTTTTTTTCAATCAATAAAAGTTCGTACGCGGCCGATTCAATTTTTTTATGAAAAAAGTAATTTGTTGAAATCCTGTATCTGAGAAGCGAAGTGTGTACATCTTATCTTCGTAGTATCGAGCAAAATTAAATTAAACTTTCGTCCGGGCGCGTTAGTTATTTATACGTATGTAGAAAATTCAGATTCTCAATAAATATAGCGTAGCGCTTATAGCTGTGTCGTAGCACTTAGTAGTAGAGCCGTCGTAGACGCTCAGCACAAAAATCCAATATAAGACCGGACGTGTCAGTTGATGAACATCCGACTTTATAGTCAAGTTTTTGTCACAAAGAATGTTTTATCTATTGTCTAATACACTTAATTATTAACACTTAGAACGTTTACTGACAAATCTAAAGCTATTCACCTATTCACCGAAATTCAGATAATATGAACAAGATACACGAATTTCAGGAATTTGCTAATATATACCAAATACACAAATTTAATCTAGATTTAACATTGACTTTGTGCTTAAATTATTCGTGGCTGGATAATAACAATAACAAAGCTCGTGTCGGATTATACACGAACAAACCTTGGTATTAATACATTTGTCTCCACTCAACTCCGCAATGCCGTTCCGTTATTTATATAATCGTTACGTTACAAGTAGTAATAATTATAATCGAATAGTAATTTTGTTCGCACGGTGCTCTATGAACAGAAACTTTCTATATCGCTATTACATGTGTGAATGTATGTTTGCTCACTATATACACCATCTCCTCGCCCTTATCTAGTCAATACAGCATGTTTCGTTTCGCCACCTCACTCTATCAGCCGTAATCTCTACAATCATACATATATTGTCTTCTTTTAATATGTTTGTACAATGTGTTCTTTTAATAAAGAGTTATGTATCTATCTATCCTCTTTCAAACAGTTCATCCATGCTTAGGTCGCCTTCTTCCGGCCCTAACGCTTAACTATCATGTTTAGGGTGTTTAGAGCCCTCTTACCTATAAAAAAATTGACTTTACATACCCCATTGCCTAACCTTGCAACACTAGGCAACACACACACACTTATATATAAATAGCTTTCTATACTTTATAAAAGAATCTGAAAAGTATAAAAACATTTCGAAAATATACGGGTGCGTTACGACCAATTCTTGTGTATTTATTTATGTAATTAGTACCTTGGCGACCGAGCTCCACTCGGATTATTTATGACTGAAAATACGAGCAAACTCGGGTTCACTAAAACTGAAACCTAGCAAGATCGATTTATCGTCCCCTAATCTACCTACAAACCAAATTTCATTAAAATCGTTGGAGCCGTTTCCGAGATTCAGTTTATATATTATATACAAGAATTGCTCGTTTAAAGGTATTAGATTATATATATAAGAATTGCTCGTTTAAAGGCATTAGATATAATAAAAATTTAGTAACAAGATTTTGATGAAATTTAGTATGTAGTTAGATTCGGAGATGATAAGTCGATCTACCTAGGTTTAATTTTTAGTGAACCCGACTTTGCCAGTATAAAATATCATAAAATATCCGAGTGTAGCACGGTCGCCCAGGTAAAATAAATAAAATAAAAATAAAAATAAAAATATAAAAGCCTTTATTTGATCCTGCTACATTACTTCTTAATTTACTATTTTAATACTATATCACTATGATTAATTATTAGCAAGGTCCCCAGTTTGGGTAAAGGCCTCCTCCAATGATGACCACTTCTCTCTATCCTGTGCTATTTGCCACCACTTTGAACCAGCGACTTTTTTTATTTCGTCCTCCCAGCGTGTACTGGGCCTTCCTCTCTTTCTTTTTCCTTGAGGTCCTCTCCATATGGTTGTGCTGTAGGTCCATCTTTTGTCTCTAAGATGGACCTTACAGCACTTTATGTGACCGGCCCATTTCCACTTTAACTTTTGTGCGTAGCTTAAGGCATTATTGGCTTTTGTTAATTCTCTTATATTTACGTGTCTAATCTTATATAGTATTTTTATTTTAAGTTTTTTGGTCGCCCAGGTACTTTATATTAATTACACAATTAACTTATTAGCTTGTTCCCGTCTGCCCCTACCATCTAGCTTGTAAAACTGCTAGACTACTAAGACAAATTTGAATAAGTATCTATTTACATGATCAAGGTTACCTTGAAGAGATCGCTATTAGCGATAAGGCCGCCTGTTGTTTTACTGGCATATAAACCCCTTTTCGCTATGTAACTTGTGTATCTATCATTTGATTTCGGGTAGATGGATACATTGTATCCACCTACCGCCGAGTTATCCAGTAACACACATCGATAGACGGATGGACTGATTGCGTTACCAGGAAACATTACTTGTCCTAGTTTTCAGGACTCCCGGATATGTAAATTAACTTTCATGGAACAGATATCAGGTATCTGGGTTATTACGGGAATCTCAATAAACAGAGTTTAGTTTGGCATTCGAATGAATTTATTCCGTATTTTATTTCAGAACTTCCTCGGAGACTTATTGAAGTAAATATTAGTTATAACATATGAATGATATTATCAGTTATGACAAAAATTAAAGCAAATATTGTTGCTTGTTTATAATATAAACAAGCACATCTTACAATAGTCGCTTTTACAAATAAAGAATAACTTATTTGCGAAATCGCGAAAGTAGAATACAAGCATCTTATTTTAAAAGCAAGATAAAAATAGGCGCGAGCTAACTTTGCACCGATATAAAAGATGAGCATCTTTCTTAGTATTACCTGTATATGTTATATATTACATGTTCTTATGCGGACTGCTAAATAGTAAAATACGTTTTATGAATGTATCTTTCAGATATATACAAATTGAGGGTCTTTAAATGACGAGTAAATCGGTTTCTTCTAGGTAAGCGCGCTTCATCCTAGAACACAACATCGCTTAACATCAGGTTACTTGACGGTCAAGAGCAAACCTAAGTTAGGTGTATTACAATAAACATATATTCTACGAAGGTAAGATTAATTTTACAAAGCGCAGTTTTTTAAAGTTTATTTGTAAAATTAAAGCTTAGAAGGCTTATTTATAGTAATATTTTAGAGATATACGGCCTTTGTCCATAGACTTCAGTAGAAGTCTATGGACAAAGGTCGTATATCTCTTAAATCTAAATGTGTACTCATATTCCTTAGGTACATAAACCAAACAGCTGAAAAGAAAGTAGCTTTCCTTGCGGAAAAGGCCAAATCAATAACATAAAAGTAATACGAGTACCGTACTAGGTACTCGTATTACAATGGAGTTTATAAATAACAAATATTTGCTTACCTTTGTCCGAGTTGTTTTGTAATATCCGCTGGATTTCCCCTGCCTCGGAGCCGCTCTCCGACTCGGAACACACGCTACTCCCAGCTAAATGAATAATTCTCCTATTATCCGAAACTTTGAAACTTTTAGCACCGACACTTGTGGTTCGCACGGGTGGAGCCGGAGGGCCCCTGGGACTAAAATGTTCCACAACTTTTGGAGGACACTCGTTTCTGTTTACTGATTTATAAATGTCGTACGTCAAGTCTGGATCCCTGTTCGTATCATTTTTGGGATATTGTTCGTCGAAACTCACTCGTTTAGATTCTCTAGTTAACGATCCTCTCTGGAATATAGGTGTTTGACTCTGTATTGGTCGAGATGGCATTGATTTCAACTTTTCTGGATTACGATATACTATTTCAGGGTCGATCGACCTGTGTGGTTGTATGTATGTGTCAGTTCGTCTTTCTGGTGCTCCTCTAACAAACGGTGATGAGTAGATAGGAGGCTTAGCGTAATTTTGTAATTCTACTCCTCGAGGCAAACTATAGCTTCTAGGTTCAACTATCACTGCAGGTGTACCGCTATTTGGATAAACGTTTTGCCTTACTGGACTCCGAAGCGAAGAGTGTAAGGATTGTCTCAAATAATATTCGTCTTCTTTTGCCTTCATTTCTTTCAACTTTTGCCAGTAGAATGCTTCTACTTTTTGTCGAGTTTTTTCTTTATTTATCGTAGAGTTCATATCCCTTGGCATTGTACTAGTTGGTGAAACAGGGTTAGATCTCTGACCGTATTCACCTCCGGGTGATGGCGTCGACTTATTACGAAGGCTAGTTCTGCTGAGCGAATTATTCCTCTTCTCTTCTGCCTCGATCATTGTCTTCCTTACATGTTCATAAGGAGATACAGTTTTAGGCATACTTGGTATCCTGTGACTGATCGGCATAGGAGAAGTCGGCGCAGAATAGTTATAAGCCCTTTTTGGAGCTGTTTGGCTAATGTTTCGATTGGGTTGCGGTTTTGCAGCAGCATTATCCTTGTCAAATGACAGACTTCTCGCTCTCGTCGGTTGAATAGTTCGTACTTCGGCCTCTTTTTTAGGAGATATCAAAAATTTCGTACTGACCCTCTTTATTTCCGCACCAACGGATGCTGGATCAGCTTGAGATTGCGACGCTCTATAAATTTCGATTTCGTCTAGTGGAGAAATTTTATCAGTTAGTTTCTCTACAGAATGATAATACACATCTGGATATTGAGGCATGTCGTTGTATTTCGAAGAATGTATTTCGTTGGGTTTTGGCGGAACTTGCGGCCGGGCTGAGTAGTTCGGGTACTCTCTGTCACTGACCACTTCACTACATTGAGATCGGGTCTTCACACTTTCGGAAACTAGCGTACTACTAGAAGAATGATTACTAGTAGACCGTATGTCAATACTACGACTCTCATTATCGTTGTGTCGATTCGTTGTCAAGTTTTCGTATATTGTTTCACTATCGTCGCTCTTATCAGACCTTATCACTCTTGGATCGTGATATTGATTGCAACTCGCTGGATTTTCATTGACTTTTAAATGACTCGTTACTTTGCTTTTGTCTTTCGATTTGAAAAATAAGTTTGGGAAAAACTTGCGAAAACTGCCTGAACGTTTTTTGTTACTATCCGTCATGGTACCTGCGGAAGAAACATAGAAGTTAGTTCTATAATATAACTGATACATTCAAAGATGAGTGCAAAAATAGTATGATTTATTATTCAAAGATTAAGTCTTAGCAGATTTATTATGTTATCTTTGCTTCTGGTATATTATGAGAATAGGTACATAAATAATGCTAACCTTACCATCAGATATACCCTGTATGATTAGCAAAGAGATTAATCCTACACTGGTTGCTTCTGTTAGATTTGTCTTATTAAAAGGACAAAAGAGGATTGTAAGCCACGTAAGTTTTTTTTTTATTGATTGCTTTTTTGATATACTAAAATTTTTCATTCACATTGATTCTGCTTCTCTTTTTTTTTTTCAAAATGTAATTTAACTATTTTAATTCATTACTACTTTTTTTTTATGTCTTTTAACCTTGAAGTTAATCTAGATTATAATAAAATTTTAATAAACCATGATACATATTTATAGTCATTAAGGATTAAAATTATTATTCATAAAACAATATTTATAAAATAATAGTTGTGTACACAAATGTAATAAATATCTGTATGTATAAATAAATATAAAATTAAGATATGCATAAGTTCCACATGCCAAGAAGACAATCAAAGAAGATGTTACCCTAGATTACAACCAAATCAAAAATATATCTTTATGATATAACTATCTTCAAGTAAATTTAATTTCCAGATTGATCGATAAAGAAAACGAATAAAAAAATAAATAATTAAAATACTAAATCAAAACTTGTATCGAATGTAACGATAAAATTTTGGGAATTTCATAGTCAGATTACCCCGCTCATTCTTTCCATGGACACAAAAAAAACAATATCCTTCCTCGGAAGGGTTTTCCGCCAAATTCTAACAAATAGTATTATAAAAAACTGGACAACTGCGAGCCAGACTCGCCCACCGAGGGTCCGTACAAACTAGTAGATAAAAGGGAAAAATCATATATTTTTTTATAATTTCCTTCATAAACCGAAAAATATACATCGAAAAATATTTAAAAACCTGTTTTGGCTTATGCTACTGAAGCTCTTTCATATGATACCCCACATGATACGCTTAATTCTATTTAAAATTTGGACCTTCATTCCTTGCATAAAGACACAATTTTTTTGTGATTAAATTAAAAATGTCCAGTTTTCGGATTTTTCCTATATGTGTACTCTAACACAATGCTTCTTGCCAAATTTCATTGTTCTAGGTCAACGGGAAGTACCCCATAGGCTTTGATTCCCTTGTGAGTGTCGAAATGTGCGTTTTTTACGATATATTCGGCCGTAACTTTTTTTACGAAAACTTAGAAACTTTATTTTTCTTTTTGCAGCAAGATACTATGGATCTGCGTATATGGCTTTAATTTCAACTCGATACCTTCACGCGTTCCCGAGATAAAGATCTTGACACCCGACGGACGGACAGACGGACAGACAGACAGACGGACAACAAAGTGATCCTATAAGGGTTCCGTTTTTTCCTATTGAGGTACGGAAGCCTAAAAATTAGTTGTCTGTAAAGTCGGTTTACGGACGATAGTTTAACGTGACAACGTCATAACAACATATCGTCCGCGCGCGAGCTCCGAGGAATGTTGACGTAATGAGCTAGAATGAGATGGAGCGACGACGGTCGGACGCGGCGCACACCCGCTCGCTTCCTCAGCCACCGCGCGCGGTTGTAACGGGACAAGAAGCGTAACGGACAATAAGCGTAACGTAACGGGTCGATGAGTCATCCTTTTTCGTACATGCAGCCGGCGTTCATCGATTTATTAGACGTTGTCACGTCAAAAGGATGTCTACAAGCATCTCTCTTGGCTAGCAAAGCAGCGACGTCAGTGACTTTGCAATTATCCATCATTTTATTGTGTTCTAAATTAACGAAATAATTAAAACAAAGATGCATCTGTAAGATTTTTTGTTTAAATATTGTATTTTAGACAGGCCTCCTGGCTCAGTGGTAGTACATCTGCCTCTGAGCTGTAGGTAATGGGTTTGACCCAGGACAAACATTTCTGCTGAACATGGATGTTTGTTCTGTGTCTGGGCGTTGATAATAATTATGTATCGTATGTATTCTATCAGCCATCAGGGTCCCATAGTACAAACTTTGCTTAGTTTGGAGCTAGATCGTGTAATAATTACTATTTGGTGCGTGACGTCATCTGCCGGTCCCAACGGAAGACCAGCGCTGGTTAATTTAACCAGCTAAAACTGAGTTGGAGCCGGTTTGTGATAAAAATGACTGTAATTTTTGTTTATTTTTAGTGTTTATATGTTGTGGTTGCTTTTTATCGCAAATAAAAGTACCTATGTCTATTTCAAGAGACATGTAATTTTATTATTAAATATTTTTTGGGAAGCGGCACTAAAGTTGAAACTTCGCAAGTAACAGTTACCTTCACAAGTTTGCAGCAAAATCGATAACCTATTTAGGAACTAAAGCCAATTTAAGGGTGTCAGAGACAGAGTGCAAAGTTAGCGATGAATTATTTATCTTACTGGATATAGGTACTTAATGCATGGAAATAATTATTTTCAATTTTTTTTACAGAAGTGAATTTTCGAGCGAGTGATTCAAAATTCGTACCCTAGGTATGTAGTGCCGGGTGGTGTGAAAAGTATTTTTAACCGACTTCCAAAAAGGTTCTCAATTCGACTGAATGTTTTTTTTTTTGTATATGTGTTCAGCGATTACTGCGCCAATTGCGAATTTTTTTGAAGTCACTTTTTTTAAAGTATAATTATTAACTTCAAAAACATATTTTACTTTTACCGAGGAAAATGGAAAAAGGGAAGAGAGGCCTTCGCCTTGCAGTTGGACAGTAAAGGCTGAGAAAAAAATACATACTTTATCAGAGTAGGTATATAATAATATCAGACCTTGATGGATCACTGGTCAGATACGATAATATGAATACGTAATCTACTACTTGAAGTAGGATCCACAGCAACGATGCAACTGAACTAAATGATGATTTAGTCTAGATAAGTATTTGTTAGTCATTTAAATATTTATCTTTCCATATTCACGTATTTAACGAATCTTTAATCTAGACCAGGGGTTCCCAACCTTTTCTTGGTCAGCTAGGTATGTATCCACCACATAGTATCTTCACTTAGTACATAGTAATACATAGTTAAGATCTTCACTATAAATCCACTCTTGTAACCCAATCTCTTACCTAAATAATATTTTTCTAGATAAGTATGTCCTGTTCGGTATAAAAACATCCCAAGTAAAATAACACAATAAATACGATTGCTGTTTTTTTTAATGTAGAAATAGGTTTGCGCTTGACCACAAACTCGCCTGATGTTAAGCGACGTTGCGGTCTACGATGGAGCGCGCTTACCTAGAAGGCTAGAGTGAATAGATATCTTCTAGATCGACGAGCTCCATCCTCGGCCACACCTTCGCTTAACATCAGGCGCGTTGGTGGTCAATCGTAGATCTATAATGTATTTAAAAAAAAACAATTCACTCGCGATTTAAAGACGCCAAGAATATATATATCGTGAAAGACCCACTCAGAAGCGTATTCCACAATCTAGTAGTCCGCACGATAAAAGTGAAATTAAAGCGTTTCGTTCGGGTTTTTGGAATAACCTCCATGAAACGGTGACGCTTTTTCGTGTTTCTGACTGTCCGATAGTTTCTTACAAAAAAGTAGTGTAGAAGCAGAAGTCGAATTTAAATTTTTCGACCTTATTCGATATTATTCAATTATAAATTTACTTTTATAGGGCCTCTTCGAATTACAGAATAGTAACTCTATACACGCACACTAAAAGCACAGAAGGGTCAAAGGATGCCGACGGACGGTAACACCATTTCTTTTTAGGGTTCTGTAGTCAGCAAGAAATCCTTATGCATTCTCGATGTACGTCCGTCTGTCCACAGCATAGCATACTCTTCTTAGTGATACAAATTTGTAATTTGGCATGGGTATATAATAAGACATGGGTATACTGTTGTTACAGATTTTAGGAAGAAAGGTATGACAAAAAAGAAAGAAAAAAAAAGACGTGTGGCACTCGGAGACTGCCGCGGTAAAGATATTGAATAGCATTTTTTATCAACTTATGTAATTATAATTATTTATTTATTTTATATATGCAGTATTCCTAACACCCCCCACTCCGACCGGCACAGCGGTGATACTTTTTAGTTTTGCCATCTATCGATGAATAGCAGAACTTTTAATGACTTTTTGAAATATCACGCTTGTCTCTTTAGTTCTGCAAATCGCCTCTAGGTGGCATTGGTTGTATCGGCGTTACTGCGTTAGGTTATTTTCGTTACGGAATTTCTGGATTCGGTCTCCACGCTCAAGGCCCGCGATAGAAGCTATGCAATAGCTTAAAAAGGAAGAAAGGTATGAAGAATGGGTATATAATATGACATGGGTATACTGTTGTTACAGATTTTAGGAAGAAAGGTAAGGAAATCTGTGATTGTATGCCCATACCAAATTACGGCTTTATGTGTTTTTAAAATGGACATACATACATGTCGTTGATTGGGACGTTCAAACACATATGTATGTTACGGGTGTGTGGAAACAATTTTTCTATTCAGGATCAAGACAGATTTATACTTAAAGAAATAAAAAATACATTTTCGAATAAAATTCAAATAAATAATATATTCACATTAGACATTCTTGATGCGTACTGCACAGGAATGGGATTCTTTGCCGCCATCTCTGTTTACTTAGAATTGTAGGATTTCAGTCAATTTCAAGATTGTAGGTATTTTCGAGGCTAGAGTGAATAGATATCTTCTAGCTAGATCGACGAGCACCATCCTCGGCCACACAGTCGCTTAACTTCAGGCGAATTGGTGGTCAATCGTTGATCTATCTTCCATAAAAAAAAATTAAAAAAAATGTTCATGTAAAAAGCCCTCTATTAAGTCCACATAATGTGACGGGCAATAACATAACCCTTTACTGCGCGTGGCCCGTCACGCCCTTGACCAATTCACTTGATACAATTTCCTCGTACATTTGAAGGCACTCTAAATCAATTAGATCGACGCTTCCTGAAAGGCCATTCAATTTACTAAATCAATTTAGAAAACTAAATGCAATGCGTGGAATTTTCGTTTTATTTTATTTTTTGCCGACTGCGCAAAGAGAGTTATGATTTTCGGATGTACGTATATATGTAGGTACGTTTGTACGTATGTATTTTATATGTATGTATGGGTATACAAAGTGGAAAAGACACAGCACCTCTTCACTCTACCAGATGTCATCTTTTCAATTTAAGCCCCTCACACATTTAGAGTCATCTTTCACACACAGACATACATCCCCCATTATATTATGTTATTATAAAATCTGGATAAAAATACCTATATTAGTAAATAACCAATAAAACTAATAATCCTTCTGAAAATATTAATACTGTACACCTCACGTTGATCCAATTATTGCCATTATTGCGCAGTGGAGTAAACTTATAACGGCTGACTTGAATTTATTAATAACTGACTGCAGCAAAACTTTGCAGCTGCCAAACGGGGCCGCAGCGGACTGCCTTTGTTATTTATGGACAGTTATAGATCACGGCAAAAATAATGTATATTCAATAATATTCATATTAATTTTATTTCATAAATATTATTTACATGTCAATCAAATTACATTCAAATTATTAATAAATAAAACCGGACAAGTGCGAGTCACACTCGCCCAGCGAGGGTTCCGTAAAAACTAGTAGATAAAAGGAGGAAATCATATTTTTTTATATTTTTCTTCATAATCCGAAAAATATACATCTCAAAATTATTTAAAACCCTGTTTTAGCTTATGCTAATCAAGCTCTTTCATATGATACCCCACATGATACGGTTAATTCACTTTAAAATTTGGACCCTCATTCCTTGCATAAAGACACAATTTTTTGTGATTAAATTAAAAATGTCCAATTTTCGTATTTTTTTCTATATGTGTACTCTAACATAATGCTTCTTGCCAAATTTCATAGTTCTAGATCAACGGGAAGTACCCCATAGGTTTTGATTCCCTTGTGAGTGTCGAAATGTACGTTTTTTACAATATATTCGGCTGTAACTTTTTTTAAAGAAAACTGAGAAATTTTATTTTTCTTTTTGCAGCAAGAAACTATGGATCTGCGTATATGGTTTTAATTTCAACTCGATACCTTCACGCGTTCCCGAGATAAAGGGCTTGACACCGGACGGCCAGACGCACAGACGTACAGACGGACAACAAAGTGATCCTATAAGGGTTCCGTTTTTTCCTTTTGAGGTACGGAACCCTAAAAATTTGGTCGTAAAGCTCTTGCGCACATTCCCCGAAATGAATTCGGTAGAAAATAGACAGACATGCTACTTTACAGCGGTATTGTACACTTCTCAACATTACTGTCTAAGCATTCTTTGTAACTGTAGAACGTTTGCTCGACAGGCTAGCGCTTTAGGCGATTTTTTAAACATAACAAGTTTGGAGCCGAGGTTATACCAGCTGGTAGTTTGTTATATACACTCGGACCCATAATATGCGTAAGTTTGTCTGACTGAACTAGACCCCTGCTTATCTGCATAAGCTTCCCTGCACGCCGAGTGGCGGGAGCAAGTTGATCACCATATTTCACATACATAATTATGTAATTACTCCTTACATACATGACTGCCACTTGAAGTATTAGAATAAAGGGCAAGGTAAGAATGCCTAGTTTTTAAAATGTGGTGCGGCCGTCTACCAACTATTGAGCGTATTGCTCTTTTTACCCGACTGCGAAAGAAGGAGGGTTGTTTTTCGAGTGTATACGTGGGTATGTATGTATGTTTCTTTGGCACGCCCTAGAGCCTAAACGGCTTGTCGTATTTTTATGTGAGTGGTGTCAATAGATTCGTTTTAGTCGTGAGAGTGACACAGGCTACATCAAAATAAAAAAATAAAAAAAATTAAGGATTTTTGGCGGCAAAAAGTAATCTCAATAAAAAAAAAGTTTTCAAAATACATCGAGTGTGGTATCAAAATAAAGGATTTTTAACTGTGATTACGAATATATATATAAATAACTTATATGTTTTGTTGGAGTTTGGAATAGGAAAAGCTAATTATCACATCACACTTCACACTAATAATATAAATGCAAAGTTTGTCTTAGTTTGTTACCTCTTCACGGTAAAATGGCTTGACGGGTTTGGTTGAAATTTGGCACACAGGTAGTTTATAATCTGGATTAACACATAGATTCCCGCGGGAATACCGGGATAAAAAGTATCTATGTGTGGTATGGTGTGTGAAGTCACACACACCAATATCCAATCTTTTTACAGATTTAAAAGCAGAATGGTTATATTTTTTACACGCTTTTATTAGGTTGATCTGTATGTAATGAAATCTAAGGTAACTAATGGATCGTAGCGTCATGAAAATTGGCAGCTGTATGTAGTTCTGATGACAATACAATAATATGGTACTGTCGAACTGATCTGATGATGGAGCCGGAAGATATGAACTAGAACTTCATGATGGAACATCGTATCATAGCTGTGTTTGGATTTGTTAGAAAAGTCTTGTAATGAACTTTGACCACAATAATTTGTAGCGTGTTTTTTAGATTTTAAACTGTAATTTATTTATCATTTCTCATTAGTTACTCGCCAAAACTATAAACTAAATAATCATATAAAATATTATGGTATGTATGTAGCTAAGTCAGCTGAATGATTGACACTCTTAGTAGTATTTAAGCGACTGTATAGATGGCTCTGGAGTAGCGCTCTCATTAAAATTAAAATAAGATTCGTTATATAATTGTAACAACATTTATTTAAAGCCTCAAAATTCATACATTAGCTTATACATAAGTTCTGGAAAAAAAAATATGTGAAAAAAGACAAAATTCTAATCATTTTAATATACATATAGGAAGAAGTTCTGCATCGCGCAAGCGAAGTTTTTTCTCCCGTTTATCATGTATACGGGGTGCAGCGTGAAGCTGTTGGATAAGTGTGTGTGATCAGATTATAGATCGGCATCATCCTTCATGTCGTATTGTTGGTTCCAGGTCAGCGGATGACCATGGTGTTCGATAGAAAACCTCTTTCCCGTTAGGTAGACAGTTCTACTGTCTACGGATTGAAATCACATACACCAATGTCCAATCTTTTTACAGATTTCAAAGCAGAATAGGTTTATTTTTATTATTTCTCATTAGTTACTCGCCAAAACTATAAACTAAATAATCGTATCAAATATTATGGTATGTAGCTAAGTCAGCTTTCTTTGTTCATTCCAGTTTATTATTTAATTTAATCAGTTAAACATCTTTTATACAGTTTTAATCATGTGTAGATGTTTATTAACTTTTAGTATATAAAACCTCATATTTACCTAAAGCAAAACATGCAGATACAAACATAACTTTGTTTTCACTGAAAACGGTTCGCTGCAGCCATCTATGTAAAAACTCAAGTATTATTTCAGTGATTATGTAGTAGAAACTTTTATTCAAACTATTTTGGCATTGGAGTTGTAAATGTGTATTTTTGTTATCACTTATTTACCTAAAGCGGAAATTAAAATACTAATCAAAATCTTACGCGCACATTTTGAATTTTAAAACAAGCAATATAATATTTTCACAAATCAATAATATTTACACTAAGACAACCTTATTTGGTGATCATTGTTCTAACCCATAGAATAATAATCTGATTACCAAAACTCGTAGTAGTATGCAAGCGACTGCATAGATAGCGCCAGAGTAGCGCTCTTAGTAAAATTAGAATAAACTTCGTTATATAATTACGACAAAAAAAATTATAGCCTCAAAAATTATACACTAGGTAATACCTACTTATGTTCTGAAAAAAAATTAGTGCAAAAAGACAAATTTCTGATCATTTTAATATACATATAGGAAGAAGTTCTGCATCGCGCAAGCGAAGTTTTTTCTCCCGTTAATCATGTATACGAGGTGCAGCGTGAAGCTGTCGGATAAGTGTGTGTGATCAGATTATAGATCGGCATCACCCCTCAGTATCGGCGTCAGTCGTATTGTCGGTTTCAGGTCAGCGGACGGCCACGGTGTTCGATAGAAAACCTCTTTCCTGTTAGGTGGACAGTTCTGTAGCCAGTTCTGTCTGCGGATTGAAATCACATACACCAATGTCCAATCTTTTTACCGTTTTACCGAAATATTTTTGCAATTAGTCACTCATCAAAACAATAAAACAAATAATAATTACCTATTATAGCGAAGAGCCTCGACCAACATGTCAAGAGGCTCTCGCTTGATAGTCTAGTAAAAATAAATCCGTTTGTATGGAGCTGATCATAGTATTTGCAACTGAGGGGATTCTTTGAAATTATGACAGGAAAATAACTAAAAACCATAGATCAACAATAATCCCCGATTCATAGACTAGCTGCGTTCCGCGGTTTCACTCGCGTAGTTATGAAAAACGGTAATGATTATGATGATGATAAGTAGCTTATGTCCGTCTCCAGGTCCAAAGCTAATTTTCATAACCATCGGTTCAGCCGTTTGAGCGTGTAAGGATAACAAAATTAGCTTTCATAAATCATTATGAAATTGTGTCAAATGTATTTCAAAATACCAGTACATTCATTTAAATAACAATATACTTAGTTGTCCTATAAGTTGTCACAAATCTTATTTTTACTAGACTATGATGGTTGGATCAAGGGTTGAATACAGAAAGGAGTCATCCCAACACGGCATGCATTGTCAGAGCTTCTACCGACAGTAGCCTAGGTTCTGCCACGCTGCTGGCGGTACTCTAGTATGTTTTTTTATATATCTGTTGTAAAAAATCTATAAAATTAAGTTATAAAACATTTAAAAAGTAATGTAAAATATTAGGGTATCTAAGTAATACGGCATTTTTATTTATTGAGTTTGTTATTTAATTTATTCAATTATAAACCTTTTTTACAATTTTTGATAACATAGGTATAGATATTTTTTTCATTTTTAATATTAAGTGAAACCTCATTTCTATATTAAGACATGCAAAAACAAATATAAAAAAAAACAAATTTGTTCTCAGTTAAAACGCTCCACTGCAGCCATCTATCTAAAAATGTATGTATTAAATTAATTATTAAGTAGTAGAAACTTTTATTTAAGCCCTTTTCGCATTGGGTTGAAAATTTGTGTTTCTATAATCACTTATTTAGTTAGATACAAAACGCAAGTTAAAACACTAACCTACCTGGATGACCGAGAAATTAAAAAATCAAAAATTATACACTAGGTAATACTAATGTTCTGAAAAAAAAATGAGTGCAAAAAGACAAATTTCTGATCATTTTAATATTCATAAAGGAAGAAGTTCTGCATCGCGCAAGCGAAATTTTTTCTCCCGTTAATCATGTATACGAGGTGCAGCGTGAAGCTGTTGGATAAGTGTGTGTGGTCAGATTATAGATCGGCATCACCCCTCAGTATCGGCGTCAGTCGTATTGTCGGTTTCAGGTCAGCGGACGGCCACGGTGTTCGATAGAAAACCTCTTTCCTGTTAGGTGGACAGTTCTGTAGCCAGTTCTGTCTGCGGATTGAAATCACATACACCAATGTCCAATCTTTTTACCGTTTTATCGAAATGTTTTTGCAATTAGTCACTCATCAAAACAATAAAAACAAATAATAATTATTATAGCGAAGAGCCTCGACCAACATGTCAAGAGGCTCTCGTTTGATAGTCTAGTAAAAATAAATCCGTTTGTATGGAGCTGATCACAGTATTTGCAACTGAGGGGATTCTTTGAAATTATGATAGGAAAATAACTAAAAACCATAGATCAACAATAATCCCCGATTCATAGACTAGCTGCGTTCCGCGGTTTCACTCGCGTAATTATGAAAAACGGTAATGATTATGATGATGATAAGTAGCCTAAGTCCGTCTCCAGGTCCAAAGCTAATTTTCATAACCATCGGTTCAGCCGTTTGAGCGTGTAAGGATAACAAAATTAGCTTTCATAATATCATTATGAAATTGTGTCAAATGTATTTCAAAATACCAGTACATTCATTTAAATAACAATATACTTAGTTGTCCTTTATGTTGTCACAAATCTTATTTTTACTAGACTATGATGGTTGGATCAAGGGTTGAATACAGAAAGGAGTCATCCCAACACGGCATGCATTGTCAGAGCTTCTACCGACAGTAGCCTAGGTTCTGCCACGCTGCTGGCGGTACTCTAGTATGTTTTTTTATATATCTGTTGTAAAAAATCTATAAAATTAAGTTATAAAACATTTAAAAAGTAATGTAAAATATTAGGGTATCTAAGTAATACGGCATTTTTATTTATTGAGTTTGTTATTTAATTTATTCAATTATAAACCTTTTTTACAATTTTTGATAACATAGGTATAGATATTTTTTTCATTTTTAATATTAAGTGAAACCTCATTTCTATATTAAGACATGCAAAAACAAATATAAAAAAAAAACAAATTTGTTCTCAGTTAAAACGCTCCACTGCAGCCATCTATCTAAAAATGTATGTATTAAATTAATTATTAAGTAGTAGAAACTTTTATTTAAGCCCTTTTCGCATTGGGTTGAAAATTTGTGTTTCTATAATCACTTATTTAGTTAGATACAAAACGCAAGTTAAAACACTAACCTACCTGGATGACCGAGAAATTAAAAAATCAAAAATTATACACTAGGTAATACTAATGTTCTGAAAAAAAAATGAGTGCAAAAAGACAAATTTCTGATCATTTTAATATTCATAAAGGAAGAAGTTCTGCATCGCGCAAGCGAAATTTTTTCTCCCGTTAATCATGTATACGAGGTGCAGCGTGAAGCTGTTGGATAAGTGTGTGTGATCAGATTATAGATCGGCATCACCCCTCAGTATCGGCGTCAGTCGTATTGTCGGTTTCAGGTCAGCGGACGGCCACGGTGTTCGATAGAAAACCTCTTTCCTGTTAGGTGGACAGTTCTGTAGCCAGTTCTGTCTGCGGATTGAAATCACATACACCAATGTCCAATCTTTTTACCGTTTTATCGAAATGTTTTTGCAATTAGTCACTCATCAAAACAATAAAAACAAATAATAATTATTATAGCGAAGAGCCTCGACCAACATGTCAAGAGGCTCTCGTTTGATAGTCTAGTAAAAATAAATCCGTTTGTATGGAGCTGATCACAGTATTTGCAACTGAGGGGATTCTTTGAAATTATGATAGGAAAATAACTAAAAACCATAGATCAACAATAATCCCCGATTCATAGACTAGCTGCGTTCCGCGGTTTCACTCGCGTAATTATGAAAAACGGTAATGATTATGATGATGATAAGTAGCCTAAGTCCGTCTCCAGGTCCAAAGCTAATTTTCATAACCATCGGTTCAGCCGTTTGAGCGTGTAAGGATAACAAAATTAGCTTTCATAATATCATTATGAAATTGTGTCAAATGTATTTCAAAATACCAGTACATTCATTTAAATAACAATATACTTAGTTGTCCTTTATGTTGTCACAAATCTTATTTTTACTAGACTATGATGGTTGGATCAAGGGTTGAATACAGAAAGGAGTCATCCCAACACGGCATGCATTGTCAGAGCTTCTACCGACAGTAGCCTAGGTTCTGCCACGCTGCTGGCGGTACTCTAGTATGTTTTTTTATATATCTGTTGTAAAAAATCTATAAAATTAAGTTATAAGACATTTAAAAAGTAATGTAAAATATTAGGGTACCTAAGTAATACGGCATTTTTATTTATTGAGTTTGTTATTTAATTTATTCAATTATAAATCTTTTTTACAATTTTTGATAACATAGGTATAGATATTTTTTTCATTTTTAATATTAAGTGAAACCTCATTTCTATATTAAGACCTGCAAGAACAAATATAAAAAAAACCATATTTGTTCTCAGTTAAAACGCTCCACTGCAGCCATCTATCTAAAAATGCATGTATTAAATTAATGATTAAGTAGTAGAAACTTTTATTTAAACCCTTTTCGCATTGGGTTGAAAATTTGTGTTTGTATAATCACTTATTTAGTTAGATACGAAACGCAAGTTAAAACACTAACCTATCTGGATGACCGAGCTTTGCTCGGTTCAATTGATTTTCTTGGTCTAACCTCAAGCCAAACACTCATTGGCTTAGTGTTGCTTAACAACGCCATCTATTGTCAAGTAGCTTTAGTGTAAAAACCCGGACAAGAGCAAGTCAGACTCGCCCACTGAGAGTTCCGTACAAAATAGTAGATAAAAGGGGGAAATTATATTTTATATTTTCCTTCATAAATCGAAAAATATTCATCGTAAAAATATTTAAAAACCTATTTTAGCTTGTGCTAATTAATCTCTTTCATATGATATAAATTTGGACCCTCCTTGCTTGCATAAAGACCCAATTTTTTGGGATTAAATAAAAAAATACCAGTTATCGGCTTTTTTCCTATATGTGTATAACACAATGCTTCTTGCCAAATTTCATAGTTAGGTAGTTCGGGAAGTACCCCATAGGATTCCCTTGTGAGTGTCGAAATGCGCGCCATATTCGGCTGTAACTTTTTTTACGGAAATTGAGAAATTTGATTTTTCTTTCTACAGCAAGAGACTATGGTTCTGTGTATATGGTTTTAAATTCAACGCTGACATCACAGTGATCTTATAAGGGTTCCGTTTTTTCCTCTTGAGGTACGGAACCCTAAAAATAGTATTAGTACTCGCCAATAGATGTCAGGAAGAGTCATATTTTTCAGTTTATGTTTAAGTTAATCTTTGTATCGAAACATATAATAGGATGATGCCGATGGCCGATGGGGCCGAAAAGTTCTCGAATGGAGAACACGAACCGGCAAGCGCAGCGTAGGAAGACCAGCCACAAAGTGGACAGAAGATGCTTGCCTTAACCGGCCGGCTGGATGGTGAAAACTGCAAGAGCTAAGAACCTAAGCCGCTAGTGCTTAATGAACGCGCAGCACACCTCTAGACACCCTTAGCCACCCACACCGATGTTGCTTCTCCGGCGCCAACATGCGGCGCCACTATGGGGCACACCATTTAGTGGGTGGCGAGTCATCACCTGCCTAGGTATTTTTGCATGATGAGACGGAATTGGCAGGTGCCGTTTTCTCATCCTGGTGCTCTCACACAGAGGTACTTCATCTTACCTGCTGTGTCAGAGCATCAGCATATAGCCTAGTTTTTAAGTCAATTAACATTCCATCACAATAGCCAAGATCTTTTATACTCCATATTGTACAGTAATCCATCCATAGTCCATCACCCAATCTGATTTTTTTATTAAAAATTTGTACAAAGGCCACTCAGTGTTGGTTGCGGCCCCAATGATGCCTTTCAAAGGTCCGTGCTAGACCCGTGTATAAATTGAAATAAAGTATAATAATATCGAATAACTTTGACCAACATGTCAAGAGGCTCTCGCTCGTTGGTTGCTCTTTTATCTAGTTTGTATGGAATCCTCGGTGGGCGAGTCTGACTCGCACTTGTGCGGTTTTTTATTATCATTGAGAGATTTGCGCTAGTACGCCTCTAACTAACTCGCCTGATGCAAACGACGCTGCGCTGTACGGCGAAGCGTACTTGCTATGATAAAATGTATCATATAATGTATATGAATCAGAATCAATAGTAAATTGTTATACAAGAGGCTAAAAAAACCCATTGTAACGAGGTAGATTTTTACATAGTATTAGTAGTTTGTAGTAATAGCACATGAAACCGAGTTACAATGGGTTTGTAGGCCGTGTGTTACACTCTACTTTTCACTACGATTGCGTGAAAATAAAATAATACAATACAATAACTCAATATTTATTTTATTAAAAAAGTAATGTACAATTTGTACGATTCTGGATATTTAACGAGATGTTTGCAAAGAGAATGTAAATATACCCCAAAGAGATTATTCTACTTTTGAATAAAAAAGATTGTTTCGTTTACGCAGGCTCTTTGGAAAAAGATAAAAATTTAAAATAAAAAAAACCCCTAGAGCAAAATATGCTATTTTTTCTTCGCTCTAGTACGCTACAATGACGGACTTTTTGAGCAAGAGGAGTGAAAAATATATTTTATTGCTCATAACAAAGAAGCAAAGTATATTTTCGACGAGGGTGTTTGTTTGAATTCAGAGCGTATCGAAGGATTCTAAAATATAATTCCAAGATTTCTAATAAAGCCAATAAAGAATTCCTCTCAACTTGCCCAAGTTGCGAGGAATTCTTTATTAGAATCCTGAACGAAGCGAGGAAATCAATGAACGCACCCGAAGTAAAAAAATTGCGACCGTGTTAATACACTGCTTTTCAACACGCTTACGAGAAAAATAAATAAAATATGATCTAAAACTTACATAGGAATATCTGTATTACCACTACGTTCTTTCTACCACACTTCAGTCTACATTTACACATAATTATGAAACTAAAGCCATATAATGCAATTTAAATAATTCAATTTTATTTTATTTGAGTGTTGGACAAATAAATTAATTATTTAACATGTATAAAGTCCCACCTCTATTCTTCACTTTTTAGAAAATTTTACTTAAGCTATTTGTAGCGTTTTATTGACGATATTTACTGACGCATCGCTTGCCAAATATCGTTTATATAAATGCCTCTAGGTAGAATGGCCATAATATACGGACAGACAGACGGACATGAAGAATTTATAAGGGTTCCTACATGTTACTACGGAACTCTAAGAATTAGAATGTGCCACTTCATTTTGTGTGTAAACCCAACTTATCAAATAAAAGGACGATTTTCCCTACTGACGAATTATTTAAATAAATGGCTTTGACGTTTCTATATTAGTTCATCATCTCAATAGTAAATAGTAAAAAAACAACGGGTTGCACTCCGGGAGTGCCGGCAGAAGTGAAAATTAAAAAATAAAATAGCAAAAAGACTGACTCGTGAAAGATCTGAACCTCCGCCCTCCGATTGACAAATTGAAATTTATATCGGTGCTTTAACCTATTGAGCTAATGAGTCTTATGTGCAATGTGCATGTGTCGAAAATAAGCATTGTGCGCAACGAAATGACGTCATGCTAGAAGGACAAACTTGTACATACAATAATGAACTTTAAATTCAGAACGTTAGAATAGGTTTCTGACTGTCCGTCTTACGATCTGATGATCTGACGATCTAACGCTATACTTCAATTTTTAATTAGATGGAGTAAACTGACAGACTGAAATGTCACTTTTCGATATAATGATACCAACTCTCAAATCATAGTGATGGGATTTGAGTCACATATAGTTCAAAAAAGGTATGAAAATAATAGAAAATTAATAAATATATCTTGAAACGTTTATGTCAGCGAATCGCTTTTATTGAGTCAGCAACAACCTTAGAGGAAGAGGAATGTATTGTACTGGTTGTTCTGAATAAACTTAGGAATTAAGAAGTGATTCCATAACTGTATCTCCGTATAGTTATAATGTAATAGTTATTTCCTAAGAAACATGTAAGAAGATCATGGTATGTAACAGTTTAGTTTGATATCTTTATTACTAGTTAGCAAATACACAATTAAAACAAAATTTCGATTTTTAGGAAGATCTAGAATACAACATAATGAAATAGATCACTTATATGAATTAGTTCATTTTAAGTAGCTCTTATTAGCACATCACTATTTTCATATCATAAAAAAGTGGCAATATTCGATCTGTCAATTTACTCCGTTTAATTAAAAATCCAAGTATATTATAATGAACATTTTTTACCCATCCCAAAAATGCACAACACCGCTAAAGAAGTTTTCACTTCAAAAATACTGGCTGGTAGATTGCCACAGAAAGAAAAACATTAAAGGACGGGAAAGCAGCAATGCGATCTTCAGTTGTTTTAAAATGTTGTCACAGTATTTACGAAAGTAACTCTACCAGTAACCGGCTGAGTCACCCCACAATCCGCAGAGGCTATAGCTAGACCAATGGATTAATTTATATTCAACGCTGCAACTGGGTCATGGCTTATAAAGCTTAGGTCCGAGAATCTGTACTCTAGTGCCGGCTTTAATAAAGTTTTTGTTTTTGCACTATACCAAAGTGCCATTTAATATGTAATTACCAAGTAACAATGCAACAAAAAATATACAACACATAGATGCTTAACTAACTAGGTATAGTGACTACCACAGTTAATACACAAAAAGCAACTAGAATTCTCCAGACCGATGAAGATCTAAAGATAATCCAATTGTTCACAGCGTACAGTTGACAGCGTACCCAGCAAGCTGTCAGCATTTGCCACGTAGAATAGCAATGTTCATGCGTTAGGCCTGATACTCACCAGCATTTTTGCCAGGCGTCACGTCGATCTGACGCTCAGAATCTCAGATACACTTTTAACCGACTTCAACAAAAGGAGGTTATCAATTCGACCTGTATGTGAATAATATTGTCAGAATTGCACAGTTTTTGTATATGTTAGTCTATACCAGTTTCTAAACATGTGTGCCAAATTTCATAAGATTTGTAGGTTTGTCCACGTAATTCCTAAGCAGAAACTGTGTCGTATTGCAAAAAAAAACTTTTTTATTGGATAATTTACCTCGCAGCTTAGAAAACAATGTACATTTTATCGAAATCGGTTCAATAGTTTCAAGATATGAACTTTTTTAATTTTAAAATATGTACGTTTCAACGATGCTATTCAAACTACTGGGCGAATTAGAAGGAAATTTGATGGGTTTATCACTCATACTATGTAGGTATAACAATCTGGCATACTATATAGTCCAGTTTGAAATCCAATCCAATAATATTTTTTGCTGCCCACAATCCGGTTTGTAGATGACACATGCCAATGTCGGTTCGAGTCTAAGGCCGGACAAGATCATATTATATGAAACCGACAATTTCGATGCAGCTTCGATCCTTACTATAAATAGACTGATGTTAATGATGATGCTTGCTAAATAGAAAGCTTTAAATATAAATATAAATATAGTAGCTTTCTCTCCATCCATTATACTGTGCGACAATCTATGATATATTTCAATCTAAAACCGTTCTGACTATACCAAAAAGTGGAAATTTAAAAAAAGAATATATATATATTAAATTTGCAATCTGAAGCTCAGTATCAAATGGCCCAGTTTCAATAACTTCATTATACCGATCTCATAACAAATTCATTTGAACTGTAAATACAGGAATGATAGAGCCAAATTAGCTAATTTCAAAAAGCATTAATGACACATCAAATACTCATTATACATTTTGGTCGCTGGAACGACCTCGCTTTGAAAATCCACAAATTACAACCTAAAATGAAGTTCAATCACTGACCTCTAATACCACAGGACTGGCAGTTCTTTAATTTTCATCGTGCTTCCTTATCACCATTATTGCGCTGTAGGCATACGTGAGATGACTTTTATTTTTAATAAAAATTTCAAATTTAGTATTTTTTTATGCGCGTAAATTCGACATTACTGAGAAACAGAATTGTAGTATTTACGAGTTTTGGTGAAACATTCCTGTCAGTATGACGTTGTCTGGCCATCGTTGTGTCTGGTTTTCCTACTTTGCTCTTATTCGTTCATAATATCCACTCGAGAACTTTTCGGTTATTCCATAGCTTATTACGTGACTGACCTTCCACGAAAGACCCATAATGAGTGACCACGTTCACTGGTAAGACACACTAGCTATTTATTTTCCCAGAAAAAATATAAATTTAAGCGTCTTTATGGCGTTCGCAATAGAGTTCCCGTTCCGGAGGGGAAAAAAATTGTGAAACTGTTCACACAATACATGTCCACCATTTCTGAAAAACGTACGAATAGTATTTTGCGTCATCTCGTTCCCTCATCCGGGATCCCTGATTTATGTAGAATTGTAGATAGCAAATCACGATTGGTTTTGTTTCTTGCATTGAAAGCACTGTACTCATATGTAAACGGCTACAGTCACAGTCGTCTAACATCAAGCAAATTGTGGCAAGGGCGAGCCTATATCTGTTAAGTCAATCTTCAATCTGTTAATCTTTTTGACGGATCAGCCAAGTATCAGCTGGAAGCTTTAGGTCAGTGGACCTAAACCTGGTTAATCGGTGACGATAAACTAGCTGCCAAGAAGCTAATTAGTCTCGAGCACCGCCGTAAAGTAACATGTCTGTCTATTTTCTAAGGATTCATTTCGGGGAATGTGCGCAAGAACTTCACGACCTAATTCCAGTCTCCCCATTTCACTATAGGACTAGCAGAAAGTTGGCGAATTACCACCCATTTCTCGTTGAACCCACGAACGTATCGTACGCAGCTATATCGATCCACATTCTTGTTGCGTACTGCACAAGAATGGAATTCTTTACCGCCATCTCTGTTTCTTTAGACCTACAATCTTGGAATTTTCAAGGCTAGAGTGAATAGATATCTTCTATATCGACAAACTCCATCCTCGGCAACAACGTCGCTTAACATCAGGCGAGTTGGTGGTCAATCGTATATGATATATCTTGTATTAAAATAAAAAAGGTGAAAATCTGTCAGTCAAATCTGTCCAGTCTTATCAAAAAAAAAATCGAGATCAGTGAATAAATTTAGGGTTATGATGGGTAGGAGCGGCGGGTAATTTTACTCTACACCATTATCTACTGACGCTTGGTGATAAAACTGATAACTGACTTGTCCTATGTGTGTTTTATCCACTTTTATCTTATCTCAGAGTGGACATGTCAGAATTATAAAACATGCGGGCGTTATGCAAATTTCAAGCTACAAAGCTCGGTGGTTGCCTTGAATTTTTGTTAAAATGCTATCCAAATTTGATATGACATATTTTATATTTCTCAAAGCGAACGAGTAACCTTTTAAAATTGCTTTTTGAACAGAATATTTGATCAATCGTTATGTTATAAATGTTTTATTTATTTTATATGTTATAAATAAATCTAGGGCTACATTATGAATTTTATTTTTTTCTTATATTTGGTTCGTTTATATTGTTTATTAATGTATAGTCAATGTATTATTATTATAGCTTACACGCAGAAAGACGTTAGCACTCGAGACACAGAATATCTGGTACGGGTGCTAACACACTTTTTATTATGAAATTTTAATTATCAATAAACTATTTTGTATTTTTGTATTTGTAATGTTGAGCGAATTTGAATTGGGACGTGGAAGCTCCGTTGATCGGTTCTGTGCCGGAGGCGGGCTTGTCGGACTGCAGTTTAGTTATATTATAATATAAAAGCTTCTTCAACAGTACAGTACAAAGGCAGCAGAAATTTCAACATTAACTTCACAGAAGTAACAGCGCGCAGGTTACAATGGACACACACGATTTTCCAGGAAATTGACACAAGATGGCAAGAAATCGAAATCAACTCGTCAAGCGCAATTTGAAAAACTTAGAACAGAAACAGAATCAACACCATACAACAGCAGATACGTCTTTTACGTCTAATTATGAACCAATTTCGATGAATCTTTTTAACCGACTTCCAAAAAGAAGGAAGTTCAATTCGGCTGTATGTTTGTTACGGGATACTCCGCCAATTATGACTAGATTTTAATGATTATTTTTTATTTGATAGGTAATAAAAGTACAGAGGTAGTCCCTTATATATTTTATCAAAATTGGCTCAATACTTTGATTTTTATATCAAAATAACCGGAAAATGTCTTCCAAGTAAACGAAATTGCGAATTTTGATGTCGGTTGCTTCAGTTATTTAAATTATAATTATTATATGATTGGAATTATATATGGATGCATCTAACATTTCCTTTTTCGAAATGTTAACATCTTAATCTTATAATGAAATTATAAAAATGATTCCTATCAACCTTAGTGCTTGCCTGGCAATATTCTATCGGATCCATTTCGGAGAGTGTGCGCAAGAGCTTCATAATCTTATTCTCTGATTTTGCCGCCTTCTGTTTGCTGAGAGCTATATTATCTTAGAATTTTCAAAGCTAGAATGAATAGATATCTTCTAGATTTACGTGTTCCATCCTCGGCCACACCGTTGCTTACCATCAGGCGAGTTGGTGGTCAAACGTAGAGCTATTTACTACAAAAAATTAAGTTCTGTAAAACTTTCCCGGGTCACCTGGTTTTTTGCACCAAATTACTGGACTAATTTGTCTGGGTCAACGAACTATTTAATATGGAATATAAAAACATACATAGATAAAAATATATACATACCTATACATCATCCATACAAACATGCACAGACTCGAAAAATCTAACCCTCCTTGCGCAGTCGAGTAAAATAATGAATCGCCTAAATAAGCAGAGTGCTTTCCATAAAAGAAGTACCACAGACGCGGCGCTATAATCGCGCGATGTAATAATGACCTGAGAAATACAGTAGTTCCTCCGTTTTGCCGTGGGACTTCTTTCATGAAAAGTACTCTAGCTAGTGGGATACAACTCAGAAGCTAGGTATGTCGATACGTAACCGATCAATCAATAGCTACCACTAACTTTTGAGCTGTGTCTAGAAATTCCCGCATAAGAACGATAACGAATTGGGTGTTCCAATTTCACCAATGCAACTGGTTACGTCCATAAATTACGTGAGGTGTTTAAGGGGGGGAGGGGGTCGAGTCAAATCTCATCTAATCTTACGTTGGAGAGAGGGGGGGTCTCGGCAAATATCACGCAATTTTTTTTTTCTGATTGAAACAAAAAAAAATATTCTATTTTGGTCTATTTAATCCAGATTGTACATGCTTAAGATTTAATCTTAAGCGTAATCGTAGTACGATTAAGATCATTTACTAATTCGTTCGAAAGAAAATAATTTTTGAAAAATCTCTCGTGAGATTCGGGGATGGGGGAGGGGGTTGAATAAAATCTCACGACATCTCACCATTGCAGAAAATTTAAAAAAACACCTCACGTAATTTATGGACGCCCCCTTTACGATATAGTTAATATTATGTATTCTGTGCATGAATGAAATGAACGAAAATTAACTTAGCAACAAAAATGTGTGAATTGTGTAAACATACTTCAAGTTTTTACGAAACAGTATAAGGGCGCGTTGTTTGCATTTTAGCGCTTATCTCATAGAGATTAGGAAGTGGGCGCCGCGCGTTCGTATGTTCGTAATAAACAATAATAAGTAGTACCTACTTGTTTGTTTCTGACGAATTTCACAACGAAGCTACTCACTGGCATATAAACAAGATACCAACACAACCAAAGGGAGCGCAATAACTTGTAAATCATCACCACAACTAGATATAGACCTCCCCAAGGATTTCCAAAAGGACCTGATGGAAGCGGCTTGCATCCAACGTCTTCCTGTTACTTGTCTGAGATCGTCTGTCCGTCTTGTTAGTTAGTTAGCTAGTTTTCGTACATTATGTATCATCGTCTGCGGATTATGTCTGTTCTAAATGTGAAAAAAAAGTAGTACTTAGCACATGTATACCTAAATCAAGAGGAAAACTATCACAGCTAAGCAGCCTTTACAAATAATAATCGATTAACCTAAAAAAAATATGCTTAAAAAAGTAAAAATGTAAACTCCATACAAATTTCACAAACACGTTAACTTAACACGTTAACTTGTATGATCATAGTTTTTAACACAAGTATTTAACTTGAATTGAAACAAGGCTTCTAGAGTCTAGAAGCCTTGTTTCAATTCAAGTCCACATACCTATTGTAATTAAAAACCAAACATTTCGCGTGGCCTGACACGCACTTGGCCGCTTTTATTGTTACAAGAGATCTGCACATTAGTTCTAGTAAAACAAACTTACAAACAATTTGGTTACTTTAAAAAAAAAATACTTTTCTCCGTTTTCAGTCGTACACTTTTCTAACGTAGGATAGCTTAAGTTTTATAACATACGATTTTTTAATTTTACCTCAGGAGATGAGTATGTGCCTACTTAACCAAGTAAACCAATATAAATAAATAATGTTTTGGTTAGTAACGCTATTTGAATATTATTCTTGTACTATCGTGAGGGTGAGGTAGGGAGTTAATACAGGGTGTTCGCGGAGCATCGGGCGCCCAGTTGGAACTTCGACGATATTGTAACTATCGCGCGTCAACTCGAATGGCACAAGACCATGACATGAGAAAAATGCTTTTGCCCAGCAATAAAAAGAATGTAGATGATTCTGTTCGCAGAGCTGTTAGACTATAAAGATTACCTGCTCTAAGTTTACCTACTATAGGACGCGTTGAATATTCGGTATGCTATACTTATCAGATCAAAAAAATTAAACAATACGTACTTATAACTGTTGCTTATCGACCAATGAGGGCTCTTATTTTTGAAACGACTCTTTTTAGAGTTCCGTACCTCAAAAGGAAAAAATGGAACCCTTATAGGATTACTTTGTTGTCCGTCCGTCCGTCTGTCCGTCCGTCCGGGTGTCAAGACCTTTATCTCGAGAACACGTGAAGGTATCGAGTTGAAATTAAAACGATATACTCAGATCCATAGTTTCTTGCTGCAGAAAGAAAAATCAAATTTCTCAGTTTTCGTTAAAAAAAAAGTTACAGCCGAATATGTCGTAAAAAACATTTCGACACTCACAATGGAATCAAAACCTAAGGGGTACTTCCCGTTGACCTACAACTAAAAAAATTGGCAAGAATCATTGTGTTATAGTACACATATAGGAAAAAATCCGAACACTGGACATTTTTAATTTAATCACAAAAAATAGTGTCTTTATGCAAGGAGTGAGGGTCCAAATTTTAAAGTGTTTTAACCGTATCATGTGGGATATCATATGAAAGAGCTTCATTAGCATAACCTCTAATGCAGCGGGTCAGGGTTCTGTGACATGGGTGCCAGCTGCCGAGTAGGTACGATTGTTAAAACAGTGAAATCCCTCTACAAAAGAATTAAAAAGAGGTATGTTTGGAAGATCCGCTGTTGATGTTTTACATCTTCCAGGCATGCCATGACGGACCAACTTTATTTCAGAAGCAAAACATGTTAATAGCAAGTGAGGTGATTCTCTTCTACTACACATGGATGGAAGTGTAAATTTAAGTGCATAAGTGCATATTTTATTCGCATTTATCTGCGCATGTCTTAAATCAAATATATGGAAAATTTCTAGTATCTATCCAAACACCCAGTATACTAAACCTACCTAGCCAGAATAAAGTTTACCCAATTGAAGTCATCCCCAAGTCGTAAAAGAAGGTTTTTGAATGTGGGTCTGCAGTTTTATTACCTTTAGCTCTAGGCGGGGCTATAAAAGATGCCCCAAGGACACGCAACTGCTGTCTCATTGCAGTCATTTTATATGCGAATGAAAATTTATTTGCGACTGATTATATTACTTATAGCTATTGATCTTTTGTCTTATTTTAAAAGACCTATTCAACGATAAAGCACACGATGGGTTGAGTTGAAAAAAAAAGCAACCTCCGTTTTCTGACTGACTCGTGAAGGATTTGACCAAAGATATTGTGTTTTACAAACAACCTCTACTCATCGATGTACGCAAAGGTTAGCGTGTTTTAAGACTATACGGCGCCATCTAGTACGTTGGTCTGGAACAAACTTTATTGAACAAACTTGTACATACAATAATAAACTTTAAATGCAGAACATTAGAATAGGTTTCTGACTGTCCGTCTTGCGATCTGACGATCTGAAATTTGTACATGTACATACAGTAATGAACTTTACATGCAGAACGTTAGAATAGGTATTGATAGGACTGTCCGTCTTGCGATCGGACGATCTGACGCGAGTTTAACATTTTTTACCCATCCCAAAAATGCACAACGCCGCTAAAGAAGTTTTCACTTTAAAAAAAATCTATATAGAGTGCCACGTAGCTGTACATTTTTTTTTTTTTTTTTAAAGATGTACTTACTCTTCATTATGTAGCGGTTTATGGAACTCAACTACCTGCTAAATTTCCTTTATTTAAAGCTGATAGTCTCTGATAGACAAGCAGACAGCCAGACAGATGGACATGGCGAAATTATAAGGGTTCCTCGTATTTATTACGGAATCCTACAAATGCTGTTTTAGGTTATGCTAACACGTACCAATTAATATTTTCAAAAACTTTTAATTATAGATGTTGAACCATTACTGTTTTATTATATGAATAAACACAGATATATTACAAATTATGATATTCACCTTCTCGCTAGGATTGTAATGGTTGCATATAAAACTATTTTTATTTATCCTACAACGGCAAACCAACAAGGAAAGGTTATGATTTCACCATTATTCTAAGTATGTGCATTTATTTGTATTTACTTATTATCTACCGCAGTGTTTAAATTACTGAGTCGTCATCATCATCATTTTAAGTTTCCCGATCTCATCGCATTTCATCGCTTTTAAGTTTCCCGAACGCTGCTCAGCCGAGTTGGATACGACGATTGATCTCTCTCGCAAAGTTTGACCTACCTAATCGGACCGTTTGTCCTAGGTAGACGTATTCGTCGACAACTTCAAGAGTGGAGTTCCCCACATATATTGGGGTAGACACTACATGGGCGTTCGACATAACCTTCGTTTTGTCCATGTTCATTTTGAGGCCCACCCGTTGGGAAACTCTATTGAGGTCTTCGAGCATCGTACTGAGGTCTTCCATCGACTCTGTCATGACTACTATATCGTCGGTAAACCGAAGGTGACTGATGCACTCGCCGTTAATATTGATGCCGAGCCCTTTCCATTCCAGAAGCTTGTAGGCATCTTCCAAACCGGCGGTAAACAGTTTCGGATAGACAACGTCTCCCTGCTTCACGCCTCTCTTCAATGGAATTGCCTGCGAATTCTGGTTTTGCACTCGAACCGACATGGTGGCGTTGTTGTACAAACACTTCAGCACTTCGATATACCGATAGTCAATACGGCATCATTGGAGAGCCTCAAGCACCACCCAGGTCACGATCGAATCAAAGGCTTTCTCATAGACCACAAGCGCTAAGCAAAGGAGCAAATTATACTCTTATTTACTGAGTGATTTTGATAAATTAGGTGTCAATCGATTGGTTACTATGATCCGGGTGACAAGCTGGTAATGTAAAATGAAAGAGCTTAAGTGACTTCTTCAAGTACGTCGACACAGAGTCGACAGAGATACAGTTTATGCCAAATGAAAGAGTACTGTGAAGTCTTCAAGATTCAAGATTTTTTAACCTTATTTTAAAACAATGAAAAAGACTTTGGTCTACCAATTTTGAGGGCTGACTGTGCCTTGTGCCAACTACTCCACTGAGTCCGCCTCTGCTATTACCTATTACGTGCATGATACTATGTAGAGATGATTTATATGTACCTCACTGAATGCCTTCTTTTATCTAAACCTAAAGTCTAGTCCGCATTACGCAAGTAATTGAGTAATGTGTAAATAAGTATGATGTCGCGTAAATAAACATATTTACCCGACTGTGTAGGAGGGTTATAATTTTAGAGTATATATATGTACATATGTATGTATGTATGTGAGTATATATGTATGTGAGTATATATGTATGTGAGTATGTATGTACAATATACATTAGGGTGTCCCTTATTTTTCAAAATTCATTTTTTTAACGCATACAAATTGTTCATACAATTTGCGCCGCTTGCGCTTAGTGTCGGCACTCTATTTGTCAATTATTCCCGGATTGTCGAGTAATGAACCTGGATATTATTATTTTTTCAAGATTTCAGTGGGATTGCGAAGTAATAAAAAAAGCATCTACTTAGTTGGTGATGTAAATCATCAAATAACAGGTGCAAAATTGCCGTCCAGTGGTCAAGTTCTCGCGGTTCTATTTTTTAACATTCGCGAAGTTTATTGTTAGTGAAAGCGCGAATCTAGTAATTCGGGAGTGTATATCTTTTAGGAAAAGGCTGGAATACCTGCGCTTCCTGAATGGGTCTTTCCGACTGGATATAATCTAGGTATCTTCAAATCGCGAGTGAATAGGTTTCTTCTAGGCAAGCGCGCTCCATCGTAGACCGTAACTGTCGCTTAACACCAGGTGAGTTGACGATCAAGCGCAAGCCTATTTTCGAATTAAAAAACCTACTAAAGCTCTACCTGTGTAAAGAAGATTATAGACCTTTATCGAGCTTGGCGAGAGCTACAAAAAATTGCAAAAAAAACGCACGATGTTTATGAACTAGTTTTGAAAAGTGTGTTTGAAACAGAGATCCATCAAGACACCATCAGTGCGGATATGCCCTTATTCAAAAAGTTTAAAGAGAACTGGAAAAACATCAATTGTAACTTGATGGAAATATCTACTGATTTTGTTAAACAGTATCTTTCTGATCTCTCTAACACGACTATTAAAGATTTGGTGACGATTTTTTTACATCGAATTGAACACCTACCGGGAACTCATTGAACTGTCTACAATTTTTTTAGGAGGAGATGACGAGAATGAGTGTAAAATCCGGCCTCCTGGTGCAATACATCAAGCGCGGTGGATGGCGAGAGCCATTTATTCTTTGAAAATATGTTTGCAATCTCAGTTCAAAATTACCGTTTAAGGCAATCGAGGATTACAAGATGTTTGTCTCTTTATTGTGGAAGTTTATGTGAAGTCTTGGCTTGGATTCTGTTTGGCGGTTAAATCACCGAATCATGATTTACGATTTTTAAAGATGCTGAAATAGTTCAAAACTATTGACTAATCTATTTCTGAAGCTGCCCTGAAGAATATTAGCCCTCTGTGATGATGATGTTCAAGGGCTTTTCAGATGGGTACATTTTGGCGACGCCCCCCCCCCCTTGGCGACGCCCTTGATGATGTTGATGAAGAAACTAAGATAAATATCGTACAGAGAGAAAGCTTGTACGACTCTGGGAAGAGATATGCCCCCTCAAGATCTCCGTATCTTTGCATAGTGAGAATTCGTTTTGTATTTTATATTTTTAATCTGGTTAATTTAATGTTGTAATTATTTTTCAGACAAATCCTTTAACGATTTTGTCTCCGACAATAGCAAAAATTTGTTTTTGCGGTTATAAATTGTAGCAGTTTCCTTGACGTGTTTTCCTGGGAAAAAAATGCAGTGTTCTTGGAATCTAAAAGAAAGGTTTATAGCTTAAAGGCAGTAAATAACGCAGCATAACGAACTGTTAAATTAATACAAGACATCCATGGCTTAATCACTGCGAAGGAAGAACAAAAGCAATTTTTGTTGCGTTGTGTGCAGGAACACAGGAGAGTCTAACCTGACTGTAAGAAAGATACCTTGAAAAGAAAATATCCTGAATTATAATGTACTGAATAATAACAACGCTTTATAAAAGCTGTGGTTTTATAATTTTATCCATGTTTACCTATTATCTATGCATATTTATGATAACCTAGCTACATAGTATCAATAGTACCTATGTAGTGTCCAAAACGACCTATTCACACAATCTTTGCAGTCTAGTCGGCATAGGTTAACATACACTTAGGAAGCCAACATTTTGTATTTCAATAACATTTTTGTGTATTGAAAAAAAATAGGGGGTATGCATATCGATAACTACAAAAAAAAAAATTGCCCGTATAAGGGACACCCTAATGTACATATGTATTTGCTTGATCGATTTCTATGTGCGAGGTATCGTTAGATTCGTCTATACTGCCTGAGTGACTTTTTTTTTTTTTTTTTTTATAAAATAGGATAAGCAAAAAGGCTGACGGCTCGCCTGATGGTAAGCGATAACCGTCGCCTATATTTTATGTAAAAATAATACATCTCATGCATGCAAAAATAAAAAAATGCGTTTTTCGTAATATCTAACAATTTTTTTCGTAATTAACAAGTGATTTTACTAGAATTATTCTAAAGAATGCGAATTTATAATCTTTTACAGCGATTTTACGCATACTTTCTCACAAAAAACGTTAATTCAACAGCGCATCAAGCGTAACTAAATCGTAAGTTAGACTGCAAAAACTACTTTTCTGCAGTCGAGTATTTTGTTTTTCTTTTAATAGATATTTGTATAATGCTTGCATATCGAGCTATGGAAAACGCCCCTGCGAAGATTGATTGAATTACTGTCTTCTCGACTAAATTAGTAGTATGATGAAAACTCAGCATAAGGACAAATAAGAACAGACTAATAAGATTCTAATAAGCGCTATTTATTAACAACACGTAACCTACGTAAGTACCTATCAGATAGGACGAAGTGCGAATAATATGCGAGTTGTTATACGCACGCTTAACCAAACCACGTCACTATCCAAAAAACTAAGATTTTCAGGAGAGGCGTTCAAAGTTGCCAACTACAAAACAATTGTAAATATACATTACAATTAACTAAAATGTTTTATTTGCTAATCAACATTATTAGTAATCAGCCTATCTTACTGTAGTACATTTTTATAGTTTTTTAATTCAAGAAACTATAAAAATTATAATAGCTTTTGGAAATATTTTTACATTACTTAGGACTTAGTGTCGTTTTTTCTGATTAATTTATGTTAATGTCACTTTAAAAAAAAAACATACAAAAATGTCATATAATATTAAGAAAAGATAAATATTAGTAAGAAAATCATCAAATAAAAGCAACTAATTTATGGACGTCAATTGCGTTGACACACTAGCGGCGTCCCACATAAATTATACACATTTTAAAAGACATTTATATGGATAATCTTAATAAAATTGGCCATTTTTAGGGCCAAATAGAAAAATGACACTAATCGGCACAGAGTTTTCGTAGGTACTTCACGACGTCCATGTTGAAATCGATAAAATAACGGTATTGTTGTGAGTGGCTTCTGCCAAGGCCATATAACAACACTAATGATATCTAGCGGCTCAGTTAGTCTAGCACCGCAGATGTCTTTGCATTACGTTCTTCATACGTCAAACTAGATGGCGTCGTTAAAATTTGTCGAATTTTGTTTAGTGACAGTTTGGCTATTAACGTGCGATATATTGGACTTGTTACACAAGCGCAATTTTAAAACCCATCACCACGTGTGCAAAAAAAAATTTATGTAAGACTATATTTGACCTGCACTAATTATGTAGAATCCAACTGTGGAAATAAATTTATTATTTATAAAATTTATTATATTTGTATAACTTTATAACTAACGAGCAAGCGTTTTTTGTTTTTAATTTGTTTTAAATAAGTGGGTACTTATTTACTGACTTTTTAACTTCGAAGTTATATAACGAAAATTGAAAAAGGAAACCACAAAAAGTCACGCTAAACGTTTCTCATAAGATAAAATAAAATTCAAAACAAAAATATTTGAAAAAAAAGTCAAAACATAGAAGCGCCGGTTTGAATAATATACATATATGGATATAAAACAATTTTCTCTTGTTACAAACAGCGAAGATTGTGGTGTCAACGATTTTTTTAAATTACGAATGGAATTCACGCGTATTTAGGTACATACCTACGTTACATACCTACCTATACCTACGAGCTTAGTTTACTTACAACTACGCGTTTTTAATTTCTTATGAAACTGACTAAGCGATTTCGTACATTCAAGAATTACTTATGTAAGTATTTAATTTCATTAAATTTAAATTTTAAATTCTACCGAAATAAACTTGCCTACATTAAAAACAAATAAAGTTTATGACTATTCGACAATTTTTCTTTCTCTATAAGACACCAAGACCTCGCTTCGCTCAGTAAATTAGTGATATCATCTCAACATCTCTGAGACTCACTTATATTTAGATAACAAGGCAATTAAATTAACCACGTTTCCATCAAGCTATTGTTACGTTACAATGACTCATAGCGTGAAATAGAAGCAATAAATAACTTGGAATAACTCACCGTTAAATTTGCCGCCCTTTTTAGAACAACAAGGAAAAACTTTGTGAAACAACACTTTTATGTACCTAAGTACTAAATTATTCGCACAGTTAGAATTTTGCTTACACACTTCAGAATTTTAGCAAAACAATTTTCATGCTGCACGCGAAAACAGAAACACAACAGTCCAACTTTTTAACACTTCATAACTTAGGTCATTTTTACTATTCTATTTTTAAAAGTTACCTAGTTGTTACGTATAACATTACTAATGTCAAGTGTTATGACATATTTCCAAGTTAATACTATTACAGAAATTACAGCTACAAACGCAGCTAAGTGATACATAACAACACAAAATAACCCTATATGTTCATATCTGCATTCATGAGCTCATTTTATTTGATTTTTTTTTTTGTAACATGAATGAAGGCCAACCAGCACACAGACGTTTCATTAATTTAAAAAATGAAACTTGTGCTCTAGCGCATACGATATTCATTCATTTAAACGGCAGTATACGGTTTAACCAACACTTCTGTAAATATGATTAATTGCGTAACCATATTTCTCCGTTATATGGTATTAAGTTTGGTATAAAATACGACGGTGGCTCCTTGTGTCAGTAGTAAACATAAGATGGTCCAATAGTAAGCCTAAACGTTCCGTTTATCCAAATTTTACATCACAACGATAAGTAAAATATATAAAGAAGCGATATCTCAGTGGAAAAACCTTTATTATTCCCTTATCCCCAGATTATTTGAGTTACTATGAAGAGAAAATCAATTTTTCTTCTCCTTCACGTTTTATCTATAAAATAAAGATGTGAAACTAAATCAAAATTAACCGAGGAAACGTGTTAATAAAAAATAAGTATGTAGAGTACAATATGCTATATACGCTTTTTGACGAGGCCTTTTTGAACTTTAGTTATAATTAATTTATGAGATAGTGGTCTGTGTGGAACATGCCAGCCTGTGGTGCCAGCAAAAGAAATCTTAATACTTGACACTGGCAAATGCTATAAGCATGTCCGAATACAACAAAAAAATATTTTTTAAATATGAGTTTTTGCGGGAACGTCCTTGAGGCATGTTATTATTGCTCTGTTTTATTTTCCTCAACTTGTGTTATTTCGAATATTAATGAGATAAAAATGGTGGTGTTTTATTTATCAAGTGCGTGAGTGTGGGCAAGTGAAATAAAGAAGTGAAACGTGTCTTTTCACGTTGTTAAAAGCTTTCAGTAAAGTCGCCGCCACTTCACCAAAGCACGACTCGAATTTGAAAATGATTGTTTAAGTGACTTTGTGACTAGACATTTATAACTTGTTTTATTCAAGAAATTTGAGAAATAATTATACTTGACACTGGTAAAAGACACACACACGCTCTAAGCGGGTCTAAATCCAATTAAAAAAATATATATTTAAATTTGACACGACAACTGAATTTGAGAGTTGGGTTGACAGCCGGTAAGCCGTGTTTTCTCAAGTTTCAGGGTTACCATTTCTACTGCAATTGCCGTGTTATCGGCAATTGGAGCCGCTTGCCATTAAAAACACGGTATACGGCAGAACATTGGTTGCCGTATCATAAAACACGGCAATCAGAGCGAAAGAAAAAATTCACCAATAAAGTTGCAGGCAATAGCTAAATTGAACACATTCCATAGACACGTCATCGAATACACTTGACACTTCAAATATAGGTGATTAATCATCATACATCTCTCTAGAATACCAAGGACCAATATTACCACATCACTAGTAGGGACACCCCCAAGAGATTAAAATATTTATCATATCTTGTTCTTTACGAACAAAGACATTCATTCTTGCTTCAGACGTTATTTACAAAACTTTAAAAATTGAAATAGTGAAAAACGCAAAGTGAAAATAGTGACTGAACAGCTTAAAAAAGAACTGTTTTCTATCCCTCAAATTATCAGATTTCATTCTTTTTCACCGACTTCCAAAAAGATGGAGGTTATCAATTTGGTTTGTATATTTTTTTATGTTTGTTCACCGATTACTCAGCGAATTGTGCATTGAATTTGATGATTTTTTGTATTTAGTAGATCATATTTCAGAAGTGGTCCCATATACATTTTATCAAAATCGATGCAGTACTTAGGTTTTTATAACAAAATAACTGGTAAAATATCAGCCTGTAGAAACCTGAATAGCAAGTTGCATATGAACGCATTGTATTGCGTATTTAGAAGTTGGTTTTTCAGTTTTTTAAACTATAATTGTTTATATAGCCATGGATACATGTCCATTGGCCAAAAAAATGAATCTTAGAAATCGGTTAGTATTTAGGGGTAGAAAACTGTTATCCTATTTGTAGGTAAGAGAGATCACGCAACAGCTCTCCTTTTAAGTATCTATGTATAAAAAACTTCTTTTTATATGAAACACGGCAATTTTTGGAATTTTGAGCCAAAACACGGCAATTCAACATTCAAAACACGGCAGTCAATTATTTTTTTTATGGCAGCCCTGGAAAGTTTTCTGTTTTGCTCTCTTTGTGTACGTGTTGTCCAAGCATTTGCTGAGGCGAACTTCAGTAAAATAAAATGAAATGTATTACGTGTCCAAAGAACAGTTTATCTCGCGCGTTATTGAAATAAAGTCCACACATTCCACGTTTCATAAAATTATTAGCAGAGTTAATAGTTTCATAAATGAAAATGATGAAGAATAAGTCTGAATTTCGGTTTATATTCTACGCGGCGGGGATATTTGTTTGCTATTTTATTTTTGGTATGCTACAAGAGAAAATAACTCGAGGAAAGTATGGTGAGAACGATAGGTTCACATGTACCCTTTCACTAGTCCTAGTACAGTGTATAGTGAATTGTATATTTGCTCAAATTTTGTTGGTAAGTCTGCGTGTATTTTATTTACTGCTTACTTAATTTTTAAGATGGGCATAACTCGTAATTGTGAGTGTAGTAAGATATAAATTAAATTTACTTATTTACCCAAGCGGTGTATTAATAGTGCGGGTAGCAAATGGTGAAAAGCTGGCTAGGTCTAGAGACGACCCATGCCAGTTTTAGTTCAGGTATGAGATATAGAGTGCATATTTAGCAAAAACTCGCACCCACCCCATTAGTACCAGGAATTTTTGATTGATGGTTTAGGTGAATGTGAATACTATATGTACTTAGTACACACAAGAAAAATACTTCAAAAACAATATTTCGCAGGACTGAGGTCAAATGTACCTTGTAACAAACAAAACATATTCCCACTCTCATTTTTTGTATTAAAATAGGTATAAGTTAGTATCGGTGTATCCCTGGTGTCGGATTATTTTTATCATTGGTATGTAAAAATGGTCAGCTTTTATTCATTACTAATTGTAGTTTCACCCATATAGTGATGAACAATGATAATAATGATTGTAAGTTGTGGTGATGTTCGATACAGTATTTTGTCAACTAGTTACTAGCGTTCACACTACAGATTGCAAACTGGGCCTGGCCGGGCCCGGTGCCTTTTAAGACACCCACCGGGTCTGGCTGGGCTGGGCCCGGTTACCGGACCCAGTAGGTATGAAAACCACGGCGCGGGAGGGTGTGCGAAATCATAGAAACTTCGCATGACAACCGCTGCGAGCTGCCACGTTGCCATTCTGACGCACCAATAAGAATTTGTTTTGTTTATACCAAATATTACCAAATACCAAAGCTACCAAAGTTTATCTATCTATGTAATCTAAGTTGATAAGATAAGTTTAGTGCTGTAAGCTGTATTAGTTTCTTATTCTAATAACTATGTTTCAAATGGACACTATAACGAGTAAAGAGAAAGACCTGCTTGCTTAAACTTATAAAATTTAATAATTGCTAATACTAATGTTACTATTCCGTCCATAAGTAAAAGGAATCAATTCTGTATTAAATCAGAGATTTTGAGACTTTGAGTGAGATTGATTATTGTTGATTTGCTAGTTTGAAATAAATATTAATTCATAACCTTGAATCATTGTCCTTTTCCATTCTTATATAGCAAATTTTTCATAAAATCCGCCAACCCGGGTTGGTGACGAATCATACTGGGCCCGGCCGGGTTGAGAAACATACCGGGTTGCAATCTCTAGTTCACACGCATAGATGCATTGAATTGAATCAATTTTTAATACAGCCGTAAGGGACAACATTTATATTAAATCATGTATAAATATAAATAAAAAATATGAATGGCTTATTGTGTCATCTATTTCATTTAGATTAAAATAAAATAAATAAACATGTTAAAAACATAATTTTATGACAAATATGGACAGAAGAGGGATAAAAGTTCTTTGGAGACATATAAATATGAGAGACTAAAAAGAAATATAAAGGCTATAGTTTTAAGAAGTAACACAATTAGATTGACCTGTTTGTACTAGGCTATGACTATCAGATATAGAGGTTATTCAATAGATATCATTAACTTGGACCGACTCACTAAAATTAACTGCATATACATATATACAAGTATAAATTATATGTTGTCATTTAGCAAGAATTCAACAAATATGGGTCAGTATACAGATAATAAATTAATTTATCCAAAGTTCTTAGTTTGTAAATTAATAGCTTCATTCATAATGAAAATTAACAATGATGTGTATGTACTGTTTTAGAGGTTGAAACTGCAAATTATCTGATAAAATATTTTTATCAGCCGATCATTAAGTGGATAATGAAAAGCACTCTTTATAACTTTACCATTTCGAATTTTAATAAGCATACTTTTGTTGCAATGAAAATAAGAATACAACCACCTTAATACAATGTGATGCAAAATTACTGGGAAAGATAAAGCAACAAAAATCATAAGGCCGAAGTCACATTTGATGGTCGTCAGAAGATTACAATATGTACAATAAATATTTACAATGTTGACTTGTAACAACTTGTGACATTGTATACTAAACTGTCCATTTTCCTCGAATCTCTAAACTTACTTAACAGTATGCAATATTTTATGTTCTTTCTTTTTCCATTCAATGTTTCTCTGTAAACCCAGTCCCAGGATAATATAAAGAGCACTTGAACATCTTAACTTTACAAATTCATATAACTAATAAATTACATTATATTTATTTTATTTTCACTTTGATTTCAGATATCATGGAAGCAGGAGAGAGATGACACGAAACGGGTGTATTACTTCTCATCAGCATTGACTTATCTTTTAGGAATGCTCTCCTCTAATTTAGCACTGCAATGGATCAACTACCCAACTCAGGTAATGTTTGTCCTGGGTGGGGATCGAACCCACGACCTACAGCTTAGAAAGCAGACATACTACCAACTGAGCTGCAAACCCAGTCATAGTGATAAATCTAACTATTTTTCCAAAGTTTCAAATCTATATGAAAATTAGAAGTTGGTTCAGTTCTACTTCCAAGATTAGTTTACCGAGTTACTGGCGAAGCTAAAAAAAAATTAAAAATAGAAAGAATGAAATAGTCATTATGTATATCAAATGAATACACTTTTCCAGGTGGTTGGCAAATCTGCGAAACCCATTCCAGTGCTGCTCCTTGGCGTGCTGATTGGTCGAAAGTCCTACCCACTCAGGAAATACTTATTTGTCACACTCATCGTTTTCGGAATAGTCCTGTTTATGTACAAAGACCAGACTAAGAAAGTTACTGGTGAGGCTTCGAGCATGGGAATTGGAGAACTGCTGGTACTTTTGTCGTTGACGATGGATGGACTAACTGGTGCTTTTCAGGTTAGTGTTTTTATGTAAATAGTGTCCACTTTTTATTGACAATAGATATATATGTATAATTTATTGTAACAAAAACAAAACACATATAAGACAAAACGAAAACAAACAAACAAAAAAATAAGCAAAGTTTTTACCACAACTCGGCCCCAGCTTGCAAGTGTTTGTGTCAATTGATTGAAAAAAAATGTAGCACCAGGAACGTGTAATTTTACGCTTTTTTCTTTTTATTTCTTCGTTTAACCGCCAACTCGCCTGATGTTAAGCGACGCTACAGTTCTTGGTAGTGCGTGCCTACCCTGAAATCTATTCAATCGCAATTTAGAGACATTCAAGTGTCCTTAACCCAAGTGTTCCTTTATTTATTGGAAAAAACTCACTCAGATGACGTAATACACAGTTCGTACAAAAAAAAATACCAATTAAAATTCGTTCGGATTTTTGGAATGTCTACCATCTTGCAGAGTATAGTTTGTATTTGATATGCTGATTGTATATTGTGATGGTTACAGGAGCGGATCAAGGCGGATTCGTCTCCGTCGGCGTGCGCCATGATGCTGAATACAAACTGGTGGTATGTGAATAAG